>BMAW01016412.1:8450-128499 GCA_019974015.1 Nephila pilipes
CCCCGGAACTTCAAATGGAAATGATTGATCTACAGTGCAGTGATATAATTAAGAACAAATATCAAAACTTATCTTTGTTGGAATTTTATAAGTGTCTTCCACTGACACAATTTGATAATTTGCATAAATTTGCTCGTGGGCTGTTTTCTGTTTTTGGTACTACTTATTTGTGTGAGAAGACCTTTTCCAAAATGAAGTACACAAAAAATGTATACAGATCTAAATTAACTGATGAGCATCTTAAATCTCTTTTAATAATTGGTACAAGTAAAATTAGTCCACAACTACAAACTATTGTCAGTGGAAAATCTCAATTACATAAATCTCATTAGTATTTCATATGTCGTTATGCTTGTTATAAGTTATTTTTTCATTTAAAATGTATAAAATGTTAGTTGGATTCATTTCAATAATTTGTTAGTTAGTATATAGTAACCTTCAACAATGTTATGAGTAGTTAGCCCATGACAATATCAATGTAGATGTCATATTAATAATTATTCAACATAAAAATAGATTAATTCAGTAAACTAAATTTAATTTGCTATAAAAAATAAATATGTTCTCTAGAAGGAGTTTTCTTTCAAGTATGCTAGCTCTCCGCGGGCCGGACAAAATCTGTCCGCGGGCCGGATGTGGCCCTCGGGCCGTAGTTTGGAGACCCCTGCTCTAGATGATCAAACTCCAGAGTCGGGTAATGTAAAAAAGAAATTTCACTTACCTAAGTTAGAATTACGCCATTTTTCTGGAGATTTAAAGGATTGGTTGCCTTTTTGGAGCCAGTTCGAACATGTCCATAATGATGTTGATATAGCACCAGAAAATAAATTTCAATATTTAGTGCAAGCAACCGTTAGCGGCTCACGCGCTCGGGAGGTAGTGGAAAGTTTTCCACCCACCGGCGCCAACTACGCCAAAGCTGTTGAATCTTTAAAATCACGTTTTGGTCGAACTGATTTACTTATAGAATTCTATGTCCGCGAGCTTTTAAAATTGGTTTTACAAAACGCTTCGCAAAGTTCGACTGTTAATTTATGTACGCTGTATGACCATTTGGAGTCTCAGATTAGGGCATTAGAGACACTTGGCGTAACAACGGATAAAAGCGCTGCTCTACTTCATCCTTTGGTTGAGTCATGCTTACCGGAAGATATACTAAGAGCATGGCAAAGACAAAGAGGTCCTGATTTCAATCATAGTGGCGAACCACAAGAAAGGCTTAGTAGCTTACTAAAATTCTTAAAATCTGAAGTAGAATCAGAAGAAAGGATTTGTTTGGCGATGCAAGGTTTTAGTTTAAACAAAAAGAAAGACAATATTGGGTTTAGAAATAAGAAATTTGAACCAAGAGTAAAACAAAATAAAACACCCACCGCCTCCGGTCTTTTTACCAATCCACATACTCATGAAACCAAAAAGTCATGTGTGTTTTGCGAGAAAACTCATCCCAGTGCAGACTGTTTTTCTGCACAAAAAATGAGTTTAGATGAAAAACAAAGGATTTTGAGGAAAAAAAATTGTTGTTTTGCCTGTCTGGCTCCCGGTCACCCCGTCCGAAATGTCATTCATTTTAGATGTGTAATTTATGGGAAGAAACATTCCTTGATGCTAGAAACAAACGAGTCAAGAAAAGATTTCGGAAGACGAAGAAGCTTGAAGTTTCAACGAGGTCACATGCCAACCTGAGTGGGTCCTAAAGTGTTTTACAGTCAGACCCTAAAAAAGGCAAGCCCATATCAGATAAAAAAGCAGAAAAATCCGTGTATGAATTGTTCTGACACTGGTCTTCGCAAAAGTCATATATTGTAAAGAGTCTTGCCGAAGAAATGGGATACGTTCCTGTAAAGAAAGAAACTCTGGTACATTCACTGTTTGGTGGGATTAAATCTAAAGAATTTGTACATACATGTTATAGAATTAGGTTGAAAAATATTAAGAACAATTTTGCATGCAACTTTGAAGCTTTGGATCAGGTAGCTATTTGTAATGATGTATCACCTGTGAACTCTGGGCCTTGGTTAAAAGAGCTTCAAGAAAGGGATATAACATTAAGTGATGTTGGAGAAAAACCACAACCTGTACAAGTACTTATAGGAGCTGATCTTTTTGGAAAGATTTTAATCGGTCAGCGTAGGGTCTTACCATGCGGATTAGTAGCCATTGAAACTTTGCTTGGGTGGACTTTGTTAGGGAAAGTTCCTGATAGTAAAGTTACTACAAGCAATGCCATGTTAGTGACATCACTTTTCGCTAAGGAGTTTGACATTTCAGACTTCTGGAAGCTGGATTCTATTGGAATCAAGGATCCTATTGAAAAGCTGTCTAAAAAAGAGCAAGAGGATTTGACTACTGAAAATTTTCTTCAAACTGTTAGGTACAATGAAGATAATCGCTATGAAGTTCATTTGCCTTGGTTAGATAACTGTGTGCCCTTGCCTGATAATTTTGAGCAAGCTAAAAGAAGGCTAGACACCACAACCAAGAAGTTATTTCAGGAAAATTTGTACGATAGTTATGAGGGCATATTTTTCGAATGGCTGCGTGAAGGAATTATCGAAGAAGTACCAATTGAAGATAAAGATTTGCCTGCTAATTATCTACCTCACAGACCTGTTATCAAAGCTAGTAACACAACTCCTATTCGCCCGGTTTTTGATGCATCTGCTCGAATCAAAGGACATCCGTCACTAAATGACTCCTTACATAGTGGTCCAAACTTGATTGAGCTCATTCCTGATATTTTGCTGCGTTTTCGAGAAAAGAAGATTGGTGTAATTGCAGACATAAAGAAAGCCTTTTTGCAAATTAGCCTCTGTAGAGAAGACAGAGACTTCTTGAGATTTCTATGGTGGACAAATAAGGCCTGCAAAGACTACAGGTTTTTTCGGTATACCAGAGTAGTTTTTGGCGTTCGCAGCAGTCCTTTTCTACTAGGAGCTGTACTGAAGTATCATCTTGAACAAAATACTGACGTTGATCCTTTGGTAACTAGTTGTCTTTTGAAGAGTTTTTATGTAGACAATCTTGTAACCAGCGTCCACAGTGAATTAGATTTGCAGCGAGTGATAAGTGTTTCTAATGAGTTATTAAAAAAAGGTGGTTTCATTCTGCGGGATTGGGAATCTTCACTAACAGAGGATGGAAGATCCTTCAAAACAGATCTATTAGGCCTTCAATGGAATAAAATTGAAGACTGTTTTTCGCTTAATATCAGCTGGTTGAAAGAAGTAAATGTCGAAAACATTACTAAACGTACAATATTATCAGTTACTCACAAAATGTTTGATCCATTTGGATTTGTGTCTCCTGTAATGCTTTGTCCCAAAATTATGCTACAAAAAACCTGGAAATTATCATTGGAATGGGACGAAGAAATCACTGGATCCCTGAGACAAGAATTTTTACAATGGTTTAGGGAACTAAAAGTATTGGAAAATGTTACCGTTCCTCGCTGGATCAATGTTAATCCAGAAAATATGAAGAACTTCTCCATTCATACCTTTTGTGACGCAAGTAGAGATGCATATGCCGCAGTTACGTATCTTGTACAAGAGGGAGAATGTGGAAAGGTGCATTTTTTAGCCTCGAGATCACGAATATCTCCTCTGAAAGTTGCTACAATTCCAAGATTAGAGCTTCTTGCTGCATTGGTGGGAGCAAGATTAACAAAATCTGTGTTGGATGCTCTTGGATGGACGGATATTAGATGTTTTTATTGGAGTGATTCCACTACCGTTCTTACCTGGATCATTAAAGATGAAAATTGGTCTATTTTCGTGAATAACAGAGTCCAAGAAATACGGAATATTAGCCAAGTTTCTTCTTGGCGTCATATTTCTGGATTTGAAAATCCAGCTGATTTACCCTCCCGAGGATGCAAAGCAAGTATTTTAGTGAAAAATAGATGGTGGGAGGGGCCAAAATGGCTTACTTTATTTGAAGACGAAGGACCATGCAATGAATATGAGTTTGATGAAGATGAGATACTAAAAGAGAAAAGGAAAAGCTCAATATTAGCTTTGGTGTCTGTAAATCAAGATTCATCTGCAGGCTGGTTTTATCAGCGCTTTTCAAAATATGAGAGCATTGTGAAGTTAGTGGGATGGATTTTGAGATTTGTAAAGAGCTGCAGATGTGATGTTCAGCTAAGGAAAAAGGGAAGCTTAGATGCTGAAGAATACAGGGCAGCAGAGAAACAAGTGATAAAATTGGTCCAGTCGGAATCTTTTGTGAACGAGCATGATGCAAAACTAAAAACTTTGAGTGCATATAAGGATGCCGATGGAATAATACGGCTCAAAACGAAAATAATTTTCCGTCAGGATACAGAAGATTTTAGGGAACCAGCTGTTCTCCCGTCCAATCACAAAGTTGTCGAAAGACTAATATTTTCTCACCATATCAAAAATAATCATGCTGGAACTCAAATTTTACTTAATATTTTGAGAGAACATTTTTGGATTTTGAGTGGAAGAAAAACAGTGCGTTCTATTATCTCAAAATGTGTCGTTTGCAAGAGATTTTCTTCTAAATGTTGTGATGTTGTATCTGCTCCTTTGCCTGATGATCGAATACGACAGGCAAACGTGTTCGAGATCTGTGGAATTGACCTGGCAGGACCTTTATTTTTAAAAGATGGAAAGAAGGCGTGGGTATGCATTTTTACATGCGCCGTATATAGAGCTGTCCACTTAGAGCTTGTTTCATCGCTATCGACCGAAAGCTTTTTGCTAGCTCTACGGCGATTTATAGCTCGGAGAGGCCGATGTGAAACCATGTACTGTGATAATGGCACTAATTTTGTCGGAGCTTCCAATTTGCTTAGAAGTTTAGATTGGAGCCGCATTTGTAGCGACAATGCTCTTCGTCCAATTAAGTGGAAATTTAATCCCCCTTCTTCACCATGGTGGGGTGGATGGTGGGAGAGACTAATTGGTATACTTAAAAGTCTTTTGAGAAGAATACTTGGAAGAGCAAGTTTGGCATTCGAGGAGTTGACAACAGTTATTTGTGATTGTGAATCTGTAATCAACTCACGCCCTTTGACTTACATCGACGAATGTGACTCAGAATTTGTTCCACTTACCCCTGCGATGTTTCTTCAGGATATCAAAAACTCTGGTGTTCCAGACTGTGATGCAGCAGATCATAAAAGTCTCAACCATCGTGTCAAATACAGGTTAGCTTTGCAGAAGGACATTCGAAAGAGGTTCAGGTCCGAATATCTTGGATCTTTGATAAGGAGGCCGGAAAAGACTAGAACTTCGATGATAGCTCCCGGGGACATTGTTCTCATAAAAAGTGACAATGCCAATCGAATCGACTGGCCACTGGGGAAAGTGACAGAAATTCTGCCAGGGAAAGACGGTGTGTGTCGACTCACTAAACTTAGAACATCTCGCGGAGAAATTCTGCGTCCAATTCAGCGTGTCTTCCCTTTAGAGATCTCTTCTAATGATTCGTCTTTTCCACCTGACAAAAATGCATTATCTACAAAAATCGCCTCTATGAAGAATATTATTCCTAAGTGTTCTGACGACAACTCCATCGACTACGCAGTTGTTCAAAACAAGACAAGACTAGGACGGACTGTTAAAATTCCCGAAAGGCTGGATCTCTAATATAGTTGTTGAGCTGTGGGACTTCCACATCTCAAGGTGGGAGGATGTGAGATCCACTTTATAAATTTCAGTTTATTATGTTAAAAGCAAAACAATTATTTAAATTTATTATTTTGTTTATGTGAATTTATTTATCAGTTTAATTTTTTGTCACCGTGAACTGAACGATTTGAAAAAGTATATTATTTTGTACGCTGTGGCAACAAGGAAGTGCTTGTTCTTTTTTTGTTTACATAACAGTATTCCATGAAAAATTGTCATATAACTAGGTGAGTCTTGGACTCTAGTTGGCATGTTAATTTGTGAAATAAATGAGTATTAATTTTCAATACAAGAAACCTTTTTGTTTTTACGACAATAACTTTAGCGACAAAAAGAAACCTGGAATATGGGTAATTTCTCGACTGGGAAGAAATTTACGGACTTTTTCTGGAATTTTTACTGTGACGTTACATCTGACCAGAATGTCCATGAATAGCGTAGTCGGAGGGATTTTATCGGGAAATCGATTGGAGTCAGTTGGCATTGGCTGAGTGAATCTGTCGGAGTCTGCCTTAGGAAGTGCAGAGTATCACTGCCGAGATTAGTCCATTATGCGAATTAGTAAGCTGGTGAGCTGAACGTCATTAAAAGTGCTATGATTGCTATTATAAGTGTGTCTTTGTTCCTATTGTGTCGCTAATTTGTGCAAGTGCTGCGATTGTGGTTTCTGCTATTTATCTGTCCAAGTTCTGCTATTAATCTGTTCGTCTTGCCCTGGATATTTTTGAATAAAGCGTCATTTGCCGTTATCTTTCTAGTAGAACTGATTTTATTCGTTTATATACACACGAGAATTTTTGTAACTATATATATTTATACACACACACATATATATAATGTATGATATTAATCGTTTGTTCAACATTAATTAAACAGTCTGAATACATGGCCGAAATAATTGATTATTGATTCTTGCAGACTTTAGTCGAGCTTCGGCCACCAAGGTCAAAGCGGAACACCATAAATATTTCAAATGATCATCAGAGGAGTGTAAGAGCAAGAGAGGAGATAATTTCTTTTTGTTTTTGGTTATATAGCAGAGATTTTTCACAATAAACCTCTTGTATAACGTGGTACAGGATAAGGGATTCTAGGGAATACCAATAAAAGACAGGGAGTCTAGTTGGGATTGTTTTGGCAGATTTACGATTGTGGGAGAGAGGATTAAATGAATTTTATGAGCGTGTGAACTAATAAATCAAAAGATAATTTGGAATGGGATCAGGAAATAAGAATGAACTCTTTACTTTTGAATTGGGGGGGATAGAATAGAAAATTAAATTATTACTAAGAGAAATTATTAAATTAAAGTAAAATCATTACACACACACACACATATAAGTTAGAATATCAGTTTTTCGTATGGAAGAATTTTTAAAATGAAACTCTACCTAAGCAATTCAGCTAGCAAGCATAAGTTTTTTAAAATGAGGGCTCACGTCCGACCCGGAGTCCAACGACGTATCCAAAAATTTTAACAATTGTTCTTTTTTAATGAGGACACATCTCTTAATAGTTTTCAGCGAACTGTGAGTTAGCTTCCAACTAAAGAGTGATTTAGTAGATTAAACATTGGAAAAACAATTTTATAAAATTTAGTCAATGGGAGTGGAGCCTGCAATTACGTCAAATGTGGAGCATCAGATTTAAAACAGCAATGTTTATAAGGATAGCCTTGAATTAAAATTAAAGATTCATTCGAAAAAGAACCATAATTGCGTTACAAAAAACAAACAATTGAATTAATGTAACAGTCTCTTAAAAATCCATGAAGAATAAATTATCGGAATAAAAGGTGGATTGTGATTTCGTTTACTGTAATATACTCCAGAAGGAACGTAACGAAGGATTAATCTTCCTTAGTGGACGAAAAAAGGTGGAATGGCTAAAAATTCAGCTTACCTATTATATAATTAAATATAATTAATTAATTGGCATAAAATCAACTATTTAACATTTCTCCCATTCTTTTTCAAAGAGAGCCAAATCCTCATTCTGTTTACTATATTATTACTTTGTTGTTTAGATCATTCATTAGCTTTTTGGGTGCCACGCGATTTGAAAACAAAAGAATCAAAAATGGACGCAATTCAGAACTATTCATATTTTCTTAAAAAATAGGCTAACTAATTTAAACACCTGAAACAAATTCAATCTCGTTAAAAAAAAATACTAGAAGCTTTCAGACGGTGTAAACATTGTAATTCTGTGACGTTTCATTCTAGAGTTATGCCACAAAGTATAAGAACAGTATGAAAAGATCTCTTCCACGGTGAATTTCAAAAGTCTAAAGCGAATTTTGAAAAAATAATCTCTTCAATGTGCGATTGATTATCACCCATAGTTCCAGTTCACCAAATTTGTATATCTGGACCTTTTCACTACCCTGCACAGATTTTTTTTTAATACGCGTAATTTACTTCTGAGAGAATCTACAATCTCAGATACCTCTCGATTAAATAACCAAATAACGGGTTAAAAATGTGCTTTTTCAATATATTGAATGGATTATGATGTATTACGATTAACAAAGTCCTAACTAACAATATTCACTCTTATAATAATTCAATTGCTTTCCATTAACTCTGCCTATTGAAGCTTATATACATATTTGTACAGTATTTTATATATGAGAAAAAAAGGTTTCACACAAATGCTGTTAATGGATTAGTTTAATTTCAATTAACGTTGTTCTAGAGTTACAGGAAGGCTGATTGCGACTTATTTCGTAATTTGAGACCATGGGTCGCAAGCGATGAGAATGACACTAGTTCAGGTACCATCTTTTCTTAATTTTTACATAATATAACACGAGATTAAAAGAACACGAGATTCTTGTTCTTTCTAACATGAAGCAATTCTCACTGTTCCGTTCGACGGGTTTTACGTGAAATGAGAGCTGAAGCCGAGATTTGATTTGAGCATCACCGACCTCGTTTATAGTACTTATTAAATAGATATAGAATGAAATAAAACCTTTGGAAATAATTAGAAAATCATTTTTAGGGATATTCTTAAAAATTTAGATCTCTTAGTTATGGCGATTAAAAATTTAGAAGAGCTATAAAAGAGCATTTGCTTGACTTCGGCAATTTTAAATAAACACTCTTCCATTAAAATAAGCAGTGGAATAAAATAGAATTAAGCAATATTATATAATATTGTAAATGCCTTTAAAAAATTATATGATTACAATATTTTTAAATTGCACAAGCCGTAAAAACTCAACCAGTAGCTTAGAGGACAAATTAAGAACTTCGTTCCGTCATTACAACACATGGCGCTGTAAGTGGTTCACCAAGGTATATATATTTAACGAGAGTGATATAAGTGAGAAGGGGAAATAGAAATCTGGCCAAAATAACGTCTACGATGTGAGCCAGGTACAATATTTGGAATCTAAACTAGTGGGAAGGAATGGGGGACTCTGTGGTTTCCCAATTTGAGTAGGTTATTCTGTTTTGAGAAATTGTTTGATTATTAGAACACCTATTCTGCAAAAAAACATGGAACAAACTTAATGATTAAGGGTATTGAAGAAAATTTAATTATTTCAAATAAATATGTTATGAAAGTGCAGCGAATATTACATGATGTTCCCACAAGTTGTAATGTGAAGTGGATTTCGTTGATGAACACAAAATGGGACTGGAACACAGAATGATTAGTGTCTAGCAAAACAATAAAAGAAGATAAACCTAATACTATTTTATTAGAGGAGATATTTATCTTACAAATAGAATCATTAAAATGTTATTAAAACTTAGTCCAAGGAAATGGGAGAATGACAAAATTAGTGTTAGCTCTCATTTTTGTGAAAAGAAATCTAATGAGGATGGGAATTTCTCACTATTTTTTACTTATAAATGACACGTGCTTTATTTAACAATTAAATTTTATTACTCATATATATATAACGCCAGATAAATAAAAAAAAAGTTTAATTAATTTTGTACGTCTAATTACATATACAGAAATAATATACTACTGCATTACCAAACTGAAAAAAAAAGTTAAGATACAAATTTACTTAAAAAAAATACTGGATTGGACTTAATGTCATAATAAAGAAAATAAAAATTTAAAAAAGTGCAGAGATCACAGATTGAAATTAATAGGAAGAAACCCCCATAAATAAAATTAAATATAACATTCATTTCTAGAGAAATTCGAAGTCTTTTTAAAATTTTGAATTGATATTTAGAACGAAAAATAAAATTATATCGGTTAAGGAATGAATTATTTTGCGTCAATATATTTCCCTAAATATTTTTTGTTTTAAACAATTTTAAATATTTTGATTTTTTTTAAAATACTTTTATGCATATCTTTTGATAGGTGCTTCATTAAACTTATAAAGACAGAGCGAAGTTAAACAACAATATGGCAGTTCGAACCTATAATTATTTTAATATATTATTAAAATGTAACATTGCAAAAATTTAAAACATTACATTAGGTATTATAGTGTAATAACCTGAATATATATAGTTTGATGTGTTATAACTTTAAATGCAATTATTAACTTTAAAGTGAATTTTTCCCAGCCTTTCCTGTTTTATCATAGACCATTAAAAAGTATGCTGTGGGTAATCTCCCACTTCCCAACCAGAAAAACTAGGGTTTATAACCTTTTCTACATCTGGGATAATCTGAGGTATGATAAATAAAAAAAAAAAAAATAAAAAAAAAAAAAGACAAAATTCACGTGAAAAATATATCATCATACTGATAAGTCATAGATTGAGTACACGAATGTTTTCTTTTTTTTAGTATATTTTAGAATAGAAAACATTCTATTCTTAAATTTCATAGCATCAATTTGGCGCTTCTTAGATGCTTGTTATCTCCTATCCCCTTCAGCTATGCTACTGATTGCAGTTTAAATTATGTGATGAAATTTCAACAACAACAAAAATTCAGTTATTAAGAAATAAAGGTAAGATAGAGTAAGAACGAAAGGTCACAAGCGAATTTTTATCAAGGAGGATATGAGACTCATGGATGCACTTAGGACAACCAATATTCTTTCTTATTTTGATCCACAATTTGTCGAATAAAATGTGCATCAAAGTTACAAAGCCCGCTTTCAAAATCTGATCGATTCAAATATTTTAATCGAGTTTCAATAACTTTTAATTTTAAACTTCATTCAGACAACGAAGTAAACTCTATAGTTGGTAATCTATTTTATCCCCACTTATACACCATCCAACATAATGATTTCGATCAACGTTAAGATGTGAGATAAACATCAGAAATGGCTGTCTATCTCCATTTCAACAATATGACCCGAATAAACTACTTCGATAAGCTCTTTGTAAAGAGGCATCTAATAACTACGTAAATTCCCATTAGGGGTCATTGGGATTTGAAATACCCCCCCCCTTCCAATTATTTTCGCTGAGACTCTAGCCTCTCATGAAAGCATATTTAATTTAAAGAGAAGAAATGACCATCGTTTCTTTGCGAAATGAAGCGAATTCATTTTCAGTTTACTTTTGAGCAGAAGGTTTTCGTTCGAAATATGGATTGAAAATATTGGTTGCTTGACTATTTACCTGAAGATGAATCATTTCCATACGTGAGTTTATTGGTTACAAAAATCTGTTTTGATAGAATTTTTTTAAATAAAAACAAAGTTATAGTTTGGGTTAATTTCTGTGTGCTTTAAAGTACCGGTCTGCTCTTATTATCTTCATCCTGTCTGAAAGATGATTGCTCCTCCCCTTTCCTAGATTGTTGTCTAATTGTATTTCACTGATAAATTTATTTGCACCAAATCGTTAGCCTTAACTTTATGATCAATTATTGGATTACTTGCCGAGGTGAAATATGTGTATATGTTATTGAAACGTGTATCTTAACATGTTTCTTACATTTTATTCATCAAATCATTTAACTGTTTTAATTAAACATGAATTATTTTAATATATTTATAATTTAAATTATTTTGAAGAAACAGTTGAGAGGAACAGTAATTTCCAACAGTTCTAAATGTATTTTAAAACTCAATTTTTTTTTATTAATTTTATTAGAAAATTGATACATAGAAAATAATTTTTTTCCTCAATGAATTACTTTTTATGTTCTATGATTGTAAAGACTGCAACTTTAGACCTAAATTCTATGTACTTATATAAGCACGAATTGTTGTAATATTTTATGATAATGTTTTAATGTGATGTTTTAATGTATGCATACATATCATTAAATCGATTAATTAAAAGAAAATTTTAAAGTTAAATATTAATCTTAATCTGAAAGTTTTAATTATTTCAATCTCGTAGTAATTTTTACTGTAATATCCAGATATTAATTTATTAAAATGTGATGTTTTAAATATTTTAATTTCTTATGAATTACATCATATGAACCATTTGATAATAAAAAGTATTATATAAATTGTACTCTTTTGTGGACTTGTAGACATTTAATAGAAAATAATTTTTTATTGTATTATATTTGCATTAAGTAATATTTGTTGAAGAGGTATTGTGCTATTATAATCAGCACTAATATTAAGAGTGTGTATTTTTTTGTATTAGATATAACTTTTTGATTTTTTTATGATTAATTGTCCATTTGTTTTTTCTGTTTTCAGTTGACTTCATAACATTTTGTTGATTTGTTAGCTGTTGATCTCAATACTGTTGTATATATGTAATATATTATAAATTTGTGAGCTATTTATTTTTTGAAGATTATCGAAAGCCACATTTTTAACAGAAAATGAATGTTTTTCTAAATTACATCTTATATTATATTGTTGATGACTTGAGGCATTATAAAGCAAATTGTTCAATTATTTGAAATCATTAAATTTACTCATGTTAAGTATTTGTAAAATTTTATAAATAGTTTTGATTTCTTAAAAATTCTGAAGGTAACTTTTCGGAATTGAAAAATACATTTTTTTATAAGTTTACTATGTATTGTCACCAATAAAGTTTACCTGGTGAGATTTGTGCCGGTGAAATGGTAAAGTATCCAAACTTCTTTTACTGAGAATTAACCTGCTCAATGTTATGTACAATTTGATTTTCTTTCATGTTATTGATATTATTGTTGCACTTTTTTGTATTATTTGAAGTAGGTGCATTTTTTGTGTTTCAATTCAAAATTGTCACAAAATTATCTTTTTATTGTACGATATAAAATTTTAGGGTATGTTGAAAGTATATAATTAATAATTTAAAATATTTTTTTTTTAAATTTCATTTTTCAGTTTTTAGAAGTTTTGAACTAAATGCTACCTGAGTCAATTATTTTATTTCCAAAATGACTACTCCATCGGTGACATTAAGGTAATGAATTTTCAATTTTAGAATTTGATTGAATTTTTTTAACATTATTTATTTTCAATTTATAACTTATTATATTCAAAAGATAGTTTGATATTTGAGTTTTTTAATTTTTGTCTTTTCATATTTTCTGATGCAAATGTGATAGTTTGTAATATAATTTGTGACAAATGTATGTAATTATTAAATATATTTTATTCAAAAGCAAATTTTCTGTTCTAAAGCTTTTTAACAGTTCAAGTATTCTTAGTAAGATTTTTAAAAGTATAGGAGAGGTAAAATTTATTGTATGTTCTAGGAATTTGTATTCTTGAAATTAATGGTTATCTTATTGAATTAAATATTCTTGTCGATTTAATTTTAACAATAAGTAGTTCAACGTGTTTTCTTTTTAAATCTGTAAATTGTGTCCCGTTTATGTCTTTGTACCAATGTTATTGCACTACAAGAAATTATACTCTTGGAAATTGTCTATTAGATATTGAACCATAAAAATTAAAATATTGAACTATTAAAAAATAGATAAAATTTCTCTTAATTTTTCTTATGGTTTTGAATTTTGCTCAGTGGATCAAAAAGTGCATTAATATTATTCCTGCAATAAATTGCCATTAAACTTTTCATTGTAGGTCCATTAAAAATGAGGATACAGGAATTGATATTTCAGTTCCTCGTTTTAAAGAAGAGGAAGCACCACTTGGTGGAGTATCAATCCTATATGAAATTTCTGTCCTTACAAGATTAGAAGTATTCAAAACTAGATTACACAAAAGTGGAGATGTTGTACAGTTTACTGTAAGTTTATAAAATTTTCAGATAGAAATATGCTTTTTTCCCCCAACTTTAACTATAGTTTTTACTTTATTATTATTTAACTGTGCATTATTTATAAATAGATTGATTAGGCAATATTTATTAAAAAGTTTGCTTGTGTATTCTCACGAATAGTTTTAACAATTTTCAACTAAAGATTTAAGTCATTAATTATTAATTAAATTATTATGTGTTGTATTTTTGTGGCATCTAACTGTAGGAAATCATAAGTTAAGCATTTTTTTTCTGGGAATTGAATTATTTCATAATATAAAAAAGTTTAAAAATAAATTTGTCATTTAAAGAAATTTCTGTAATGTTGAAAAGTACCTCTTTATGTATACACTCCTCCCCCTCATCTTTTCTGTATAGTAAAAATATAATTTTGAAATTATTTTTATTATTTTACTGTGTAAAAATCTATCCTTTGAGCACAATCCAAATGAAAAAATTATCCTTCTTAATCATTAATAAAAAATGGAATTATGTAAAAGAATTTTTTTGTATGTAATTAAAATTTTTATTGCTTTTATAAGTTTGGATAGGTTTATCTTTATTTGTATATTAACAATTATCTATTTTTAAGTTTATTTTTAAGATATTCCATAAAATATTTAGATATCTTAAATTTAAATAACAGGATTTTTTTGAATTAACTTTTTTCTGTACATTACTAGAAAATAAAATTTTTTCCTTAGATATAAAAACAATAATTTATTTTCGAACTATTTTTTCTTTTAAAGTGTATTTTCCTGAAATGTATATCTTTCTCGGATGTTTAATTTTCTTATGAATGTTATATTTTCCTGATATTAAATATACAAATTCTTTATAGATTTATAAAGCATACAGAGAAATTGAGGAATTGTATAATAAGTTAAATAAAAGGTATCCAAAAGCTGGGTTACCTCCTGTTCCTAAAGCAAGTACTGCTGGTAAATACACTTGTGAGGAGAAAGTGGAAGCTCTTGATTTGTTTATGAAGGCAGTAGCTAAAAATATTGAAATATGTCATTCCTCTACTTTTACTCATTTCATAGGTTTGTATGTATTTCTTCAACATGTGATAGAGTTTTTTTTTATATCTTTAAATTTTACATTAAATTGTTATGTTGTTGCATTTAATACTAAATTAATCTGCCTTATATGATCAATAGCAGAGTGAAGTTAGCAATGTTTAGCAAATTTAAATAATTCTTTAAATTGATTAAATTATTAAACTTTAACATATTTATCAAATTTGTACTCAGCTGAAATTATTGCTGTATTTTCTATTTTGTATAATATTTACATAAAATGTTGGATATCAAACTATAAAAGACCTGTTTCTGTCTTTTTTTAAAAAAATTTCATAATGATTTAAAGATTTTTAAATAAATCGCTTGTAACTAATTTTTCTGTTTTTACTCTACATTTCAACATCAGACTTTTATATTTGTTGGAAAAATAAAGTAGTTATCAACTATTTTAATTGTTATAATATATAATAAATTTAATTATGTCATTTTTTTGTGTATGTCTGTTACACTAAGTAAATAAATTAAAATACTACTCACAATTTTGGATTTTACGTGATTTTTTTGCACATATTGAATTATTGATTTTTTGCTTATTATACTGAATTTTTATGCAACTTAATCTGATTAATAATGATAACTAAAGTAAAATACTTTATGTATTTATTCATTAACAGTTTAAGTATACTAATTATGAAATTAGTTTTATTCTAAATTATTTTATTACTTTGGACTTAACTAATTTGTTATTATTAATTTCAGGTATTAATTCACAGAGACTGCCATCTTTTACTCTTCCTAAAACAGACTCATCAGACTGTGATATAACAAATGACACTGCTGAATCTAAGAAAGGTTCAATGGATAATACTACTGAAGTCTTTCCTAAGATGAAAATTAATGCTGTTGAGAAAATACAACCTGTTTCTCAACCAATTAAAGATGTTGATCTGTTTGAAGAAGTTAAAATTACAAAAGAAACAACAATGAACACAAATAGCCAAGGGTTAGTTGAACTATTTTATTGTTTAGAAATATATTTATATAAAGGAAATGATTTTTTTTTTAAAAAAAATATAAGTGTCAGAATGCATCAGTTAAAAATTATACACAATTATACTTGTATTGAGGTATAGCATGTTTTGAAGTCTTTTTTTTTTTTAATTAAATTTTTAGTCTGAAATGTTCCAGAATAGCATTCTATCTTATATTCTTGTGAAATCATGTTAATTACTCATGGGTATTAAAAATGTGTTTAAAATTACAAATGTTGCACGCTTAAAATTTTTTAAATAAAAAATATCACTATTTAGCTAAATATTATTGAAAATTCTTATTTTTAAATGTACCTAAACAAGTTTTAATGTTATTAAATCAAAGTTTATCCTGTGATAATCGAAGATTTATTCAAGAATACTCTTAAATAAATTTTTAATGTAAAAATGAGTGTCAATTTTTCCTATCTAGTATTGTTAGTTTGTGATTATTTTTGAAAAATGTAAGTAGTTTCTTAAAATTATTGCCATGTTCTAGGCATGTAATTTTTGAAGATGACTATTATTAGTCTTCCATCATTTAGTTTTATATTGGTATTAGATTTTCTTTTAAAATGTAGCTTTGAAAAGAATTGATCAAGGGAAATATTTTTTAGGTGTTAACATTATTTAATTGGATAATTAGTCTAAAAAAGTTAGTGAAGAAATTTTCTCTAATTGCTATTAATATATATACCATACCAATTACATTTGGTGTTTTGTTGAAGTAAATTTTAATTTTCCTTTATCAAAATTATAACTTAACTAAATTTTTTAGAAAGTCTTCTCTGGGTTTATTTGATGATTTTGAAGATGACAGCTTATTTAGTTCAATACCTACTGAAAGAGAACCAGCACCAGTACAAGAAGTGAAAATAAAGGAAAATAAAGAAATAACAGAAGTTAAGAAGCCAGAAGCTCCAAAAAGAAAAGAAAAAAAGCCACCAGTTCAGGATGTTGATGACTCACAAATAATAATCAAGGACAGAAAGCCTGGTAAGTTATACTTGTTTATTAAAAATATCAAACTAAAATTAAAAAAATAATAATAATAACATGGTATTATTATCATTTTTCTTAACAAAAAGAAAGTAGGTTTTGCAAATTAATTTTTTTTTCTGTTGATATAAATATTTTGTTTCGCTTCAAATAAAATTGCTGCTATTCAGTAGATATTCCACTTAGGTTATGGTGTTCATATCTTTCCTTTTTTTTTAACCTAGCTTCAGTAATACTTCTTATCAGGGACACTTCTATTTAAGGGACAAAATGTCATGTCTGATGGGTGCCCCTTATTGGGAGGTACTACTCCTATACGTGTGTGTGTGTTATTAGAGTTTTATATTGAACAAGTTCTCCCAAGATTATTAGAATAATATTAATTCTATTTGTCTGCAGTTGTAACATAAATAACCAAAGTTAATTTTTATTGTGTGAAGAATGGAAATTTTGATTTTGTGCTTTTTTCTGGTTCTAGATGAGGATAGTAATAAATTGTTTTAATAGCTACTTAATTTAAAACTCACAAAATAGCAACAATTTTATTCTAATTGAAAATAAGATTTCATTTCATCAATTTTTTATAAAAAAAAAAATGTAGAGTTAAAAATTTCACCTTATATAATTTTAAAACATTTCGTTTTTGCCTGCTTAGTAAATAATTAAAAATGAAAAGAAAGAAGAAAATAATAACTGAATATTTAAATGGAAAATCTTAACTTGCTTTGAATTTTTAAATGTAATTTGGATTTAAATGCTTACTTATTAGCTTAATTTGATTTTTTCTGTTTCTATTTTTAAAAATAATTTGTTTGAAAAATGAAAAAAATGTAATATTATTTCATATAATTTACTGTAAAACATTAATCTATTAAAAATTATATATATGCAGGAGATGTTTCTTTATTTGAAGATCAAGATTTTGGAGGTTATATTACAAAAGAGGAAGAATCACTTTTCTTAGTTACATCTCCAAGCTCTGATAACAAGAAAAACATTTTGTTGTTTTCAGAAAAAGAAGAGCTTGAAGATGAAATTGATAAAAGGTAAATAATTTTCTACAATGAAACTGAAATCAATTAAATTTAAACAGAAGGCATAACTTCTAAGACATTTATTTATAATTTTTGTGTTAGGTCTAAAATGACTTTTGTGTGCAGTTCAACATAGGATTTATTGTTACCATTTTCTTTTATATATTTGAATCAATTCCTATCCCATCCTCCACAATCTATAAATTAATATCAGATGTTGCTACCATGGATATCATATATAAGTATACTTTACTTATCATGCAAATATTTTTTATCAATAAATAAACAAGCTATTTAAATAACAACTGGAACGTAAAGTATGAGAAATTTTTTTTATAATAGTAATAAGAAAAGTAAGATAAAAAGTAAGAAAACAAATTATATGTAAACAAAAATGTAACAGCAAGATTTGAAAAAACAATTATTGATTGATTAAAAATTTGGTTTTGTATAGTCAAGTTTTTGAAATATGTAAAAGAATTTTTAATACTTACTGGTGATATCCTGGTGAAATGTTTTTTTAAAAAATTTAGTGAATACTTTTTCAAATCCAATGTTTTTCCATATTTTGCAAGATGAATTTTCATTCAAGTTTTTAAATATTTGTTTACATGTTAAAAATATATATTTTTTTAAATCTTAAGAATAAAAATGTAATATGCATACATGCTCATATGCAGCAGATTCTTCTTCCCCTATAAAACTAAAAAACATTTTGGGAAATATAATTGAAGTCTATGAGTATACATTATTTTTATGGTAATTTTTAAAATATAGATTTATTATTCATGTAATCTATAATTAATAATGTATTATCTATCCATAATTTTTTGTCAACATTTTAAATTTGCAGCATGCATAAAATTTTATATCTATGTGATGTAGTTAAATATTGATTTTGGAGAAAGAAAAATTAATTTAATGTCATTTTATAATGATTACAGACCTACTAAATATAAGTAATAATCATGAGTATTGTATGGTTCTTATTTATAAAAATGAAAATAATTTTTTATAAATACAAGTCATTTGATTAAATTTTAGCAATTGGAGATTTATTTATTTATTGTGAAACTAGCTGTATGAAAATCACATTTTAAAAAGTTAGATTTAGTATGTGTGTGTATAAATATATTAAATAAGAAATTTAATTATTTAAGGTCTTAATCATATATCTCTAATTAGATATTAACTATTACAATATTGGAAAAATAGTCATTTTAAAAATAACAATAATTTTTCTTAAAATGATATTTTTAAAATAAAAAATATTTTTCTTCTGAGATGTAATTAAATGTGTGTGTTAAATGTAAAGGGAAAAAAATAAAGCAAAATAGTCTCTTTCTTAATATTATACATAAAAAAATATACTATTACATAATTACTCTATCAAACAAGTAATTATTATTATAAAATTTTGCTTTAGAAATTAGATGTCATTGTAAATAAACAGGAATGTAAAATGCTGTGAATTTCCTGAAATGAATAAAAGAAAATTGAAAATATCATGTAAATAGAAAAAGAAATTCCATTTCTTAAGAAGTTACTTAAAATAACAGAAGTTTGACTGGTTTTTAGGTATTCTAATAAAATAGGGTGCATATTTGAGCCGCTCAGAAGCCAATGCGGTTAATTCCATTTTTTGATATTTTCTGATTTTTGGAAATTTTGATGAAATAAATAATAATCTTCTTAGTTATTAAAGGATTTACTCGTTGGTTACTTTTTTCTAGGTTAGACAGCCCTTTTTTTAATAGCTTCTGAATATATTGTATAATAATTTCAGAAGCCATTGTGAATAAGTCCACCTTTTATCAATATTTTTTTACATAAACTTTGAAATAAAATTTAAATTCTTCTTCTTCTTTCGATATTTGTTGGTAACACTGAAAAACAAGAAATTCATAGTAACTGTAACCGTTACTTCTAATTGGAATTTTTTGAGTTTTATGCATGTGCGTCAAAACACAAAAGTATTACGTTGAAGTGTTTGCGAAAATTATTGTGTTATCAAAAACATTAAAGAAATTTTCTTTAATAACTGTAAAATCTCTGACTTTTTAAAATAATAAAAAAGATTTATTGTAAGGGTATAAAAACTAAAAATGTCAATGGAAATTGAACAAAGTGAAAGTGATACGATATTTCATCCTAATTTAAGGAGAGTTAACCGTATTGATTCTGATACACCGTCAGTTAACGAAGAATAGAAAATAATCAAAATAACAGAAAAGTTGGTAGAAAACGCAGCAGGAATCCTGGGAAACGGTCTAGAAATGTTGAGAAACAAAAAAGGATACAAGGTAAACAATATCAAAATAGAAATAAAAGAATAATTCCTGCAAAGAAATTTGATAATAAACCTTGTAACTGTTTACGACTTTGTAATCGCAAGATAACCATTTATCAAAGAAAACAGGCGATGAAAATTTTTTACAAGCTTAATGATCATCATAAGCAAAATATTTTTTTAAGTGGGTTAATTAGAGTTCATGCTATCAAAAGACAACGACCCAGAAATAACACCAAAGGACCAAGATCTCAGTCTTTTGAATATTTTATTAGACTTAACGGCCAAGATGTTGGTGTTTGCAAAAAATATTTTATAGAAACATATCAAATAAGAAACGGGCGACTATATAATTGCTGTTCAAAGGAAGATCTGAAGGACCACTGGGGGCAACATATTCAGGTAACAAAATAGATGATTCCCATGTAAGAAAACATATAAATTCCTTTCCTGCTATTTCAAGCCATTATACAAGAAGTCATAATCCCAGACGCAGATACTTAAATTCAGACCTTTCTATTGCAAAAATATATAACCTATATGTCGAACAATGTAATGAAGAGCAAATTGTACCAGTAAAGGAAAAGTTTTATTACCATATATTTTCGACAAAATTTAACTTACATTTTAAGCAACCTTCAAAAGATACTTGTGCAAAATGTGATTATTTGGTAATAAAAAAACAATCTACAATAGATGAAGAAAAAAATGCAGCTGAAGTTGAACATGACGAACACTTGCGAAATGCAGAAATTGCCCGTAATAGTATGGCTAATGATCGATTAAGAGCTTCAGACGAAATATACGTGTTTAGTTTTGATTTAGAAAAAGCATTACCATTTCCGAAACTATCCACATCAGTGGCTTATTACAAGAGAAACTTATATGTATACAATCTTGGTTGCCATGATTTAAAGACTAACGAGGGCTACATGTATGTTTGGCCTATAACCCAAGCATCGCGGGGTTCACAAGAAGTGTCATCGTGTTTAACTAAACACATTAAATTGTACGCAAAGGATTTTCAAAAAATTATAATAATGTATTCAGATTCATGTTCAGGACAGAATCGAAATATAAAAACTATGTTAAGTTTACTGAAATTGGTTCAGAGTGAAGAAATAAAAGCTGTATCAATTGAGCTTAAATTTTTATTAAGTGGGCACAGTTATTTGCCCAATGATGCTGATTTTGCAGTTATAGAAGCTTATGCAAAAAAAAATTCCGTGTATTTATAACCCTAGTGACTGGTATCATATAATACAAAATAGTAAAAGAAAGAACCCTTTCAGAGTTGTCGAAATGAATCCACAAGAATTTCTTTCCACAAAACCATTGGAAGAAGATGTTACCAACAGAAAAAAATCAACAAGTGGACTAACAGTCAATTGGCTTAATATGAGATGGATAAAATTGGAAAGGTCAAACCCAAGCATCATTAAGTTCAAATATAATTTTGACGAGGATGATACCTTTCATGTAATTGATATAAAAAAAAAAAAAAAAATAGGTAGGCCAGTAAATTTAAAAAATATAACTCAACCTATATTATATCCTAATGGCAGAACAATTTCAAGAGAAACAAAAAAAGACATCATGTGTTTATTAAAGTATATACCTCCAATTAAACACGACTTTTACAGGACATTAAGGACAACACGTGGAGATCAAGATTTACATTTAAATAACTCGGAAGAAGATGATGTTTGTTATAATGAATAAACACAAAACTTATGACAATAAATGTTTTACATAAATTTCTTATCTTTTTCAGCTGCCAAAAGGTATAAGTCCTAAAATTTTTAAGATGCGTCATTATTTCAATAAATACTTACGTTTTTATTTACACATCCTGTACATATCTTGTTTTTTTGCAGAGTTTACACCTCGAAAAAAGACTTTATACACTTTTCTAATTAAATTAATAAACCAAGAATTTTAAAAACTAATGTATCAAAAAACATTAATTTTCTCAATTTTTGTGTTTTGGACTTAACCGCATTGGCTTCTGAGCGGCTCATTTAATGATTCATTAAAGTTAAAAAGACTATAACAGAGCTTGACTGTAATTTGAATACTGAAACATTCCCCCAATTTTTTTTAAAAAAACTTGGGGAAATAATATAAATAATATGAAAATATCTGGCATTCCATTTCACTTATGATAATCCCTATTGGCAAGTATTTTACATGATTCCCATTTGGATTTCAGAAATAAGCATTTTTATCTGTTTTAATATTCAAAATTGTTATGTTCCCTTTTATTTTGTCTAAGATGTTCATTTGAAGTGTATTTGAAGTTAAAGGGCCTTAATACTTAATTTCCTGCATATTTTTGAATAAGTGAATTTCTTGCAATACAATTAAATCGATTTCTGAAGTATTATTTGAAGTTTTGTGTGTCTAGTAATTATCCAGTATGACAGCTAGTGAATAACAGCCTTTTAATAAAATTTAAAATTATTAAAAATTTTATTGAAATTAGGAATGAAATAATATGAATTTTAAAATCAATTTCTCTTTTGTGACTTTTGCATATATTCACTTTTTTGATGGTTATGTCAAATTTTTAGTTAAAGGCTATTTGAAAGCAATTAATTTTTAATGTAAGAAATCAGTTGAAGTATAGGTGTTTATAAGTTTTATTTAAATAGAAACCTGTTTAAGTTTGAAATTCGATAAAACAGATTACGTTTTTCTTTGCAATTATCAAATTATTTTATTTGACTTTTTTGGCAAAAACCTTACTATGGATTCATTTAGTACAAGTATTGATATTTCGTTAAGAAAATTTTAAAACGTGATTTTGAATTGTTCTCATTAAACTGCCTTCATAAGTTGTACATAATGCTGGGCTTTGCATTCAAGTCTCTGTACTTGTGACTGCAATCTGATCTTGAAATTGCCTTGCTTCAAATCTTCCAATGATTCATCACTTTATTCCATGATCCAAATGTTAGTAGTTAATCATTTTAACTGTATGCTTTTGAATTTCACTGAATGGTTGTGAAAAAAAAAATCAAAAGTTGACAAGGTGTTTTGAAATTGGTGCATGCATTTTTAAAGTATTTTCCTCTAAATGCGCCCGCAATGTGTATGTTTATGTAGTCAATGCTAGAAATTCTTATCTATGTTTGGAAACATTGGTTTTACCTTTCTTTCAGTACATCTGAGAAATTGAGCTAAATTTGTGAACTTTTTTAATTTTTGAGCTCTAATATATGATCAATAATTTCAAATATTAATCCTGAAATTTTTTGAAAATATTTTATATTATAATCCTACTAGGAAGTATTTGTATTTTATTTAATATTATCTATTAATTCATTGATAGCCTTTGCTGATTATAATTAGTCCAATACCCTGTATGTGTTTTTAAAGAAAACTTTGCATGTATCTAGTATTAAACTGATCTTATAACTCTGAAATTTATTTTAATTTGTTTTAAGTTCAACAAACTAACATCCTGTAAAAGCCTCAGATTTATTTCAAATTTTAAAATAAAATCTCACATAAATTTTTTTGAAAATAACAGATAGGTGTGATTAAACTTAGTATAACTATTTATTTAAACATTTATTTATAAAAATTATCTAAAACATTAATTTTATATATTATTGTTATTGAATTTAATATTTTTTTTATATTACTGGCTGATAAGATTGAAAAAAATTCAGCATTGCTTTTCATTTTAATATTTATTATAAAAAATATCAAAAACATATTTTAAAAATTTTGATGCTGGAATTTTTTTTTTTTTAATTTTATTTTGATCTAATTTATTTTAAATCAAAATTCTCTCCCTCAGAGGATTCAGAAATGTTAAAAATTTTGACTGCTAAAAGAAAGGGGGGGGGGGAATAGGAGATGATGAGGAACATGTCTGGATTGGTACAATTGTTATTATTTTGGCAATGAGACTTTTTATATCAAGTTTTGTGTGTGTCAATTGCTGTATTGGATCCAAATGTCACATATATAGGCAAGAAAGGAATGGTCTTGGCATTCATTTGGCTGAATATTGCATCTATACCAAATTTTTCATAGGACATATTTTTGATTAAGGACGTTGTATACTAAACACTCTGAGGGAAAATATCTTAATATGAATTGGACAATCATTTGACTATTCATCAGTTCTTGATAAAATTAACATTTTGCAATAAAATGACGAATCTTTTTTTTTCTTCGGCTTCACTTGGTCCATATCCAGTGTTCTTTCTCACCAGATTCGTGTCCAGCATTCAAGATGAGCTGCAGATTCAAGTTCTGATTTCATTAAAGATTCATCGGGCTGTGTTATAGAACTAGTTGCATGTTAAACAGACTTGCTAGAGGTTGATCTCAAGTACCATCCTCGTCACTTGATCATAATTCAATTTATAAAGTCCCTTGTGCTGCACTGGTGTTTTATTAATGCAACCAATTATCAATATTTTTTAGCATTTAATTTTCCAAAAAGTTTTATTTCTAGAAACAGTTGTAATATTTTTTTCTTCTATTGATAAAGCATTATTTGTTTTTCTTTTTCTTTTCTTTTTTCTTTTTTTTATTTATTTGCATCTTTATGTTACATTTATTGAAATGTCCTACTGGTGATATTTAATTAAGTCCTTCTAGGTATATTAATGTTTTCTTTCATGTGAATAAATTTAAAGTATTTTTACAGATGCATAAAAATGTTTTTAATTTTAAGAATTAACAAGCAGTGTAAAGGTATATCTTAACTTTTATTATCTTATTGCAGGTGTTTTTTTTTTTTTTTTTTTTTGTTAAATAAATCTGAAGCATTGCATTAGTAGAGGTATAAAACTTTTTTAGAAAGTTCTACTGTATTTACATATGTTATATATCTGAATAACATTGATCAATTTGCATGAATAATTCTTTTGTTTTTTAAATATGGGAAGTGATCTGACAATTTCCATTATGACATTTATTCATTTCATCCATGCATTTTGAAAAATTTACTTTCCTGAAATCTTTTAACAGCTATCAATATATGAAAGGAAAGTATGTGTGGAGGGGACTTTACAAATGTATCGTGCAAAGTAAACAAAACCTTAGTTACATCTCTTATCTTATCACTTGTGACAAATAGCATATGGGGCTGCATTGTCTAAATGGGAAATGTAATAAAACAATTGAAAGAATATTTCTATTGTTTACAATTATCTTAATCTTCTGTAAGTATGTTTTATTTTATTTCCAGTTTACCTGGATTTTTACAATACCAGACCTGCTCTGGTTCCAATAAATCCGATGTAACAACATTTTGCTATTTATGTGAGTGTGTGTGTATATATATATATATATATATATCTTAAGTATATATATATATATATTAAGAGATATTTCATTAACGTTATTTTAGATAATTTAGAATAATTAAAAATTAATAGTTATGTTTCTTGTGAGAAATTTAAATTTCTTATTAATCAAGTCTTAAGAGAAAATTATTTAGGTTATAATGCGAAAAACTTCATAAATAAATCAAAGGCATATCTCAAGGAGATCCTGCTAGTAATAGTCTTGCTAATATATATTTATATATTTTTTATGAATATATTATGTAATTTTTAGAAAATAATAATTTCAAGTTATTTAGATATATTAACGATTGTATAATTTGTCAAATTTATCTCAATCCAAAGGTTAAACCAAATTTATCTTTTTATTCTCCTTGCTTAAATTTGATTAAAACTAATGTAAACTCTTCTATGAAACAGCTATTTTTTAGTTAATTTAGAAATTGAGAATAATATTACTTGAACAAATATCGCTAGAAAGATAATTATTGTTTTCCTATTAATAAAGTTCCTTTCTCTGATAGCAATTTCAGTTAAAATATATGTAGAAACATTTTGTATAATTTTTTATGTAGAAATATCAAATTAGTCATTATGCCTTTGAATGTTCAAAATAATTTCTTTTTTACTTGTGCTAAAGCTGATTATCCAATTAGTTTTTTAGAGAGAAACTTTAAATATAAAAACTATTGAATTGGTTAATTGTAAATTTTATTTACTTATTTAGGTTAAAATGTTTGATAAATTTTTTAATTAGTGACTTTCTTTTATGATTAAGTTTTTATTTTTATTTTCTCCTAATTATTTTATTTTTGTTTTATTTATATTTATTTTTTAAATTAAATTTATTTATAATTTTTCTTAAAATTTATTCATTATCTTTCCGATTTTTTATTTATTATTATTTAATTTTATTTTTGAAATTTTAATTTTTTATTCTTTATTTAATTTTAGTTTATTTTAATTTTTCTATTTAAATACTATTGTCTAAAAATTTTCTTTTTAGATTTAGTTGTGAAATAGTTTGATAGATGGCGATGCTTACTTTGATCTTTTTTTTTTTTTTTTTAAATTTATTTTTTTGATATTAATTTTTTTTATCTTGTAGGATTTTTTTTTTTAATTTTTGATTTCGTAAGATCTTTAATTATAGTTTTTTTTTTGTTTCAATACTCCTTGTAAGTTGTGCTAGCTTTTGATTTTTGACTGGTTTTCTAGATTCAGTGTTGGTATTCTAACAACATTTAAAAGTTTTTCCTTATAGAGTTAAGTGTTGGCAACTATTAAATATCGTTTTTTCTGCACATGGGAAGGATGGTATGGTGTTTTGCTTCAAGTAGTCTCTTGACTCATTTTTTATGTATTTCCAAATGTTTTTTATGATTTGAAATAAAGTATTTGGAAATATTTAATGTGTGTAAATCTTGTTTTTAAATTTTATTGGTTTCTATTACGGAAATTTCAAAAAAGTTTTTAATTTTTTTTGCATTCCTTAATATTAATACATGTATAGTCTTATACTTGGAATTTTTTTACTTCTCTCTCTCTCTTTCTTTTTTTAATTAAAGATTTTTGTGTGTTTTTCTTTTTAATTTTATTTTTTTTTTTGGTTTTTAGGGTTTTTTTTTGAAATTTTTCAATTCGTATTTTTGGTGTTATGACCATTTTTGATAGTATATTTGTTGAGATGGGGAGAATTAAGCATATAATTCTAGAATAATCCTGCATAACAGTCTAAAGCCTTATACAACGTTCAATATGTTATTCTCCATTCATATATTTTTTTTAAAAAAAATTTACTTTTAAAATTTTTCAACTATTTTTTTGAGTTTCATATTTAATTTCTTGAATTTTCTAAAACTTTATCTAACACACACATATATATATATATATATGACTTGTTTGACATGATCCCCATTTCTTTCCACACACTTACAACGACGCGGGATTAGTCTAGCTGTTGCTTCGGTGGACAATTCCAATGATTGTTGTCGACATCAGGCTTGAATGACAGCTTTGATCTCATCTCCAAAACGAAAATGGTGACCATTGGTGCTGTTTCATTTTTGAAAAGTGTTTCAAGTCGCCAGGTGTTAGATCGCATGCAATGACGCTTTCTTGCTTCAACCTTATCTACATGTGGGTAGCTATTTTCTTCAGTTCTGAGCACATTACCAGGAACAAGTGCGTTACGTAGAGGACATATGTCGCTTTCAGATATATACAAGAATTTCGAAAATCGGCTGACAAAAAAAATTTATGTCCATAGGGGCATTATTTTTCTATCAAGTCTCATATATATGTAGACCGTGGGGTGATGGAGATTGTTCATCCCGAATCTACGATGGTTTGCTCTTACGCAATGAGCTGGTTGTCTAGGGGTGTAATTTCGGATTCCATGTAATGTTGTTGATGATATTCAAGGATGAAGCTTGCAGTAGCTTTATTTGTTTATTGAGAGAGATGAAGAATAAAAAAGTATTTACACTATATGAAAAGTAAGTTGACCAGTTCGTCAGATAAAGTTAGATGACTGCCTCATTTAACCCATATTATCGATGGACGTTGGAACGCGCTCGGGCGTTGAAGTTTACTTCCGACGCGGGTAGCGAAGGAGAAGAGAAGCGGAGAAAGTGGCGGCAAAAAAGAGCGCGAAAACGAGCGTCACATAGTTTTATTCTCGGATAGGTGGCGCTGCATGAGCTTATCACATGACTCTTGATTCGTGGCGACATCTATTGAGTATCGGAGGAACTGGTTTTACAGTAGATTGAAAAGATAAAATTAATTGCTTAATAATAATTAGATGGAAAATCCTACATATATATATTTAAAAATAAAGGGAGGGGGGTCGGATTCCTTTCCAGTGCTACAAATATTCAGATTCTCAGGATTTCGCATTTATCATGGTTGAGATTTTGAGTATTTAGAATCGCATTTTGCAATCAATTGGATTGGATTTTACAAAAGTTTGTGATTATGCACTTGCATTTTAGTTTCATACAGGCGCATTTTAAAAAAAAAAATTCTAGTGTATTGTGTGTGTTTGTGTATACACACACATATATAATGTTATTGTTAAATGTGATTAATACGTTGTTTTAGATATAAACCAAATAAATTAGTCAAACAGAATAATTTGCAAGTATTTATCACACGAACCAGTTGCTATTAATAATTTCTAACAATGAATGATAGATTTAATAATTTTCAAAACGTTCAGTTTCAAATTTGCCACTACGTATATTTATCGTGCCTCAGCGCTGGAATTATTTTGATGAAAAAAATGATGAATGTATCTTATTAATAACAATAATCGTTATTATGAAATGATTTTTTACATTGACCAAATGTCATTGCTTATGAAATTGTAAATGTGTATAACTTGATGCACTTCATTTCCCATGATAAAATTGAACAAGAGTTTGGAGTTTCAATCTTTTACGTTTAATTAATGACATTCACTTAACTTAATTGGTAATTATTAATTCTTACCGGTAAATGTAATTATTATGCATTTTTTTTCGTATTTACTAAAAGATCTGATTAGTTTTAATAATAATCGGATTTTGTACGTAAACTGTAATATACAATCGGACTCAATTAACTAGCGGTAACCCGTTTACCGTGGCTTCTTTTATGAGATTCAGATTGATATTTATTTCATATGATGTCAAGACTAATCAGGTTAAAAGCAGATATTAATTCCTTTTCCATCTTTCTGTTGTATATATTGTGGAATAAACGTGCCTTCGAATCCAATTTGCAATAGGAAATTTGTACTAAGAGCGAGAGAAATTAGAAATATGTGAAAGAAACATCAAATCGTGCTTGCGCTCCTAAAATCCAGCAAAAAAAAAAAAAACACATGAGTGAAATTGGAATATTTTACAAAACTAAAACATCAAGTCCCCTGATCGTAAAGTGAAGACGCTGACTTTCGACACCAAAAAGATAATATAAAAATCCGACTTCGGGGAGAGGAACAAAATATTATCTGAGACGCATTTTTTGAAAGCTTGGGACACAGAGGGTGTCCATCAATTTAATACTTTTTATTAGCCACCCAAGGGGCTATTGTTTTAGTTTGATCACTTTTGGCTTATCAGATCATTTTTTAATTTTTTTTATCATTTGCTTCAATTTTAATTACATTTAGCTTAAATAATATTCAATTTAATAATTTATCGTTTGCTTTAATTTTAATATCGGAAAAGTATACTATTAACCATTTCTCGATACTTCACCGTTTACTTTAATTCTTATATTTATTTGAGTAATTTAATAATAATTATAAAAAAAAAGTGCACCTTAGGTAGCTAATCTGTTGTTTATAAAGTTTTGCATAGAACTTTTTGGATTGGATATGAAGCATTATTTCTCGGAAAGTTAATTATTCCAGTTTGGATTGTTTTTATAACAGATTATTCTCAATATCTCGCGGTCATTGAGATTATCTGTGCTTTCAAAAAAATTTTTAACTGTTGAATTTTAAGAGTTATAAAGATTTTTTTTTCTTGTACTCGTACAAAGGATTTCCGCTATAATTAAAAATAATGTCGAGGGAGGGTAAACGTTACGTAGGAAATTTATATCAATATTGGAATTTATATTATCGTTCAATTTATATTAATACTGTAACTCGTGTTTTTGTAATCATGGACCCCAACTACCGTGAGTTAACGGGATCTGACTGTGTATGAATATATATATATATATATATATATATATATATACACACAATGAATTTTTATGTAATTATTAATCCATTTTTAAGAATTTGCTTTATTGATTATTAATTTTGAGGTTATTTGAAGGATGCCTAGTTATTATTTATTCTTTAAATGGTGTTTGTCCAAAACGTCTTGGCTTTTAAATCCTACTGAACATTATTTCAGTAAGTGTACAGTTATGTTGACCACTTATAAGCATATTAATATCCGCAAAATAATTTGAAATGGCATTATTGGACATCATTGACAGTATCTGGTACCTGAATTAATACATTGTCTGAAATGATCAATGATCCGAATTCAATGTATGGAATAATGAAACCTTTTACGGTGCTCTCTCATATTTTATCGGCTTTTACTCCCGAAACTCCCTTTCTTTGAGAATGGTTTGTTTAGCATGAAAATGCAATTGGAAGCGGGACACGCACCCTTCAACACATTAGCAGCATCAAATGACAGAATTTTCGTTCACATACGTGGTTTTATTCCACATAGTTACTTTTCATTACCGAAACCCTCCACATACTTCCTCCAAAACCAAATCTCACCGCAGCCAATCCATCAAATATTAGCGAACGCGTATTATTTTTTATCTACGTCCGGTGCACTATTCTTCATAGGATTGTCAGCGGATTCATCTACGGTCCGTCGGGCCGTATCCGAACGAAACTGCATTCTATCAATTTAACCCAATCTTTTGATTCCGAAGAAGGGGGGAGGGGGGTGAGATAAAACAGCATTAGGAACCATTTCTTTCCCTGTTGATCATCATTTGGAGTGACAGTCGGCGCGAGAGAGAAATGGCGTCTGTGGGGCCAGTTCCGCGATATTGGCGACAGGAGTGCGATACTTCAAAAAGCAGTCTTGACAGAGCGAGACTTTCTTATTGAATTAAATGCAACAGGCGACTGTTGCGGTTTTTGGGGAGGAGGATGAAAGGTAGGAAATGTCTGCTTCATCTGGATCTTTCTGGAACGCTTAAGGGAATGTGCAATAAGTGTGTGACAATCAGTGCTTGAAAGACTTTGGCACTGGTGAGATTCGAATAATTATTTTTCTACCGTAATGAGGGCTTTGAAGTATTGGGAAACGATACACTTGTGACGTTCTTCCTTCGGTGTTTAATTCCATTGACATTTTTCAGTCTGATGAATTAGTCAGTAATTACTAGATTCCATTAGAAGATACGTAAAAGCAAGACAAAATACTTTATTAATCACTAAAGAAAGATAAAGTTGCTCTCGAATCCACCTAACTCTTCAATTATAGATCATGACCACGCAACTAATAAATTCTTAGGTTATCGATTCTCTCATCCTGATTCAAACACTTCTCATAAACAGCCGATTTTTATCTTAATACTTTTACTAAGATACGCTTAAATCCAAAGCATTAATTGCGGCGCTTTAATACAACTTACACATATTTATTGGTCTAACGTCATCTTTTCATTCCTTAAGATTCCATTTCATTTATATATCAATATTTTTAATTCAATTAATTTCACTTCCATCTTCATCTAATTTACCTTATTCGCGTTTCATTTGTGTTGGGAATAAATTGTATTATTTGTAAACTTATATTTTTTATTCTTGATGAAATAAAAAAATAATTTTAATATGCTCAGATTTACAAGGACAATTCAGTTTTTCATCATTTTTTTTTTTTTTTTTTTTTGTAGTTATTAGTAAATATTTTGAGTGATCTTCTTTCATAGTGTGATATTAAGCTATTTTGTTTGTTATACTTTCAACAAATTTTCAAACGTCCAGGTTCAGTATCATCCCACGCTGTATAAATGTTATACACAAGATCTTCAAATGAATTATACTGCATCCTATTTGCAAAAACTTATCTTACAAGACTGGTCAAATTTTTTCTATAATGTTTAGTTCTGGAGAATTCGCTGGCCGCTTAAAATATTGATATCGATGTTTCGTTCTTCAAACTATTTTTTGCCGCTCTGAAAGTGTGACAAAAAGTTCCATCTTGTTTAAAAATAAATTTATTATCTCCTGAGCAGTACGCTAAGTTTAGCAAGTTTAAGATTCGTATTACTTATCAGTGTTCATTACACATAGGCACAACTATTAAATCGGTTTTGCTTTCCTCTGAAACTGCTCCCCAGAATATCAAACATCTGCCTTTAAAACGGTGGTCTGGTTTAACGGTGGAGTTCCAATCAAGTTTGTAGCCGCTGTAGCCTCGTGACCATGGTCGCGACCGGCGTTGTTTCCGTCGATTCGTGGGTTCGAATCTTGCTGCCACTTAAGACCCGTCATGTAATGGGGGTGATGCACGTTGAAATCTGTCGTCCGTTCCAAGTCCTTCTCTAGGGATGTGCCAGTTTAGGTGTCGTTCTTGTCAATTGACTGGGATTCAGAATTACGAGGTCCGCTGCCAATAGCCCTCGTGTTGCTTCTAAGTGCGACATTAATAAACATTCAAATAGAATCATATCAAGTTCTGCAGACTTCCTGTTTTTTTTTTTTTAAAACAGAATGAATGGGCTAATTAATCAGTAATTAGAAGGGATGGAGTAGGAAAATGAACGTAAGTGACACTGCAGCCAAATTAATGGAATATCCTGCTGTCTGAACTTCTTAGTAAAAATTTCAAGGTTCGCATTTTATTGAACAAAGCCCATAGATAAGTATTTAAATTATTAACCAATCCTTTAAACTTTCTTCAGGTGGAATACATATTAGTACCATCTATTGAACGAATCGCGAAATTATTTAAATTATTTAAAAGTTAAATATTTTATATATTTCAATTATTTTTTTCCTCTAAAGAAATTCACAATTCCTCAAAATTAATTTATGTTTAAATTTTATCTCATGGATTTGCTCTTTAATACAACGAAGGAATTTTTTTGAATTTAAAATATTATAATTTTATACCTAATATATTCTGTAAATAGAACAAAGAATTATGTTATAAAATGACTCATGCAATAATTTTTAACTAGATTAATGTAATAAATTTATAGCTTTTATGTAACTAATAAAATTAATTATTTTAACTGATTATTTTTTATTCGTTTAATCAAATTATATTTATTTATAATCATTACATTAATTGTTATTAGAAACTGAACTTGGATGCCCACAAGAATAATTTTCTGTCTACGCCCCTGCTCCTTTGAATAAATTTCCTGTAAATAACTCTAGATTCATGTAAATTTCATTGTTAGAGACTCATATTATTATATCGATTGAATCGTCAGAAATTAATAAAATCGTCAAAAGAAAGTAGTAGAATACGTTTGGAAATATACCTTTGGAATTCTAATGATGAGAATTGGAAAAATAATGTAATAAAAAAAAGAGAACTAAATTATTTAGCTCAGTATTGATTCCCCCTTTAAAATTACAATAAAATTCACATATCTCATTGGAGGGTTTGTTTTTTACTTATGTATAGTTTCATAACTTGGAGTTTACAATGCAGTTGAACCAAGTAATTTAAATGTCACAAACACATGGAGGAAGTTTTTTTTTTTTTATTATACCGAAGTATATAATGATACAAAGCAAGTGTTAATACTTTTTTCTGTTTAGGGAAATTACAAAAGGTGTATTTGTTTCTGATTTACATAAAACTTCCGAAAAAACTTCTTGCAGTCATTGAGCAGAAATATTAAGGCTCCCGTCTACCCGCCATTTTGATTTCGTGGACGTAATGTTAATCCTATGGAATTTCGACTTTAATTCTCACATCTTTATTATTCGATCTATTTGAATACAGTAAAGTGCATTTGAAAGAGCAAAATATAATCAATGCTTCTGTGAAATTACTTTTTTCCTTCGATTCTTAAAAATATTTGAAAATATTCTTTAAAGGCCGGAAAACTCAAAAACGAATAATTAAAATAAGAATAAATAATTCGATATAAAAACCAACGTTTTTAAAAACAACGCTTTTATATGGTGGCAAAGTTTGTTAGAGAAAATTATTGAAATATTAGTTAAAACTGTTAGTTATTTTTAACTTTAAAATTCACTTAAAAAAAGACATTTGTGAGAGTATTAAAAAATTTATAATACTCATAAAATCAAAACATGCATTTGAAAGTTTGTAAGCCATTCTATTAAAAAAAGAATGGGAACCAAAATTCAGAAAAAATTATTGTGATAAGACACGGCGCCAAATATTGGAAACTTTCTTTCTTGAGAATGATTACTGTCTAAAAGTCAGCAACCCTTACTATCTCGGAGATAGTATCTCCCCTTTGTGAGTACAATAGTTTTACGAGGTCTCATGTGGTGTGGGGAGTGACCGGTGTTCCCAGAGGGGGAAAGAAATTTTTTCCTTAATCCTAAAAGCGCCGAGAGGAAAGAATATTTTGACTTATTAAAATTATTGAAATATTAGTTAAAACTTGTCGCAAACGTCTAAATATTACATTGTTAGGCGAGTACGAACGATTCCCAAAATTTCAAAGCTCTAGCTTGATGGGAAGTTGGTTAAATTAACGATCGAAAATTTGATGACACACACTCACACCAAGTGAAATTCAGAAAAACGTTGTAAAATCTTAGGAAAAAAGTAATTCCACTGAAGCATTGATTATTTTTTGCTCCTTCAAATGCACTTTATTGCATTCAGATAGTTCAAATAATAAGGATGTGAGAATTAAAGTCAAAATTCCATAGGATTAACATTACGTCCACGAAATCAAAATGGCGGGTAGACGGAAGCCTTAATAAACTTTAATCACAGTTTTATGCTTCAATTTAATCTTAATGTTCATGCTTGACGCGCGTGAACGTTTAGTTTCTCCCTCAAAGCGGTACATCTACTAATTTTGGGGTACTCGAGAAAATGCACTTTTTTTATTGCTTTTATTTATTAATGAAATAAACATAAATAATTTATATAGTCTATTTTTCTGAAGAACAAGTTTAAGTGTGTTTTGGGTGTTGATTTCAAATAAGAATGAAGATTCTTAGCAGGATTTATTGACACTGCATTTTTTAAAAAAATTATTATAGTGGGTTGCTCTCTTCCTCTCTCTGAAAACAGGACATTTCGGCGTCCAGAAGTACTTAAAAACAAGTGCCCTTTCGAAACGGAATGTACGGTCACATTATTCATGGTTGTTTTATATATAGCTTTATGTTAGAGTTTGTTTCTGTATTTGATTATATTTTTAATACTTGGAATATTTTTCTAAATTAATTGCATATAGAGATTGTACATAATGCAATTTTTTTTAATACTAGAAAAAAAAAAATGTCTCATCCAAAAATTGTTAGTTGAAGTCGTACTCAACGAGTATAATGTTTAAGTGGCTAAAAAATGTCTAAGAAATTATTAATTTTGCGTAGTCAAATCTGATGCATCAAATATCAATAGTTGGCTTAAGAGGAAATATAATTTTAAAAATTTCTGACCGCAGAAATAAATTTTGATAGGGAAAAAAATTAATTTATTGAATATATTTTTTAAAACTTATTTCCCGTAAGAAATAAATATTTTATGTCGATGAATTACGTGATACTTTCTTTTTTTGAAATTAAAAAATTAATAGTGAAAAAATCAAACTGGAAATTTTATTTAAGAAAAAAAAAATTTCAGAAAATTATCAGCTTTAATAGCTTTTTCAGAAATATGAAAAATAAGTTTTAGTTTGATATAGCTTATTTTAGGTAAAAACTAAAATATTTGCTGCTTAAAGATAATAGGCGGGAGAAAATGTATTCAATAATTTCACATAATTACGTCAAAAGTTTAAATAATAATGTTTTGAATTTTTATTAATTTCAATATAAAAATATTAAATTAATTTTATGTTAGAGATTACACAAGTATACTATTTACCTGTGAGTTAATTTCAATTGCATGTATATTGCATTGTATATTTGCAGTATATTGTTTGAATTTTGTTTACCTCATCTTAATAGTTTTTTAAAAATAAAATGTTTTATAAAGGAATAGTTACTTATTTTGAACAAAAGTTTAAACTCGTACCCTAAAACTTGGTATATGTACTTGTTGGTTCTTTGAATTCAGCTGTATTTAAAAAAAATATTTTTTCGGTTAATTGTAATAAATATATATATATATATTTTTCATTTTCTTTAAAACTTTGTAGTTTATAAATTGTAAAGAATAATCATGTACCAAATGCAAAAAAAGTTATACAAACATTTCGTAATTCGTAATTTTTAAATAGAGTTGTCTAATTTATTCTCCTTCCCCTCGTCGAATTGAAGCTTTTACATTTAACACTTGTTTGATTAAACACAAATCCGTAATTTTATTCACCTGTAAAATTTCATTTCATTCCTTGAATATTCTGGGAAATTATATATTTTTTAAAACACTGTGTAATTTCCATTTGCTCTTGTTAATTAGTATTAACCTTTTTTTTTTTTTTTTTTTTTTTTTGTAAAAAAAAAAACAATAGCAATTAAACGAATCATTTGAAATGTAAAGCAAAGTTTTCTATATTAAGAAATTGTAATAATTTTCTATACTCATAAATATTTTAAAAAAAATTCTCTGGGTTTGAATTAATTGAAATTTTTTGTTGATAACTAAATATTATTTCTCAATAAGTAATAATAATAATAACGATATTAATATTATTTTTGCTCCTTTGAAAATTACTTTATCACATTACAAATATTAAATTTTGAATGAAATAATTTGATTCGTGAGGAAAATAAAAGATGTTATTCGCGTAATGTAAATCTTTGTATCTTTGATTTTAAGAAAGTAATATAATAGAAGATTAATATTTTCTTATAAACTTTAGGTTTTAAATCTAATTTCATAAACTTTAAGGCATTTTTTCATCTTGAATGAGAAGTTTGAAAGCGTATATTAACTATGTTTACTAAGTTTATTTATTAAAGACAGTCTGAAACAAAATTTTATTAATTCTATGAATTATCCTATTGAGAAGATTCTGAATTCACTGTCCGTATGCTGCAATCCGTATGGAAATAATAAACCTGGATCTTTTTAGAAAATATCTCTTATATTTGCATGTTATTTTATTTCAAGTTTTTATTTAACTTGTCATGTTCATATTGTATGCATGTTTTACCAGAGCTCAAAATTTGTGCTCTAAATTTAATCCGCTTCCGATCGAGCTGAAATTTGGCATACACATCTAACTCCGATGACATTGAAATACTGTGGTACATTCAATCAGTGACGGGCTTGGGGAAGGGGGGGGGGGGGCTTGCACTTTGTACTTGTATTTCAACTCACAGTCATCCAATAGAGTTGAAATTTTGCATTACGTATAACTCATGTGATTTCTTTCTTTTTTGTCTTAAATTTCCTGACTAGATCACAGAGATTTCCAGATCATTCCATAGAGCTGATGATTATAAAATGAGGCTGTTTCATGAGCAAAGAAACCCGCTTCCCAATAAACATTTTCAAATTTTAAATATTGCACACTATTTGCATAAAAATTGAGAAAAATTTGAATCATAAAAAATCGATAATTTTTTTTTTTTTGAATTTATAATTATGTTCAATGTATAAAATGTTATGTTTATAAGTGCTCTACAAATTTTTAAAGTCATAAATGCAATGGAATTTATGCAAGATGTATAGCTAAAGATAAATACACGTCTTACAAATATAAATATAGCTACTGATTATTAATTACTCTTACATAGTTATTATCACATTACAAACATATAATAAACATACATTCTACACATAAACAAATAAACTAACCTACAGTTAATGTTAAAATTGACTTTCATTGTTCTTAATTTTTAAAAAGTGGGGATTATTTAAATTTGATATAATTTAAGAACTCCCCCCTCCCTTTGCGGGGGGGGAGGTTGTAAAATGCTCTCTATACCTCACGTTTTTACATTACCCTCTTCTGAATATTGATGTTTTTTCTCCCTCGAAGAATAAATACGCTAAAGATCCTTACCGTATGGGATTTTTGAAGAATGGGTTGACATATCTGCCAGTGATCGATGGTGAAAGAAAGTTGACGAAACAAATGTTCTCGACGCCATATTTGGTTGATGATTTTTGTTTCCAGCTCTGGAAGTTCTTAAAAGTTTTTGAGCAGCGCACCTCATGACTTTTCACCGAAAAAGACAGTGCGTAAAGAAAACGAATGACAAAAACATTTTTAGATCTCGGTCGGGTGAAAAAGTATATATATTCCCTTTTTCATTCGCGATGAGCTATTTTTCTGCACATTTATGTGTTTTAGAACGCGTTAAAAAGTTAGAAATGCAGATCGTACGTCAGAAGTTGTATATCATGAGATCGTGATGATACTTCTGAAAATGATCATGAGATGTGTGTATGAAATATAATGCATTCCACAATTTTTTTTTTCGGGAGCTTCATGATCATTCAGCATTCTTTAAGTCGAAACTGAAATTCGTTTTAGATGAAATGAAGTTAGGTGCTTCTTTCTTTGTAAGTTTATATACTTTATAAATTCACAACAGTATCAGTATATTAGAAAATGTTGTTTATTGTAATTAAATGAATTATATAATTTTTTTCTAATGTTTTAGGATTCTGATCGATCTGTAAATAAAAATGTTCATATGTAGTTTTTTTTTTTTTTTAGAAATACCAATCATATTGATAAATATTTCGCTTTAAGTAGAATTTATTTTCTAAAAAGATTCTACGAATGATCAAATTTATTTGATTATGAGTTGTTTGAAATTTTGAGTTATTTAATAGAAAATTAAAATTTTATTAAAGTCATTAAATTAGTGTAAGAAATGAATATTTTATAAGTTCAATTATTTTTAAGAAATGTCATATATGATAACCGTTTTAAACTAATTAATAAATTCTCCATCGAAAAATAGTTTGCCTATTTAAATTTGAGGATTTTTATTTTCCAGTAATATTCATTTTATATTTTTAGGACTGTTAATGAATAAAAGGAATTAATTAATGAATAAGCAATTGGCAACGTAATAAATCTATCGGATATATAAAAAATAATCAAAAAAAAAGAAATGCAGGGTGAAAAAATACTTTGTTCTACAATTATTAAAATGCGCAATAAAACACATTGTTGATTTTGTGTGATCTATTTGAAAATTCAGTTATTTAACTTTCATTCGATTTTAAAATTCTTTGTAAATCTGGATATTTCATTAACATTATGTAATTGCATCAAAAGTCGTCCATTTAATAAATATATTTCAATTTTAAAATACAAATGCTTGGAAACGAGGAATACCTCTTACCTAATTTTGAATTGAAAATTGATACACAAATTTAAATTCGATATCCATTACACGATTGCTTTTCTCAAATTATTTGAATTAAGCAATAAATTTTTCGTTTCAAAACTTCCGCTAACATGAGCCGAATACAAAATATCTAGAGCATACCCCAGCTGTGCGAAAAGAGAATAGTTTTTTATTCACTAAAAAATGAATTTTTTTTTTACTCAGTGTTTTATAATTACATTAATTTATCGTTTCTTCTCCCTTTTTTTTTTTTTTTTTTTAAAAGCGGGAATGAAAATCTAGACGATTTGTTGAATTTGGAGCCGTTGCCAAATTCTCCGTTCTTGAGCAAGAAAACGGAGAAAGAAGAACCAGAACAAATTGAGTCGGAACCACCAAAACCAGTTCCTCTTCCGAGAAAGAAGTCTTTGAGTACTGTAGAAACTGAACTGCCGCCTAAACCAGAGGTGAACATTTTATTTACTAAGTGACACCCCTTTTTCGTTACGTATTTGAGCCATAGCAAATTAATGAAGTTCAATCATTAATTAAGTAATCGCGATAATCTTGTGGTCATTGTCTCGGATTCACGGCAGGCATTTTCATGGGTTTAGACTTCAGGTTCTGATGCTACTAAAGGCCCACCGTCTAACGGGGCTGATGCATGTTATATTTGACGTTAATTTGTGCGATGTTAATTAACAATCAATCAATTAGTAATTAAATGGTCTAAATAAGCAAAAAGTCAAACCTCTTTCTTTAAAATTAAGAATAACAAAAATTCAATACGCTTATGTAATGGACAGGTATTTGGTAACTAGAAATTTGTGAGTTCCATTTTGCCTACAACAATCGTGTAGAATAATGAATACTTTCGTTCATGAAACGTTTAATTAGATCTCTGAGTTCTTATTGGAGAAATATAGGAACTTGGGAGTGGCTCTAGCTTTGGTCCACACACACTCATGTCTAGAAATTATGAGAATCATTGCTGTATTTGATTATTTAATTCTAATGCATTGTTAATGCAGATAAATTTGAATTTGATGTTGCCTCAAAGTCTTGTGACATAAACATGTAAATTTGGATCATCAAATATTGGCTCGAATATTGCTTTTATTTGTGCCAGAATCATTAAGTCTATATTCCGAACCCTGTTGTGGCTGTAATGCAGTCTTATTTTAATAAAAAGAAGCTGGGTTTTTTTTTCATATGAATCATATTTTATTATGTGTTTATCACATTTTAAAAGAAATGCTGTATTGAATTTTTTTAGTGAAACCATCTTGCATAGATATTTATTTGAAGTCTGTACAAATGTACATATCTGGTACAATAGTAGTGAAGTTTTTTTTATGTTTAGTATTTTTATGTTTCTATACATGGTTTTCTTAAAAGTTGTGTGTGTTTATTCTAGGTCAAGCCTAGAAAAGTTTTCTTAAACAAAAGTGACGCACCACCGCAGGACCAGAATCAAAAACCACAACCACCAGTTCGTCCACCTGTTCCTGCCAAACCTTCAATATCTGCATCATCTTCTAAACCAGCCCCTCTACCAAAGCCAAAACCTCCTCCTAAGAAACCGAAGCCCACAATGCGTAAAGAGAACAATGTGCAAGATTTAGATGCTGCCAATGCTAATGAACCTGGAAAAACTGAAAATATGAACACAGTGTCTGGTTTGGCCGGAGACTTAAAAGAGCTTGATATAATAAAATATATTGAACAAGAGGAGAAGTCGATTGATGCTCAATTAAATCTGTTTGATTAAAGTCAAAAGCCATATTTCTTTCGTGTCAGATTGAAATTTGAATGTATTTGGTTTAATTGTACAATTTATTCTTTTATCATTATTAGAGCAGCTGTGTAATTTCTTTTCTGTCTCTCTATTTTTGAAGTTTTTATCGATTTATTGAGTTTATATTGTAAAAGTTAGAGTTGAAATTTTAGTAATGTGTCATTTTTAGGTATTTTTAAATATATTGGTATCAATCTTCTAGTCAGTGAAAAATAATTTTTTTTTAATTGAGAAGTTTTCCCTAATTTAAGAGGCTCATATTGGGGGATTTTAAAACTGTATTTAGATATATTTGGATTTTAATTATTTAATTTCCACAGTTTTCATTTATGCTTTTATTTAATTCTTTAAAAAATCTGCCTGTTAAATTACATATTTGATTTTTAAGCAAATGTAATGATTTTTTTTCTCTTTTTTTTTTTTTTTAACAGAGGAAGATTGAAAGAGCTTAATTTAAACTGTGTCTCTGTGTGTAAAGTGTAGTTTTTCCTCTTGGATTAACGTCTTGAAACTATATATTTAAATGTGAATAAATAAAAAAAAAAAAAAAGTAAAATATCTCTAAATCTCTTTTCAATCTTTTGGATGAAACTTTTGTAGGTTCCTGTACAGTAATATTTTTATGATACGATGAAAGACTCTCATGGCCTTTAAGCCATTAAAAATCAATTTGAACAACAGACTATGCAAGATTCTCAGGTTTTTAAGTGCTTTTTATAAAATATATATTGAAATCATTTTGAAAACTAATTGAGATAGTGAAATATGTAAAACTGTTTTCAGAATGCACACCTTTCGTTATGATAGTGTTGTTAGATGTAATTATGTTTAAATCTACCTGTATGTTAGTTTGTGTGTATTGTATTGTTTTTGGTGATATTGTTACGTGTTTAATTGTGAGTATAGATATATTTAAAAAACATTAAGGTGAAGTAATAAACTAGTGAATTTTTAAAGAAATAATTCTCTAATGCTCAATTTTATATATGCAATGTCCGTTTGCTGTAAGTCATCTAATAGTGTTGTCCAGAGTCCATTTTTGCTTATTTATCTAACAAAAGATTTTGTACACATATTTGTATTAATTACTGATATGAATCTAATTTTCTTGATTAGATTTTGTAACTCTGCAAAGAAACATAGCATTATATTGACTGGTGAAGATGGTATCTGTGATAGAATAGCATGTGCTATCTATAATATAGATAAATTGTTAAAGGGGGGAAAAATGTTTATGCTAAGCACTAAATGTCAACATGTATATTTTAGATATATGTAGTTTTCTATTTAAAAATTTTAAATGAAGTTCTATTTGCTATTTTAGATCTGCTGTATATTACCTCATTATTTTTAAGTAACATATCATAAATTTGAATAAAGATTAAAATTTTAAGTGTTTTGATTTGAAAATATGGTTGTTAAATATGCATTCCTTTTAATAAATTATAAGCTCTAGAAACTGTTATGTATCTAAATGTTTTAATTTCATGTATGATGCATCGATGATATCGTATGTATATCAAATAGTGTAAAAATAGTTATTCTAATATGTATCGTTATTGAATAAAATGTTCTAACAGAAAATGTATATTATTTATTGTGTTAAATTATTGTACTAATGAAACACTTTTCACACAAAAAAATCACTTTTTTTTGCCAGTTTAATATAAAAATTCTGTAATCAGTATTAATAAACTGTGTAAGTTTCATTAGTAAATCATAAAGCTGCTTTTAGGATTTAATTAATTCTCAAATTTTCTGAATTTAACTGTTTTGCTGATTTAATTAACTCACAAATGTTCATAAATTAACATTTTATATTCATATTAGCTTATAATAACATTTATATTCATGTTAATTTTTTTTTTCATATCAAACTCGTGCTTTTGCAAATAAAGTTGCTCCACACAAAAGCATGTTTTCATAATTATCACGTCATTCAATTCCTGAAATAAATATGAATGGAATTATAACTAAAGTATGTACCCAAAATTGAAATGTCAAATCTTAACTGATCCGTTATGTGCTTCATAGTTAAGTAAAATTCTGTGAGCTCTTGAATTTCTCCAGACTTCATGCTTTTTATATATTTATCTCCAGAAATAGTGTTTTTTTTCTCAGTACAATGGTTGAAGTCATGCGCTTCATGGTTAGCGACGTTGGAGTCGAATCAAAAACTAGAGCTTGACTACAAAATTATGAAGAACAGTAAAATATTGTCGCTAGACCCATTCATGAAGATGGGACCTACTTACTTTAATCCGCAAATAGTAAATTTTAAACTTCATATTTTACTGATTTTATTGTCAACTCTTCAAGTCGCCGTATGTTCGAGTTCTGATTACTTTAAAACCTTACATGTGGAATTACGAGCACAATCCTCACTTGGCGAGGTATGGAAGTTAATGTAAAGAGATATTCATTTCGAAAGTGTTTCAATAATATGAGATCCGTTACCAATAACCTGTACGAAACTAAAAACTGTATTTTTTTCAAGAAGTTGTGTTCGCTACTTTTGGTCATGGTTGTGAGCTTGTTGTTTCAGTCAAGTCAAGGTTCTAGTCATTTCACAAAATATCCATCTTGCAAGAATAAGACTTCTCACGTTGTCATGGTGAAGAAAGCTCGGAGAGTGACGTTTTGGCTTAGGGGTCGTCCATGTCACTTGATGGGGTTCAAAATTACGAGGTGCTTCGCCAATAACCATTAATTTGAGTGATTAAGCCGATAACCCACGAGTTGCTTCTTGCGCAACATTAATAGAACAATCAACTAGAAGTTAAATTATGTTTTTGACGCTTTTCATAGAAACATTTTTAAAACAAACTTAGTTAATGCCGAGAATTTGTTATACAATTATGATGCTAATTTTTCTTTTTAAAGTTTTATAAAATCTGTAATAATTCCACTAATTTGATTTTTTTTTTTTTTTTTTTTTTTTTTTTTTTTTTGAAAAATTTACTGTGAAATTAATGAATATTTCCTCCGAACTTCTCTGTTTTGGTATTTTAAGGACACAGTTAACGTTTGCGTACATGTAGCGAAGGTCAGCGAATCAACAGTAAGATCATAACTTGTATAGTTGACAAAACAATCATTTGTGGAATCTGTGGTGTCATTTTCTTGCTAGACTTAAAAGACCCACAGACAGTCTTAAACAACAACAAAAGAATTTATTTATACTTTGTCGGCTACATCTCAGAGCTCTTCCCCACTCCTGTTTCGAAGTTAGGAGAGGGGGGCTGCCAGCTCAGGTGTCGTCCTCGTCACTTGACTAAGGTTCAAAATTACGAGGTTCGTCGCCAATAGCCCTCGCGTTGCTTTCAGTGCGACGTTAATAACCAAACCAATTGTTAAATATTCTTGTACATAAAGCTTGATACAGAACTATAGGAACAATAACTGATTATTTATTTATATATTTGTTTGGTGTAGAAAAAGTGAATTTCAATAATCTCTTTTTTTAAACTTTTAATTAATAATTGAACTCTAATGTGAGGATTTGTAATTTTTTTTATTACGTGTGTATATATATTTTTTATAATAAACACATTATTAGATTATGTGTACGAATTACCATAGCTCAGATTTTAGTGGTAATTTATCTTGTAACTGATGCCTCATAGATTGCTAATTTGTACATAATTCATTATCATAGCCGTCTCATTACAGGATTGAGCATTTTTTATATAGTTCTATTTCTTTACTTACAAATCCTTTTTTGTTAATTTTAAAAGCATTTGTTTCAAAGTTTTATTATTTTAGAAATAGTTAGGACGCTTAAAAAAATGTTTCTCTAGTCAAATACAAAACATTAAAACCCATTACAAGTTAATTTTTCTATTATTGCTGGACAGTATTCTAGAATCTTCGAGCGTAATTCATTTTAAAAAAAGAATACTTCAAATAAAATTGTTATGAATAATTTATAAATTTTTTGCGCATGTTATATTCATGTCATTTTAAAGCATTTTTGATCATTATTTTTCAATTCCTGAGGGTATTTTATTGGTTGTTTTTAGCTGTTTTTAGGTCATTACTATGCAATACAATATACATATCATTTGACAGTAGCAGCTTTTATACTATACGCTGGAAATCAATGCAATTTCAATATACAAGTTCAAAGTATGCACACCTTGTCTTTTAAGTACATATGGAAATGTTATTGTTCCTTTAATTATTTTGTGCGGGGTCTTTATACCACATGACTTAGCTTATTCATTGTTTTGCTTGTAAGGAGGTCCTTTAGCCACTTATATTCCTTAAAAAAGTTTTCTGATTAATATTTGTCGATAACATTTTAAAAATTTGGATTATCGTCTTTTTTTTAAAAAAAAAAAAAATTTAATCTAGTTTAAACAAATGTTTACTGCAATTCCAAATTTTTTTAACTCGCTTCGGATGCAAAACTTCTTTATAGGTAAGATAAAAATTATGGCGTGTTCTCAGGATGTCCTAGCGATCATTCTATATTGTTATTCAATATTTACCTTGGCGTGGTGTGGATGTTAGGAGAGGGGGTGCCAGCTCAGGTGTCGTCCTCGTCACTTGACCGTGGTTCAAAATTACGAGGTCCGTCGCCAATAGCCCTCGTGTTGCTTCTAGTGCGACGTTAATAAAAACTAAACTAAACTAATTCAATATTTACCTATTTCTTCCATCCTTCGTCATACATCTATGCACCAGATGTACATTTGTGATATTTATTTGCCTGAAACAATTAGTTTCCAATAAATTAAAGAGAGTTTAGCGTAGCTTGGCCGATTATGCCCTTTTTACCCTCTTTATATTATCAAATGCTTATGATTCTATTTTGTAACCACTTATAATCTAATTTACTTCAGCACAGCTAGAGTATGAGCTCTAGGGGTCTAGAGAAATGTATTTCTCCAAAAAAAAAAAAAAAAAAAAAATGGAGATTCTGTCTATTTTTATAATAGTTTTTTTGCCTCGATTTTTTTTAAAAATATGGTTGATTCCACTTGAATTCGAAGGGGGGGGGATCTTTTCAACTACTTAAAACTCTTTTCGGGTATTCCAGTGTTTTTTGTAGTTCTCTCACCGAATTCAGTTATTAAGACAATCACTTTTGTTACAAATTCCGTGTATTATGTAATCAGTTAGAAGCCTTAAGCTATTTTACACCGTTTTTAAAACGTTTTTCTGAATTTCACTTGGTGTGTGTATCATCAAATTTTCGATCGTTAATTTAACCAACTTCCCATTAAGCTAGAGCTCTGGAACTTTGGGAATCGTTCTTATTTGCCTAACAATGCAATATTAGACATTTGCGACAAGTTTGAATTAATATTTCAATAATTTTTTTTAGTAACGTAATTTGTGTAGCAACCTTGCGCCATCTATGGAAGTTATATTGACTTTCGCAGAGAGAGTGATCTTTAAGGCGAGAGAGATATGAGGTTTTTTATAAAGTTTTAACTTATATTTAAATAATTTTTTTAATAAACTTTGCCACCATATAAAAACGTTGGTTTTTATCTTGTTATTAGAACGTTTTTCTGAATTTCACTTGGTGTGTGTGTGTGTCATCAAATTTTCGATCGTTAATTTAACTAATTTCCCATCAAGCTAGAGCTTTGAAATTTTGGGAATCGTTCGTACTCGCCTAACAATGCAATATTTAGACATTTGCGACAAGTTTTAACTAATATTTCAATAGTTTTAATAAGTCAAAATATTCTTTCCTCTCGGCGCTTTAAGGATTGAGGAAAAAATTTCTTTCCCCCTCTGGGAACACCGGGCACTCCCCACGCCGCATGAGGTATCGTAAAACTTTTGTACTCACAAAGGGGAGATAGCAAGGGTTGCTGACTTTCAGTCAGTAATCATTCGCAAGAAAGAAAGTTTCCAATATTTGGCACCATGTCTTATCACAATAATTTTTTCTGAATTCTGGTTCCCATTTTTTTTTAATAGAATGACTTACAAACTTTCAAACACATGTTTTGATTTTATGAGTATTATGAATTTTTTAATACGCTCACAAATGTCTCTTTTTAAGTAAATTTTAAAGTTAAAAATAACAAACAGTTTTTAACTAATATTTCAATAATTTTCTCTAATAAACTTTGCCACCATATAAAAACGTTGTTTTTAAAAACGTTGGTTTTTATAACGAATTATTTTTATTATGTATTTCACTTGGTGTGTGTCAGTGTATCATCAAATTTTCGATCGTTAATTTAACTAATTTCCCATCAAGCTCGAGCTCTGGAATTTTGGGAATCGTTCTTACTCGCCTAACAATGCAATATTTAGACATTTGCGACAATTTTTAACTAATATTTCAATAATTTTTTTTAACAAACTTTGCCACCATATAAAAACGTTGGGTTTTTTTTATCTCGAATTATTTCCCTTTGTTTCTGATTTTATTACACAGAATTTCCTAAATTTGTTTGATATTTATTTCGTCTATGTGTATCTTGTGGGATCATATTCATGTATATGTTACTGTGAAAGAGCGATATCGACAGTTGTCCAGATTCTCTAGTGAATGTCAGTATTCACATAGTTGCTCGGGGTATGCCTGAAATATTTTCTAATTATCATTCTTTCTCACTTCCACCGGCAAATGTTGACATTCAACACGCACTGACGGTGAGTGTCGAATAAAAATATTTTGTTACGTTCAGGCAAAAATGTAACTTTTTAAATCGTGTTAGGGAAATCGAAAAGTAATCAATTTTTCTGCAATGAGATAATTAACAGTCCGTTTGCTTCGAGACACGGTCTCGCAATACGGAAGTTTTGTTATCATATTCAAGATGATTGTAAATTTTATTTTTCGGTTAAAAATTTTTTTGATCTACCAAGAAGGAAAGATGTCAAGGTCAGCAATAGAAGAAGCACACTAATATCATTGTATACTATTTTTGTTCGATCAGGGAATTAAGGCAAACGAAGCAGTGAAAAAAAATTACCGATTCTTACGGGAATGTTCTGAAACTAAACAGGTGTCACGGGCGGTTTAAAAATGTAAATAGGAACCTCAAAGGTGCCGCACGAAAAGGACGAATCCACAAATTAGTTGATGATATCCTGAAGGTGATGGTGGATTCAGACTCTTGTAAAACAATTGAGGAATTATCATTGAAGATTGGCTGTCCATGGTCTACAGTTTAGGATCATCTTCTTCGCATAGAAAAATTGTACAGTCCGGGAATTGTACAGTCAGGTTCCTCATGAATTGATGGAGATGGCGCTCGTTCAACGGCGTATCATCTGCGCGTCTCTTTTGTCTCGAAGCCGATCCGTTTTGTGACGAATTGTAACTGGAGATGAGAAGTGGATTCTATACAATAATACTTTAGGAAAAAATACTGGCTTTCTTCTGGAGAAGTACCTGTTCCGACACCTCGACCATCACTAACAATAAAGAAGGTCAATAAAGTGTGTGGCGAGATTTTTCTAGAATCATACACAATGACTTGCTTGCACCTGGTCAGACCATTACAGCGACAGTGTATTGTGAACAGCTTGACCAAACGAAACAAGAGCTCGTGAAAAATATTTGTTTTGATCAATAGCAAAAAAGGGATCCTTCAACACGATAACGCGGGCCCTCGCACTGCAAAAATAACTCGGGGATAAAATAAGAGAGCTTGGATTGGAATTTCTACCTCATCCACCCTATTCACCAGATCTGGCACCGTCGAATTACCACTTTTTCAGATCGTTGGGACAATCACAAAGTGCTAAAAATATTTAACAATGTTGGAGAAGAGAAAACACACACGGGAAAAGTTTTTCAATGAAAATTTGGGAGGCTTTTTTTTAAAAAGGGAATAGAACAACTGCCTTTACGCTGGCAAAAAGTGTTAGAAAAGGATAGAAATTATTTTGTTGAATAGTATTTAAGATTTTTTTTTCTTTAAATAACTGCTTTCATAAGCAAAAGAAAAAAAAATTACTTTTTGGTCCTCCTAATATTTTATTGTTAAAACATATTGTATTATTATGGCATAACAACGAGGTTCTCAAGCATCGATGGTGCCGAAATCTTGGACACATCAAGAATTTCCGAGTTCTAAACCCAGGGATTGCAACGTCAAAACTCTTGTTGAGTTGTTCTCTGTTTTTATTATGATTTCTAAAACCTACCTGAATATTCTTTACGTTTTCAGAACAGTGTTCTAGAAATTTCCATTGTGATATATGAAGGCATGTATTCTCAGTACGAGTGAACTCTCAGACAAGTGTGTAACTCTGCTTTCAGTTTGTTAATAAACCACGTTATATTCGGATATCTATCGTATCTTCAAATCAACCCCCTCTCTTCAACAACTACGCGGCAACTATCGAATCCAAAACAAACTGCATTCTAAATGAGAAAGAAAATAATAAACTTACACATAAATTATGTCATCAACTTTATACATTACTATTTACAGCAACGACTTAAATAAATGGTTTGGTATTTTAGTCGCCTCTCCGACTGTGTTTCCTCGTTACTAGTTACGATCTCCCCCCAAAACTTGTCTATTTGAACCGGCATTGATCTGAATGCACAAAAATATAACCAAATATTTGATCCTTCACGACATATTTGGCACATGTTGAAATTCGCTGGAGAATATCGACATTCAGTAATTTCGACCTTCACATCAAGAAATTATTTCTGTCGAGTCCTGGTGTCACTGAAGATCTGGCGTGTAGCGGAGCTGATGCATGTTAAATCTGTCGAGGCTGTAAGTCCTCCCGTTGGTGTATGGTGGAAGTATAGAGAGAAAAGTGCCAGGCTCAACTGTGTGTCGTCCTCTTCAATTGATCGAAGCTCAAAATTACGAATCCCATTGCCAATATACCTCGTGTCGCTTCTAAGTGAGACGTTAATAAGCAATCAATCAATCACATTAATATATAAAAGCAAGGAATTTTTAAATATAATGCGCACTTTAAGTAAATAAAAAAATGCTATTGGTTTTGATCATTTTTTTCATTTAAAATGTGCTGATGCCCCCCCCCCTGTTAAGGTCTCGAAAAAGTAGAATTATTCAAAGTGACTATTAATTAACGTAAAATAAGCGTACTTCCATGCCCTAGGCTCTATAGAAGCAATAACTATCAAGAAAAGAAAATACCTTTTTCAAATTTTTCATGCATTTTTATTTTCACGAGCAAAACATAGTAAAAAACAAAAACGTTGCTAATGTTAACAACAAAAATAATAAAAAATAGACGATTCTTCCATTGAAATAAATTATTAAATTAAATATTAAAATTGGAGCAAATGATAAATTATTAAAACTGGCTATAATATTCTGTTCGGATATTAAAACAAAAGCAGACGACAAAATATTAAATTAAATATATCTTAACAATATTTTTTATATCTTAGAGCAATGTAAATATACCTTCTAATTACCTACTAAATGTAATTATTACTATTACAATGAATTATAATGTCAATCTTTTGAACTTAATACCATGTAACCTTTATTTTATACCCACATATTTTTGTTGACACCATTTTTCTCAAAACAATAACATATTAGGATATATTAATAATGTGTATATGATATTAATTAATATAAATTAAGGAATTTTGAACATGAAACATACATTATTAAATTACATATAATTGTGTTAATCAGTATCAAAATCGGAAACCCCTTTAAAATAATTTCCTTATTCACCCCAACTTTGAAGGAACAAAATTACGTGAGACGAACTCCGCGCGTTTTTACCTAAGCCTAACCTTAGAATACAAAAGAACGTCCTGTCTACAATCCCTGAAGGGAGTCGTCTCTTTGTTTTTCTTCCGCGAGAAGTTTTTGCTCTCCCCAGCGTCCCGAACTGCATTTGTTTTTCCGTGACACTTTGTAATAGCATCTCACGATCGATCTTCTTCAAAATTATGACACTCCCCAGACATCCGTCAGCGCGTGATTTGTAGACAAATACAACGCAAAATAAACTATAATGTATTTCTCTCTTACCCCAAAAACAAGCTTTCAGGATTTAAACATTACTTTGGGTCTGCTGGGACTACTTTTCGATGCGCTATCAATAATCGGAACGGAGAAAGGCAACACGTACACCGAACATGGAGGAGGCGGAAGATTAATTTTTTTTGTTGTTGCTTCGCTTTCTTTATTCTTTGCATTAGTACCTTTCTTCCCTCATGTGGGTATTAAGATGGTGTTTTTAGAACCGAAGAGATGAAATAGAAATTCGAGCAGCGAGATTTAAATTTTCTTCAAAAAGTGAGCGCAAAGATTTGAGTAATTGTGGATGCGATTCATTATTAACATCGCCACGAGAAGCAACACGAGAGATATTGGCGACGGACCTCGTAATTTTGAACCTTGGTCAAGTGACGAGGACGATACTTGAGCTGGCGCCTCCATCTCCTAATTTCCACACCACGCCAACGGGAGGACTTTGGGTCTCGATAGATTTAATGTGCATCATCCCCCCATACACGTCAGGTCTTTAGTGGCAGCAAGGCTCGAACCTATGTCTCGTCGAAAACTGCCGTGCGCAAGTCCGCGATCATGACTACTAGGATACCGAGTTCGAGAGCCATTGGTGACAAACATCGTAAATTTGAGCCTCGGTCTAACGTGGAACGAATGGGCCGCGGTAGCCTAGTGGTCAAGGTCGTGGACTAGCGGCCGGCGATTTTCGTTCAGTCGCGGGTTCGATTCTTGGCCGCCAAAGACCCGCCGTGTAACCGGAGCCGATGCACGTTAAATCTATTCGGGACCCAAAGTCCTCCCGTTGGCGTGGTGTGGAAATTAGGAGATGGAGGTGCTAGCTCAGGTGTCGTCCTCGCCACTTGACCGTGGTTCAAAATTACGAGGTCCGTCGCCAATAGCCCTCGTGTTGCTTCTTGTGCGACGTTAATAAAAACTAAACTAAACTAACGTGGAACGACGTCTGAATTGCTACTTCTCTCTCCAAGCTTCCACTCAACGTGGTTCAGTCCCGCTACACGAGTTGAATAATGGATTCGAACCCACGAATCGATGAAAACAACACCAGTCGCATGTTGGAAACCATAACCTCTAAAGTACTGCTGCCACACAGTTTGAGTTCAGCTGTGCTGGCATTTGTTAAATTATATTCATTTAGTAATTGCGCTCACATATAAAGAATAGTTAATTTAAAAGTGAACAATTCGAGCTCTTCTGTTAATTACCTAACGGGAACTCTTCATAATTCAATTTTACGAAAAAGGAAACATCGACCCATTCAAATGAAACGTGATGACGCAAATTAGCTTGACTAAAGAAGTGCAATGAAGCGATAGCGGAAAATGGATATATAAGTGATGCTGCAATAAGTATAAAGGCAACAGGAGTGAGAACTAATTGAATTGTGGAATACACTTGTGCATGTGTGAAACATAATTTAATGTTGCTAGAGTAAAGATCCGATTCTGCTTGGTTGTAACTGGAGATACTTTGGTTTAATACTTCTTCTCAGACCCGAGAGTCCGGGTAAGTTTGATATTTCATATTTCAGTAAAGCTTGTTGGTAAACGCATTGAAGCACCGTTAAGTGGATGATAAATTCCCTTAAATAGCATAAATAAATAAGTGCTTCGAAAAATACACTGATTATTTTATTTTGTTGGATATATCTGTGTATAGACTTTAAAATATAATTTAAAATGATGGAAGAGAGTAGAAATAAGGAAACGCCATAAGTGTTATAATTTGGAAGAGGGACAATTTTTTTTTTCCTTGAAAAGTGTTTATAAATTTTAAATGTGTAATTTCATTGAAGGGGGGGGGATGTATGTTGTACATTTTACATTCTCTTCAGTTAATGCATAAATACAACCTAGTTTTTTTTTTTTTTAATTTGTATTTTTTTAAATCGTGCATTGAAAATTTTACTATATGTTTCAATGTGTATATATTTATGAAATGAATAAACTATAACATCAACTATTTGAAAAAAATGTAATACGTCAATATAAATAAAGCGTGATTTGTGTAAAATCAAATAGATAAATAAAATTTTTAACACGTTTTGTGTAACAATATTATTTCATAACATGATCCAAAACATTTGTATGAAAAATATATCTCTCGCACATCATTTTAATACTTTGAGATTCTGGACTACTATTGTAAAAAACTCGTAGATTGCCAAAACAATTACACTTGTCAGAAAATTGATACTTCACAAGACCCACTGTGCAGCCGGGTCTGATTCACGTTAAATCTGTCGAGGCTCAAAATCCTCCTAGGGCGTGGTGTGGAAGTTAGGAGGTGTCAGCTCACAGGTGTCGTTATCGTATATATATATATATATATATATATATATATATATATATAATTTCTCATTTCATTAATTTATATGAATCATGCTTAGTAGTATTATCAAAAACAAATTAGCTACACTTTTTGAGTTATCATTTATATATCTAACATTCAAAATAAGATTAGATATAATATTATTCTTCGGAGAGCCAAGTCTGATATTAAACAATATATAGGATAAGATCCGATGTTAAACAATAAACTTGCTTTAAAAATAAATTTGGGAACTTTTCCAGAAAAGAAAATCTGTAATTTACTATAGAATTATAATTTTAAGATATTCTCTCTGATATGATGTTATTTCTTAGTGATTAAGAAATGAAACTCCAAAATTTCTTAGATTATTCATATAAATATTTTTCTGAGAATGTGGAATGTTCTTTTAGATTTTTTACTCCATCGCATAAAATACTTTGTATAGAGACTTTTGCTAATGTTACAAATAATTGATGATAATAATTTAGTATAAAACTAATAACTTTGTTCCAGAATTAGTTTAAGTTTCAAGACATTATTTACAAACCTATTTCATTAGAAAAATCTGTTTTACAAAAGTGGAACAAGTACAATGTTTAAATTCTAAATTTGCCAACTATTTGATTACTATGAAACTAAATTCGTAGCAATATATATATTGTTATTTTATTTAAAAATATACTTAAGCATTTGAAAACACAATGAGAATCTTTAAATAAGATTCATTAAAAAAAAAAAAAAAAAGAATAAGATATAGTAAGCTTTAAATAAGACTGAGAGGCTTTAAAATAACTCATTTTTTCTAATTATTTAAAAGTATTTTTTCAATTTAAAATAATTTTCTTTAATGTCGTAGAGATAAAATGCTAGTTGTTCTTGATTTACAAACTTCAGTGTAAGAAAAGTTACTCATCTTTTGTACCAAAGAACGTTATTTTTTTTTATTTAAAATTATAGTCAAAATCTTACTTTAGGTAATCATACAAATATAATTATGTAATATCGTAAGAATTTCTTAAGCACTTTTGTTTTTCTATGCTCCAGATTAATACATTACTGAACATGCCCGATCATTTATATTTCCACAACTGGTAAATTATTGAAAATATGTAATTTATCACATTTGCTCAATATTAGAGTAACACTTGAAGAAATATTTTTTTCCAAGAAATAGAATTTCAGGTTTTTAGCTACCGTGAACGGAAAAAAAAAAAGTGGCGAATATAAAGAAACGCAGTCGTAAACAATCCTATGTGAAGCTTTCTGATGTACTGAATATATGGCGGTCTCATAGCGAAAAAATGTGCATAAAATAGCGGTACACCGAAGTTCTACGCGATAAAAAAGGAAGGGGTCGTAAAATCTACTAAAGTGTCGAAAGCACCATTTCCACTTCAATATCATAAGTTTTATATTTTTTTGCTGAGCACACACTCAGCCTCCGAGAAGAGTTTTTGAATTTGCCTTTTTATTCTTCGGCTTCAGATCAAGTTTATACGCATCCGTATTCAGAGGGGAACATAAAAGCTAAGTACATTTCATTGTATACATGGAAAAACTACGTCCGTATATTACTGGATAAGCTAAGGATTTTAATGCGAAACGAAAAAATAAAAGTATATTATTCTCCCGCCCAAAAGCTGAAAATACATCATGCGTTCGAAAAATCTGGCGGCGTTCTTTTTCAGCGCGCGTAAAGTGGTAGATAATGCGAGTAAATATCGCTTGGCTACCGGAGAAAGATGGCTGGAACACGTTGTGTTGATTCCCGAAAATGGCTATTGATGTGGTAGGCATCGCTATAAAAATTGAAAGAGGGCCTAAAACAGCATGCAAACATACGTCTCCAGGAGGAAAAAAGTAAACAGCAAGACAATAATCAAAGCGAAGTTAGTTTGAAAGAACATTAGTGACCTTTAATGGTCAGCCATTTTCTTTGAGAATTTTTATCGTCTGCTTTTAGCTTTTTCCTAAAATGGCAATGCTAACGATGTGGAATGTGTCAAAATGCTATGTTATTTGAAATGACGTAGAAAAGTACATTTTTTTTTCTTGACTATTTTTGATAGTACTGAAAGGTGAAGAAAATTTTCGATATACCAAGAAAGATAAATAAATGCTTTATCCGAGAATTCAAGAGTTTTTATTATTGATAGCGGTAAAAAGTTTTGGTATTGGTTCTTAATTTGTTCCAGAAGAGTTTGAAATAAAGTAAACAAAGATAAGTATTTGCTTTGTGGGTTTTTAGAAACTTTAGTATTTAATTTTTATTTTTATTTAAAAAGAATATTAGTTTAGATCTCGAATTCCTATAGTAATAAAATGTTTGATCTCAGTGTAGAGATTTTAAAACAATTCTGTTTCAATTAACCGCTACAGGCGTAGTTGATGACATATATAATTCCCACGTTCAGGTTTGAATTATAGTTAGAATCCAGTTTCGGGGACTAATTTATTTTTATTGTTGTTAAATCCTTACACATTGCATTCCTTCATTTTCTTTTTTAAAATTTGTTTCCAAACAAATTATTTATGTACTTATTATTTTATACATATAACTGTTAATTTCATGCATTGCTTCTTTTTTTTTTTTTTTTACTGTGCATAACTTTTAATATTTATCTTTAAGCACTTTAAACTTTAATATTCTTTGAAATATGTTCAACATCAGTTTCGAATTTAAATTTGTTCACAGAATTGATAATAAGGCAAGTTTAAGAAACATTTTCGTTTTTGATAGGAAGGGTATGTCTTAGAAATTTTTCAGTTCTTAATTATTAGTCACTAAAGAGACTCCTTTTGATTTCGTACAAACACAACATGTCGTCCCTATTCACTTTTCTAAATAAAGTGTTACATGCACGTGACTTGTTTAATACAATTTCTTCTTGCCTATTCACAATAGTTTCTGCTTGAAATGTAGTCACGTCATTGATGTATTAGTAAGGTGACCAATCGTCCTCATTTAGGGAGGAGGGCCCTCCTTTTGTAGGTTCTGTCCTTCCTGTCCACCTTTTCGATATTTTAAAATTAATCTGTTAATCTCAGTATTCAGAGAGGTCGCACCAAACTGTTACGCAAATGTTCAATACAAAAAAAAAAAAAAAAATAAAAAAATAAAAAGAAATAAAAAAAGAATTTTTAGGCTATTCAAAAGTTAGATGGCTCGCTCTAACACCTGCTACAGAGCGTATTTTACAATTATTTGAGCCTCTCTGTTCATATTTTTTAAGTTCACACAAATGTTCAAAAATCTTTCAATTTTTTTAATTATGAATTATGGGAGATATTAATAAATTTTGTTCAAAATCAACTATCTACAATTAAAAAGATTGAAGGTGAACACAAAACGATTCAAAAGAGTGAAGGTGAAAATATTTTAGCTACAGAAGTTAGTCTTATTTTGAATGATTTTGTTCTTCAGTATTTGAAGAAAAATTTATTCTTTTTAATAATGAAAAGAAAATTGCCAAACTTAGAGGAATCAAATCCAGGCATAACGGACAAGTGCACCAAAGCAGTGTAGAATTTTTACCAAGAATGTTTCCAATATGTCGAAGAATGGTCTGAAGCACATATCACAGGAAATAACAGGTTTCAATGGTTTTTTTTCTTTTTTTTTATTTCATCGCATGTAAATTGGGCAGATATTGAAAATTGTGTTGAGTTTTTTATCGAAAGAAATGCCCGTTATTAAAATCGACAACAATTGTCTGTTTGAAGAAATTAGAAGACCGAATGTATACTTAAATTCTGATAAATTAGCACATTGAGAAAATAAATATTTTCGAATGGATAAAAGACGGAAGGAAATATTTAACCATTTCAAATATAAACACATTTCATATGAATACTTAGTTATTCTTGTTGAATGTACGTTATGCTGCCCTGGAAATAATATTGCAGTTGAAAGATTTTTTTCCCCATTGGTAATGATTTTTGGACACGTGAGAAATCAAAATTGAATGTTGATACTCCAGCTGCAGCACTTACCGTAAAATTCAATATGAAAGATATTTCTTGCTCTGAAATTTCCAATATATTGCTAGAAAATGATATATTGACAAAAAAATATTAATTCAATGGAAATATACTAGTTTAATTAATTAATTAAAAGGGCTGTAAGCATTACTAGTGTACTTTTTGATTGAATTAATAAAATGTTTGATTTAATTTACGCTATATTTTTTTCTTAAATTTTTCGTCCTCCTTTTCATTACAAAAAAAATGGTCACTTTTGTATTAGTGTTAAGACTAAATTAATACATAAAGATTTATTTTTTAATTTTACGACAGCACTAATTAAATTTATATTGTCTATTTTTTTAGGGGGGGGTGGGTTAAGGTTTCCTCTTTTGCATATCTTTTGTTGATTTATTTCTTATAGTTCTGATTTAGTAAAAAATTCCTATTTTATCCCCGCGATTCCCTTTTACTTGTTTAAAGTGCGCAAACACTATTTGAATTATTTCTTTCTGACGTTTCTGATTTCTCTCATATGGAATACAAATTTGCTTTTGGAAATCGGAACTCCGTTGCATTTTTATCCCATGATACATACTTAGGAAAAAATGGGAGAAAAGGTGTTAATGGCTTCTCTTAACAGGTTGATACTATCTCAAAAAAAGATTCATTTGAATCTCATAAATAGGGAGCATAGCAAAACTACGAGTTAACAGAATCCGATTGTAAGTATATATATACATATATATCCTTACAATCTTACTAACTTTATATATATATATATATATATATATATATATATATAAACCATTTTCTCTACCCATTTACGATTAGGAAAAAAAAGCTAATGTAAAGTTACTTTTTTGGATGATCTACTATCATAATTTAATAAAATTGTGACATTGGGCTATTCGCGGTTTCTCTTCACTAACCTTGGGGACTTTTAATTAGGATTGATTGCTTTTGCTAAACAACCTTTGCCCAACCAAAAATGAAAAGTGAATATGCAGATAGGAAGCAGGTAGAAATGAAGTGAAGTGGGAGAGTTAGGAAATATATAAACTCCGACTGAAAGTCGAGATAGAGAAGCTGCAGGAGAAGTTATAGAGAGGCGGAAGGAGAAGTGGAAAGAGAGGTTGAAATAGGTGATTAGATTAAAGATTGTTGCAAGAGGTTTAGTTGCTACTGTTTTCAACAGTTGATCCAGAGTCTGAGTTGCAGTCGAGGAAGGATTAGTGGTAAGAGTCTGTTAGATTACTATTGGTGGGTTGAATTTAGTTAGTAGAAATCTTCCCCTTGTAGAATATATAGTTGTTGTTATAGTAAATAGAAGTTAATAAATTCCATAAATATTGTTCTAGCGTCTCTTTGATTGGCTATTGTGTCTTAGTGTTTAATAATTGAATCTAGTTATGGCACAAGAGGCAGCCCGGGTCGGGCAAGCGTCACAAAATTATGTTTGACAAATGTTGCAACATTTTTAATTTTTTCTAGAGGAGTTTCCCTTACTTTTAATATGTGTCACTATAGCTGAATCTGCTAATATACATAATAACAATAATAATAATAAAAAACCCACTGTAATTGTTTTGGGTGATGCATAGCTTATCCATAAATTTCATGTCTACCTTCTACAAGTGAAAAAAAATGTATATATGTGTATGCAGTCTTTTATTTAATGGAACATTTTAACTAAATGTGTTTCCTTAAGCGCCACAAGTTTTTTTTTTTTTTTATCTCGAGCTGAAAATACACGATTGGTAGTTTAACCTCGTGTAGTCCAATATTCAGGATCTATTCTGAGCTCTAAACAATACACTTGACTTAAGACTTCTCTAAATTCCTTGGAATTTTCCCGCTTTTCATTCAAATTGAAATCCTCTGTAAGGATCGATCTGTATTTCTCATATGTGTGTCCAAAGCGTAAAATAAAATAATGCCACTCAAACAATTTTCTTAGCTTAAATCACAGAGCGGTCATGGTGCCAAAATAGTAAACTTCGCCGGAAACGCAATTGTAATGGATTACTACATGCAATCAGAATGAGATATTTGGGTGAACTCACCTACCAAAAACAATACTCGTAAACCTTATGAATAATATGATAATTATTAAAAATATGAGCTGATTTTGGTGTACATTTTTTTTAATATTTATACTCATCGTCAAAAAAAAGTTGCACCTAGAAAAAAATAATCAGATTAAAATGATATTTGATATGAGTTAGTACTCCTCAATTAGTAATTATCTCAGCAGATTTAACGTGCATCAACCACACTACGCGGTGGGTCTTTAGTGGCATCAGGACTCGAACCCACGACTCAACAGATAGAACGCCGGTCGCCAGTTCGCGACCATGACCACTAGGCTGTCTCTGAAACTGTTTAAAGACAAAACGATTAAAAAACAAGCAAGAAAATATAGAACGAACATTATTATTCACTACATCGAGGGATGTCTCTCTTACCCGTGGTGGGGGAGGGCTTCAGACCACTGGGTTTGAAGAAAAAATTGTCCTGTCGTTTATGCAGAGCTCTTATCAACTAGGCGTAACGTGGCTTCTTGTCAGGTTACTTATTAAGGCGTTTTTAACATCTGGCGTTGTTGAAGACAGCAGCTGCAAGTTAACTATTTGATAAAAAAAAAATCCTGAATTTGTATGAAAATATTAAATAAATGGATTTTAAATAAGGTAAAAGAACAATACTCATACATGAAGCAACTTTTGTGTTAGCTTATTTAACGATATTGGTGAAAAGTATAGAGCAGCTATCTGTCGGCCGAGGTAGTCCTGAAGACGCGCTGTCTCATTAAGATCTGGAGATCGTTCAACAAGCACAGTTCTCAACTGTGGTGTAGCGTGAGGGCGGCAGAGGGGGTTATGACCCCGGGCAGGACAGATGTGATGGGCCAAACTAGTTAATCTTATCTGCAGCATTAGGACATGGCCATTAGATCAGATTACTATATTGTCATTGAAACTACATAGGTGCTTATGCAAAATTCGAAGGCAATGGGATCGGTGGAAGTTGTTCGAAACACAGTTGTAAGATTTGACCTTAGCATATATATTTACATTTATGTGAAGTTAAATAAAAGCTTAATCAAATATTTTATTCAAAATAAAATAATAAATTTCACTTTTCGATTTTCGAAACGGATGCGGCCGGCTCTGATCCGCTGGTGCCACGCAACAATTGCAATTAGTGTGTACGTTTTCATTTTTGAATTATTGTCCTTGAAAAACTCACAGACGTGACTGTGAACATGTGACATTTAATTTATTCAACCTTTTTGCTATTTAGAAGAGTGGTACAGAGGTGATATTGTTTACTTTGTACTCGGATAAAGTTTCGCGTTTACCTAAATTTTGTTATTTTAAAGCAAGATGGTCAATCTTTTTGGGAAGACTGCCATTAACATGAAGAAACAGATATCGTGCGATCTGTTTCTACTTTTTCAACATAATAAAAAAGTATAGAAAGATGAAAAAATGTTATTTATTAGCTGATTATGAGGTTTTTCCTACATCATTTTTTTTTTTTTTTAATATTATTTAAGTCTGAATAGAGAAGGTGTAAAAAATAATGTAACAAATTAAACAAAAGCACAAAGCTAGTACTTTTTGTCACTAAACTTTATAAAGATTCAGTTCGTTAAGCTAAGCATAAAATGATAATAAATAACTTGAAAAATTTGATCCTAAGTAATTATTAAATAGATAGCACTTTATTAATGAAGCTTTTGAATTTGTTTTTGTATTTTATTTACCAAGTTATCTATATTTGGATTAATTTTTGAAGTTGCTGATAAAATTTGGTATTTTAGGATAAAATCGGTTAATTTTGAACAACATTTTGAATTCATTATGTTCATAATAAGAAAAAAAATGTGTTCACATTCATATGTTAATCGAAATCTGCAATAATATCAGACAGCCAAATCGTGTAAACTTGGAAAATCGCTAGTTGGTACAAATTTTCAAAACTCAATATAATTTGGATCACTTGCAATTGAAATAAGTCCCTCATATTTGCTTTTTAGTGTAGCATAGTATTTTGGGTCAATAATTCCAATTTTGAGTGCAGTTGGGTAACAACTAGGAATTTGCAAAGAAATTGAAAAAGGATCTGTAAAAAGATTTATGTGTTTTTTTTTATCTCCTTGAAAATCATCAAATCTAACACTGAATGAATCTTACAAAATAGAAATAATTTTTCTTTAAAATTTATCATATTTTAGAGCCTTATTGACTTTGATAGCTAGTACTTACATCAAAGTGAAATGTGTTAATATCTTTTCTCCAAAATTATAATGAAAAGGCGAGTGTTTGCTCTCAAAAGATGATAAATGACTAACTAGGGTAGGAAAAATGCAGTTTCCCCCAGTAACCATAAATTTAAATTATTTAAATGACTCATAATATTGGCGAGAAAAGCTGAATTCATTGCCAATCTTCATTCTTGAGTAGCAAGTACACACTGGGCAGTTCATCGCTTTCTTCCAGATATTTTAAAACACGCTCCTTACAAATTCCAAAATCTCGCAAGTGCTCTTCCTTTGGAAAGTCAGCACACATACAATAAAGGAGTAACTCGTCATCCTCTCCCGTTTCTTCTAGGAAAAGCTCCCGAATTCGTCGTCGATTCAGAGTTTGAGCTCGTATTTTGTTGATATAGCACAGCTACAGTATCAACAACAAAAGACAAGCTAAGCACATATAGCTTCTTCAAATATTACGCATTGATACTTAAAAACTTTTCTTCTCAATTAATTTTTTAGCAATGTAACAAAACCTCATATCTTGCCGATCATGCAGTTATTTTATCCTTGCATACACTAACTAATTTTGCCCAGTATACTTTATTAACTTCAATTACATTTTTATCCTTGAATGTAGTTAAAGCTAGTTGATGAAAATCAGAAAGTCTTTCCACGATATCAAAATTATCGTAATGCAAAAATATGCTTAGCTGCGCATTGTATGTGACGTCATTGGCTTTCATCCAAAGCTAGTGAAAAATATTTGAAATATTGTAGTGCAGAAGCAATTGATGCACCAACATTCTATACGAAGCATGACAGTATTTTGTTTAGTTTAGTTTTTATTATCGTCGCACCAGAAGCAACACAAGGGCTATTAGTGACGGAACTCGTAATTTTGAACCTCGATCAAGTGATGAGGACGACACCTGAGCTGGCACCCTTTCTCCTAACATCCACACCACGCCATGGGAGGACTTTGGGCCCCGAACAGATTTAACGTGCATCAGCCCCGGCTACACGGCGGGTCTTCAGTGACCAAGGCTCGATCCCGAGACCGAACGAAAACCACCGGCCACGAATCCAAAACCATGACCACTAGGCTACCGCGGCCTCGCTAATATTTCGATACAAAGTTATTATATCAACTATATTTTTGACTTTAATATCACTGACATTTTGGAAAAATATTAACAGACTATATTTGATTATCTCTTCACTGTTAGAATAAGGCTTTTTATTGCGAGCCAGTAACAAAGAAAGTTCATAATAAGCTTTCACCCTAATTTCCATTTCGTCACTTCTTTTCTGGAACAGGGATTATTGGCAAGTTATTGAATTTTTACATATTAAATCCATTCATAACTAAGAACTGATAAGATATTTGTTGCTGAAATCACTATGTAGTTGTTTGAAATGTTGTCCAGATAAAAAAAAAATTTCGTCGCTACTAATTTTTAAAACGAACCACGGCATCAAAATTTAAGAAAGTTTTTTCAAAAGCTCAATGTTTTTTTCGTCTTTTTAAAAATCATCAGAAGCCACGGAAACAGTGTAGCTCTCGTTCTCACATATCGCGCCAACGGGCAAAGCGCCAAAGTTCGGCAACTAAAACCATTGGTCTCGTCCCGTGATCTTGCTGTCTAGTGCATTGACGTACTGGTGTCAGGCAGTGCCGTTCTTGGGGGCGGCTGATTAGAGATTTTGGGAGTTTTGGCAACATTCCCGAAGACAACATTACTATTTTTTAGATTTTTAACTTTTTTAGGCCATCCTGAGTTGAGGATGCTGTGAGTTGGCCATCCCTGTTGTAAAATAAAGTTTATTTCTTATATACGATTTACGGAATGTATAGGAGTGTAAGTTAAACGTTTATTTTGTTTATTTCTTAACTTTTCAATGGTTTTGCGGATTCACCCTCATAGAATGTTATTTATTCATTTTAACATGTTAAATTATAATTAATTTAATTTTACTCGCACCCAATGTTAACATGTTAAATTATAATTAATTTAATTTTACTCGCACCCAATGCATTCACGATGTTATTTTTTTTTTTTTACTTCTAGAGGGTGCAGCAAATTTAAGATTCACACCGAGTGGCAGAAATCCATGTTACGCCACTGGTTTGGAATAATCGGTCATTATCATCCATTTGGATGAAATTGTTACCAATAACACCAGCATATGGTGGGACATATGAAACAAGGATCGCGTCCCGATATTTCACAGCAGACAGAATTCCTCCAAGCGCATGAAGGTCAGTTCGATCACCACCTAATTAGATGGATTTCTGTCCAAACCACGATTCCACTTCCTCTACAAATGTGTTTTCCGCGGTAACTTAGAGGTCATGATCACGAATCCGCTGCTGGCACTGTTTCCGTCCAGTCGTGGGTTCGATTCCAAGTGCCACTGAGGACCCACCGTATAGTGGGGCTGATGCACATTAAATCTATCCAGATTCTGAGTCCTTACATTGGCGTGATGTGGAAATTTTATGAGGAAGGAGCCAGCTCAAGTTTGTTATCACTTGACCGAGGTTCAAAATACGGCGTCAGTTACCAATAGCCCTCGTGTTGCTTCTCATTGCAACTTTAATAAACAATCAAATTTCAACAAAGTTACATTACTGGTATCTGTCGCCTTTTTTCTCTTTCGATCAACTCAGCCCACCCATTCAGCATTTTGCTGAACGGGTGGGCTGAGCGTCATGTTTACGACAGAGGTTCTGTAATCGGAGATTGCTATTGTAAAGAGGTGATCCTTCCCCGTGTGCGCTGTTCCGAGGTGCTATTGGACCAGATTTCGTTTTTATGAATGACAATGAGCAGCCACACAAGACTGCTGATGTTCAGAAAATCTGGAAAGTGAATATATCACTCGAATAGATTGGCCATCGTTCTCCCCTAATTTAAATCCCTTAGAACATGTGTAGGATGCTTTGGGGAGATGCCTTGCGGCACAATTAAATCCTCTGGGGAACACCCAACAACTGAAACAGATGCTGATTGAGGAATGGGCACTCTTACCTCAAGAAGTGTTCGATAATCTGGTGCTGAGTATGGAGAGACGGTGCGAAGCAACCATTGCAATAAGAGGACGGCATATCCCATACTAAGGAACATCTGCTTGTTGTTCTTCCTCTTGGACTGACAATCATGTGTAACGATACTATGAGTTTAATATAGCCTTTTTTTTTTGTTTGATTCCAGACAAAATGTATTATATTTATTTTTTGCACAACTATACTTTCGTCATTGTTTAAATATAAAATGCTGTCTCTCAGATGATTTCTCGTGTAGTTATGGCAAAAAAACGTCTGTTGCTTTAGTTTTGCACACCAGTGAATATATATATATATATATATATATATATATATATATATACATAGATATATATATAAAAAATATAAAAAAAATATAACAGGTCAATTGAAAAGTCCCCGACCTGACACATTGATGGCATTTCTAGAATTAAATCCATATGTTTTTTAGTTAGCCCTAACCCTCAAAAGATGCGTGTATAAATTTGACAGCTGAGGGATCTTTAGTTTGTGAATTATAGCATTTTGAGTGAAGCAACTTTTGTTATTGTGAAAAAAATGTATAAAAAGGAGTTTCGCGACTCGAAAACAATCCTTTCGCTTATGCCTACATCAACAACCCTTTTAGCGGAGACGACTTTCCTCCAATGGATCCTCCTATAAAAGGATCTTTTCCGAAGAACAGCTCTCTCCTGTTCATCTACGCTTAACCCCATAAATCAAAATAAACTGAATAACTAATTCGGCCAATCTTTTAAAAATTCATGCAAGACAGTAACCCTCTTCAGAATCTGAAATCAAAATCTTTGCTAAGGATATAAAAAATACTTTCAGTGGCTTAGAAATAGTAGAAGTCCAGAAATTTACACCGATGCTTTGGAAATAGTTTTGTCAAAGAAAATGTTAAATCAATAGAATCTTTACGTATAAATACAGAAGAACAGATGATTTCTTTGCTCCTTCAAACAATGTACTTCATGTTTTTCAAGAGACCAAGAGATATTTCATACATAACATTTAAGCCTACCAAAGGCTTAATAACTTGGATACGACGCCTTAAAAAGGTAGAAGTTGATCAAAATACCCCATAGAAGGTTTTGTTCCCTTTTGTGATTGCATTGTCACAGTTATGTTGACTATAATGCCTAAGAAAAGGCTTTACAATTTTGTTACTATTATGCCTCAAAGAAGGCTTATCCCATTGAAGAGACCATTTCGCCTCAAAGAATACTTATCCCATTGAAGAGACATTTCGCCTCAAAGAAGGCTTATCCCATTGAAAAGATTAATCCGCCTCAAAGAAGGCTTTATCAGTTGAAATGACAACTACGCCTCAAAGACGCTTATTCCATAGAAGTGACTATTACGACTCAAAGGAAGCTGCACCAGATGAAATGACTATTACGCCTTAAAAAGGGTTTTCTGCCTTTACTAGAAAATGAGACTGAAAATAATTCCTACACTTTATAGTGGAGAAACAATTTCTTAGAGACATGCCAAGCTGAAAAAAAAATTTAAACGGGCGAGACGTTTCATGTAAAAGAAATGTTCACATTCTCTAAGACGTTTAAAAATCGACAGCTTAAAGAAAATCATACTTTTAATAATCAGGGATTTAATAAAAAAATTACAAATTTGCTAAGTCATGAATTAAATTTTCAAAAAGAAGAATATAACTGATAAAAGATTGAATTTTCTTCGCGAAAGGATGAATCGGAATTTTAACCTTTACTAAATTACGCTTCTTGTGTACAACTAACATTCAATTTATCCTGTTCTAAGCATTTAAATTGTGTTCAAATGTTGAAAAGTATGATACCACTCCCCAACGAAATACAATTTTTTAATTATTTTTTTTTAAAAATAAGCGAAATTAACCGAATAACCACTGCAAATATTAATGTAAATCCAGATTTTACATTAAGAGTATCATAAAATTTTAATTATTGTATACGTACCAAGAAATAACCAAGATTTCAGATTAAAATTCATTCTGCACATTTATTGAACCTTATGTATATATTGTCGCAAATTGCAGCTATTCATGTTGTTTTGTTTGGGTGCAGAAAGTAGTAGTTGGAAGTAACTTGTAGTATGAAATAGACCGAGTTCAATCTACCAAGTTTTGTAATGACGGCCATTGAATGGACAAGAAGCGCTAGCAGAAGTATATAACTTTGGATTGTGTCTGTGCAGAGAAGAATTAAGAATGATAAATAAAAATATAAATATTATTTTAGTAATAATCAAAAGTTCATGATATCCTGGGATTTTAAATAAAATTTTACGATACTACAGTTACTTCATTTTACGGCTTCCTGAAATCAAACAAATCAACATGAATAGCTGTAACTTACAACGATGTATAATATAAGGATCCATAAACAAGATGAACTAATTTTATCTCGATATCTTGGTTATTTCTTAGTAATAATTAAAACTTTACAATACCCCCTCGTACATATTTTGTACTACATAGTATGTTCTATTAGCCACCCAAGAGGCTATTGCTTTATGTAAATCAGTTTTGACGTACCAGATCACGTTTCAATTTTTTATCGTTTGCTTCAATTTAATTACATGTAGCTGATATAATATTCAATTTAATAACTTATTGTTTGCTTTAATTTTAATATCGGAAAAGTTAACTATTGTCTATTTCTCGATATTTTCGTCGTTTTCTTTAATTCTTATATTTAATTGAATAATTTAATAAAAATTATAAAAAGAAGCACACCTTGGGTGGCTAAGTATATCCTTGTAAAAATTTGTACAGAATTTTTTTTCTTTTTCTTCTACTCTTTAATGCAAAATGAAATCTTCCTTAACACAACAACAACAAAAATAATTATAATTTTATTTTCAATTGTTTTTGATATTTAAGATCTTTTTATGATAAATGAGTGTATATGATACGACCTCATCTGTATAGGACCACAATGATACGACCTCATATGAATATTAAGATTTTTTTTGTCTGAAAAGAAGTTCCGAGTTTGGGTTTCATTTTATAACATTAAGTGAAGGCAGCCTTAAGGCACTGTCTCCTAACGTTAAGAATGCATATTGGAAGAATTTTCAGATCTAAAAAAAAACAGTCACAAAATCTTAAGAGTACATGTGATGGTAATGCTTTGAAGTTCAACCGCATAACTATTCTAGTTCCAGAAATTTTAAGACTGTTTTTGCCTAATGTCAGAAAACCTGATCAAAACTTCGAAAAAACATTTTATATTTCTAGAGACGAAATTGTTCCAATTTTCGTATAAGTTTGCGACATTGTAACGCATACATCCATTTATTATGCAGTTAAAATCTGTCTTAAAGTACACCATTTTTCACTTGATTAGGTAAGTTTAATGATCATTTAGCTATCAAGTACAATAGACGAAACGCGGAACGCGTTTTACACACACACACACAAAGAAACTGGAACTAAATGAGTAATATTATAAAAACTAGGACAAGAAATGATTAATATAAAATACACTACTCTCTAAAGAATAGTGAAGTTAGGATATAAAACTGATATCCGAGCAATCCGAAGTTTTCCAATTTCGTGTCTCATTCTTTAATACGACGCAAGGACAGCATTAAGAAGATAGACACACTTAAAGCGAAATACGAACTAAAATAGTGATTTTTGTTTCATTAAATTATTTTATTGAATCTCTCCACTGAAAAAAGTAAACAAAACTAAATCTCGACTTTAGGAAAGTACAATGATAGAACAAATTGTCACGAGGCTTGCGCGAACAAGTTGCGTACAAATAACTCGCGAATCCATCTATCCTAAATTGTCATTCTCCATGTTAAATCTAAATAAAGCTACAATCATGGTTGGCGGCTATGCCTGTTTGAAACGTAAGAAAACTCGTATCACAAACTCTTTTTTTCCGACTGCGACCAATTGGGATCTTAAGCATTAAGATATAAAATGTAATTATCTTCCTCAGTCCTAGCGTCGCCTGTAGTAGACACTAAACAACATTTTCAAAAAATGCCGCCAAGATAAATAAAAGTCGTTATTGGTACCCAGAATTAGTTACTTTTCTTGTTAATAGATGGCAGTTCTGAAAAAAAAATGATTTTTAGCGAACATTTTGCATTCGTAGCTTATTTATGGTAAAATAAAAATGGTGTTTCCCTAGAGAAAGAAAATTATACTCTTGCGCATCTCTAAATGTTCATATTTTTTTTATTTGTATAAGAAAAAATTATTAAACACGCTGTTGAATGCCATAAACTTGCTGTTTTTATACAACATTATTAGTTTCTCACTGAAATCTCCCCCCTTCTGATTTAGAACGCTGTTATTTCAGTGTCGCCTGTAGAAAACATTGGGTCAATGGTTATCAAAATCACTCGATTTGAAACTATAATTAAGGCGTATATTTCAGCTCCAATAATATTCTTTAATTGCTAACTGAATTCACCAAATGTAGATATTTAAGGCACACAGGGAAAAATCTGTATCTGTCAGAAAATGAAATGAAACAGCTTGTAGAGATCACTGTAATTATGTCTAACTTAAAATTTCCCAGAATTCGAATGTTATGGGGAGAAAAAACTAGAGTTCCCGGAACATTTCATGGAAATCACGAGTTTTAAATAATAAACTTAAAATTGAGAAATTATTTAATAGTATAAGATAAAGAGAGAGTGAGTGAGAAACGAATGATAAATTTTGGAAATTAGGACTCTTCTGCAAATAGTTCGGACAGGAATATTTTGTGATTAAAATTTCACATTATGCTAATCATTATGAATTACTCATTAAATTAAGATTAAAGAAATATTTTAAAATAACATTATGATGTCACTTTGTCCCTATGTCTCCTCCAGGAGGCACTAAATTTCTCAAAAATAAAAAATTAAAATATTTTTTTTAACGTTTTTTCAGTTAATAATGTATTTAGAACCAATTGATTCAATCAATTGATTGATCAATTGAACCAATTCAGTTTTTAATGTATTTAGAACCAATTGATATAAATTATTCTAAAATTTATGGTTCAAACCTTAGCCTTGGGTCTGAGGAGGTTAATTCACTGCAGCTCTTTGAATATTTGTACAAACCACGATTAATGTGTAACGAACGCATCGCCTTTCGATCATTATTTGGATTCATTTATAATCCATTACTAATAAACGTCTAGCGAAATCTCTGTCAAATATATCAAATGAATAAACAAATAAAGCTGCGTGACTGAGTATTTAATTAAACAAACAATATTCATTTTAACTTTTATGCCTGTTGAAGCAACCCTCACACATACTCCAAAGAATATTACTTAATTAACCTTAAATAATATTACTTAATATTCTTTAAGGTCAATTAAGAAATTTAATTACTTAATATTCTTTAAAGGTCAATTAAGAAATTTAATTACTTAATATTCTTTAAGGTCAATTAAGAAATTTAATTACTTAATATTTTTTAAGTCCTTAAAGAATATTACTTAATATTAGGGTTTTACTTAATTGACCATTATTACTGGTGGATCCGAATCAGGATCGGATCTATCTCCTAGCTTTTCGACGCTTCCCTTTTTCACTAAACCTCAATTTATATACGAACTATGCTTTGATTGAATGGAAGTTGAGTTGTTTGAATTAATCAGCGTCCAGGAAATGTCCATAAGGAGAGCTAAAGGGAAGTAAGCTTTATATCCTTATAAATGAACAAGAACTCGTTGGAAGAAGTATAATTAATAGAACAGAATAAAATCATTTACAAAAATGAATTAAGTAAAAGGAGACAGAAACTCACGCATTTTGATGTACACATTTATTATGCAAAGTTCGTAAAAGAATGTTCAACAAATAGATGAGGTTTCATTCTGTATAGTGTAAAGTTAAAAATCCATGTGATACTAGGGGAAGAAAAATGGAACATATTGGTCTTAAAGAAGGGGGGAAAAAAAGATTCAAACAAAGATGAATATGAAAAAAAAAAAAAAAGTAATATTAAGTTATTGTCTACGAGACAGTGAAATCCAAATCTTACGGGTTTTTTTTAACATAATCAAATCCCTGTGTACCAAAAAATATCGCTTAAGCCTAAGAATGAAACACATTACAAAAGAAATAAGCAAAACAAAACAAAAAAATTAAAGAGTTGTTAAGGATTATAATTATTTACAATGAATTTACAACGAATATACAAAAATTGTCGAAGGCACTTCTCTTGGAAACACGCTATTGAAAATCTTGAGACTAATTAATATTAATGTCTTTAAGTGACAATTTTAAGATCTTTCTTTCAAATAAAAACATAATAGAAGCACATGTGTTAAATATTTTCAACAATTTCGAACATTGTATTGAATAAACATTATGAAATTTATGTTGAAATGGCAAAATCGACAACTACCTTACATTGATGTTGATTTAGTAGTGCTCATGATAAATACAAAATTTTTAAATTTTGGTTCTTCTCTTCAACATTGGGGCAAGACTGCCTTAAAAAATTGCTAAATTGTTTCTTTTAATTTAAAATGGCTTTGAAAATCTCTTTCAAATCTCTCCTCAAAATTACTGAATAAAGTCAACCACTAAACTCATCCGTAGACAAGCGAAACTTTCTCGTTTGTTCTGTTGGACAAGTGTTTTTTTGACAGCGCCACTAAAGCAATCAACGGGAAGAAAACCCTTCTCCTCCTGCGGAACGATAAAATAAACAACTCTCAAGGGGAAAAGTCGATAGACTTTCCTTCTCCCCTTTCGCACAAACTAATACTTTTTTCCCTCCCACACTCTCACTTTTTCCTCCCCTGTCTACAAAGGGGTTATACAGTCGTCTTCCATCCTCACTCTGTCGGTAGGAACACTCCTGAAACCCTGTGCATTTTGCCTATTTTATGCTAAAGCCTGGATTTAATTTAAAATTCACCTTTAGCTAATGAATAGTTGATATTGTTAATAAGAAAATAAATTCTGTTTATTGTCCATTAATTAAAAAATTAACATGTGTAAAATAATATTCTATCTCATTTGAGGGAGAGGTCCTCTTTTGTATGAATAATTTTTTCTGTGCCGTTTAAAGAAATTATTTATGCAGTTTTTATGATACACACATATAATTCTATTGTATGCAAAAAAATTCTACATTAATTCATCTAATAAGCGTCTTGAGAATAATAACTTCTTTAGAATAGTGAGACATAGAAAGAAATTTCTAATAGAATTATTGCATTTTACAAGAAAATTAGTGCTTATATAAAAATGTTAAATTACCTCACATTATTTTAACACCAAAATTTCATAAAAATATTATTAAATTTAGGGCACTAACTAATGGTTCGAATACATATATTACTCTTGCTGGTGAAAAATTAGGAAATATTATTGATAAATTGATGCCATTATTAAAAATAGTGTTGTTTAAGTCAAATATATCAATAATAAATAGAATTATGCTGTTTATAGCAATAACTTTGAAGATTTTTAAATTAGTCATATATATAATAAAAGTTATATATATATATAATAAAAGAGACATTTTCCCCTTTGCTATTCATTAGGTATACTTACAGAAGAGTTCACTAATCCAGAATATGTTTAGCAACATAATTTATAGCCACACTTTATGTATTTTTTTACTTCCGACTAAAGTACAAGATATTTACATTAATTTGGATAAATTCTTTAAAAAAAATGTCTGTAAATAGAATTTCTTTTGAATTTTATCAAAGGTAATTTAAAATATAATAATTATGAGGTTCAAATTTTCTTGTTTTTAAATTTTTTCTTCTCTTTCCCCTTTTTCTCCTAATTTTGATTTTAAAGTCTTAACAAAATTTCTTGTGTTAGTACTCTTTCTCTCTAATAGAGGGCATTGCTATACTTCTTGTAAAAGCTTGAGAGGGAAACTTGTTTTGTGAGGTTGTAAAATGTTGTTTGTATAAAGGTTGTTGCTATGCATGGTATCTCATGTGCGTTTTTGTGACCTTTATTTTAAACTCGTTGATTTATTTTAAAATTTGTTATTTTTCTATTTTCTTTTGGTACAAATTTCGGTCGGCTGTTTCTCTATTCAACCACATTTCTTCTTTTGTAATTTGTTTTTATTCATCGTGGCTCTTTTTAAATTCATGGAGTTTCCATTTTGTTTACACAACATTTTTCTGTTTGGAGTGTTGGTTACCCGTAAAACATTGCTTAACCTGCTAATCTATCAAAAACCAGATTCAGAAATTATAAACATTCTATTTCATTTTCTTTGTGGTTTTTCTTTTTTATGTTTTACTTTTTTCTTCATTACTTACTTTATACTTTTTCATAAATTGAACTTGCTATTTTATTTTTTTAGAATTCTTTCATTATTTAATCTATTTCTTAATTGTTTAGTTCTGATATTTTTCTTTTATTCTAGGTTTTTGGTGACTTTTTTTAATACTTTTTCTGTAATCTAAAAAATTATTTGTAAATTTCTTTGTAACTTTAACATTTTGTTTTTGTTTCAATTATTGGTTCTTTACTAATTTTAGCTAATTTTTCAAATCTTTCTTTATATTATTGAATTATTATTTCAATTATATATTTATAGTACTCCCTCTATATTCCTGCCCTGTCAGTAATATGTCTTTTTACACCGGCTGACTTCTCGTAGAAAATTATGTTATGTCGCCTTCTTCAAAGTACTAATATAGCCTATCAATATAAAACAGTACATTTTTGTAGTTTGCTTTATTTCGTGTGCTTGACTCTTTATTAGCATACATTGTATCAAATTTTGTACTATAATACATAGCTTTAGCTATTTAAATGCTTTATTCTTAGTGAATTTCCAGTAATCTGGTATTTTTGAGGATTTGGCTCGATATCTGCCGGATTATATATATATATACACACGAAAAGAACTTTGAAATTAATTGATGTAAGTAAATTAATTAAGCAAATGAAGCGAATTTCATAGTTGTTTCGCCGAGAGAGAGGCCATACAGAATTATCCATAAGGTTGGAGACGCAGCTCCGCCTTCTAGATAGCACGAGACAAATGCAGAAGAGCCGAAGAAAACATTTTCTTCCGTGCGGGTTAATTAATAATGGGGATTTATCTAAAAATTTCTGCAGGTCACATGGAACTCGCGGGGTAAAAAGATGTAGGATTTATGAGGGATAAACATGACATTTTTCTGTCTCGTAGGGATTATTTCTGAGAGATTTATGACTACGTGAAAGCTATTTAAACAAATTTTCTGAGCTTTTATGCATGCGTGATCTGATAAATAAAAGAATAATTTAGAATTGGATCAGGAAATAGGAATGAACTCTTCACTTTTGAGTTAAGAGAATAGGAAAATTAGGAAATAAATTTATTTTTATGTGAGATCATTTTTAAATTAAAGTTGAATCATTACACACACAATACACACACACACACACACACACACACACATATATATATATGATATTCTCATTATTTTTTAACAGCAAACAATTCTTAAAGTTATCAATACAATGCAACTTAATAATGTGGAAGTAATCTAATCAGAATTGGGAGGCAATATATAAGAGAATACAGTCACTAACATAAGTCACCTTTATAGAAATGATAGTGAACAGAAAGCTTTTTAGCTGCCTTTCCAGAAATCTTTGCATAATATTTTCAAGTCCTTAGAAAGTATTTTTGTTCTGGACCAGCTGCGAGATGTATAAATTTAAATAATACAGGAAGAATATTTTTGTCTTGGTAGAATTCAAATGGCAGAGCATTAATAAATGATGTCCTAAGTCGGTTTTTTAGGAGTGTTTTTATTTTCATGTAAAAAATTCTTTTGGTAGCATCTGATAACATTACGACCAATAAGAATTTGATTAATATAAAAGCGACTATCTAAGTCATTTGAAAGCATTTTAAAGTCGCTATTTTTAAAACTGTTTTGTTGTAGAGAGTTTTTAGTTGTAAATAATTTTTATGGTTATATGTTTGCGTTTATGTGGTTTTGGTTATATGTTTATGTGCAAATCTACTGTTGATAATTACGTATTCTCATCATGTTCTGGAACAGATGCTCTCTATAAGAAAGAAAATAGACGGAATGAAAGAAAGCGGTCACCATTTTAATTATTGTTTTATTATTATTTTTATTATTATTATTATTAATTATACCACTGACTTGAGAATTCTTTGTGACTATTCAGTGGAGAGGAATTCTGAAAATATTGGTAGACACATGCGTATTAAACTTTAGCTACTCAAATAAAGTGTTAATTTAAAAGACACGTGAACAACAAAAATTTACCACCCATGCAGTCTAATACTTTTATGAAATCAATACACCGAGCTAAAAGGGAGTGAGATTTAAAAGAAAGAAATTATGGTTACATACACATAAATAATTTTATCATTAGTTTTTGAAATTATGAAATAAATATGTTTCAATAAGTTTATATATAAATAAAATGCATAATATCAAAACGTATTTTACATCTAAAAATGTAGAGATATATATCTTGAATGACGCGAATGAAATGCAATTCAATGGAATTAATGCCATACTTGTGACTATTCGCGATTTTCTCTTCATTAACCTTGGTAACTTTAATTGAGATTGATTCCAGGAAATATCAATTTCTTTCCAACCCAAATGAAACGTGATTATGTTAATTAGAGGCAGGTAGAAATAAAGTGAAGTGATTTAGATATGACAGTATATAAGCAAAAGGAAATTTAGAGGATAGAGGACTAGGGGGACTAGCACTGAATGTATTGCTCTCAAAAGATCGATAATATCAAGAGTTGTTACTGGGGATAACGGTCGCAGAGGATTTGAGAAATCAAGATAGACTGAACTGAAGAGATTTTGGTAAGAGAGTATTAATTCAATAATAGTGGAATAGGTGAATTAATCCAAGGGGTCACCAAAGAGAGCAAATATTTCCTAAACATTATAATACAAAGTTGACAAATAAATAGTTATGTGAGACTTGACTAGGGTATCTTTGTGTGGGTTATTGAGTCTTAGAGTTAGTTGTATTTGACTGAGTTATGGCACAAGAGTCGGGTAGAAGAAATGATTCGCCTTATATTACTTATCATTAGTATTTAATTAAAGCATGTTGTTTCTATTGAATGAGTAATTGGCATTGATATTCAGTGCAAAGATGGTGTTGATGAAGATGTATCTTTACACCTCTTATTTTTTAACTAATCCCACGAGCCTTAATAATTAAAAATAATAAATACTTCAAACTACTAATTCCATTTACAACATTGGAGGTGTTCTTGTAGAAACTAATGCAATAAATTTAATAAAAAAAATTCTGTAACATTATATTTTAATACAAAAATTTATACCTTTGGAATAAAATTCCTGAAGCTTTTCGTACATTCAAGTGAAAACCACGTGAAAATTAATTTTTTTAATTAATCAGTTAATATACTGCCGAGAATATAACATTATAAGAGAAGATATTATTATATATAATAGAAGATTAATAATAGATTATTGACTTTGAAGATAATTTAGTAATAGAAGATAATTCATTTATACAGAAGAAATTTTAGACTATATATAGAGAAAGAAGAAATAAACTATAATATAATTTATACAGAAGAAATAAGCCATGCATCCAAAATACAGTTAAATTAAGCAGATTTAAACTGACTTTTTATTTATGACTTTTTTATCACCATATTCTAAAAGGACATAACTTACTCATACTTAGTATAGTATATACTACAAACAATTTTGATGTGTTTGTAAGTTGGATTTTAAAAATGTTTACTGCTTCATCAATACCCACTACAATGTGATAAATTCATTAAATATTATTACAAATAATTTAAAAGTAGTAAAAGTAAGACAATCGAGTTTTCTCGTTTCCTCTACGACGTAATTTCTCACAGAAGTGTGATTATAAATGATTTGCATGTCAGTAAAATTTGAGAAGGATCTAAGCGTGTTCGGCCTTTTTTTATTATTTTTTTATCAAAGTACAAAGGTTATTTTAGCATAATAGTAACCACTGTAGATTACCAGATCTACCCCATGAGATGGATATTGTTTATTCACGTCGTACTAAGAAGCAACACGAGGGCTTTTGACGATGAACCTCGTAATTTTGAACATTGGTCAAGTGACGAGGGCGACACCTGATTTAGCCCCTACCTCTCCAAATTTCCCCACCATGCCAACGGGAGGACTTGAATATAATTAATGTGCATCTTTCCCGCACCATGGCGGATTCTTAGAGGAACCAGAGCACGAAACCACGACCCGACGAAAACCAATGCCAGCCGTGAGTCTGCGACCGTGACTACTAAGCTACTACAGCCCCAGACCTACCCTTTAATTCACAAACGAGTAATTCGACAGCAAATTTGATCAGTTGTATCATAGAAAGAGAGGAAATTAAGCTAACGTAAAACAATAACAGTAAATTTTTTAAAAAAATGATTCTAGTTACAACCGAATTCTTAAATTTTCTTTTTTTATTAGATTTTACTCGTAAGTTGTTGTTGTTTATTTCATTTTTAACGAGAACCAAATTATTGTAATCATGATAATAAAGAACAATGTTTAATACAATATTAACAATTGTCCTAACTTAGATTAAAGAAGATTATATCAATCATATGAAGAAAATGTGACAATAAATTGAATTACAATGGTTTTCTGCTGGCTGAAGTTTGAAAACGCAAAAAAAAATCGCTTCAAAACATATATTTAATTAGAGTGCTTAGTTGTTACTTTGCATAAATATTAATAAAGCCTTAAAATTGATTTGACAATCAAAATAAAAATTGAATAAGAATTTAAAAGAGAAATTGTCATCAATTCATTTATTTTTAAATATTCTATAACAAAAAATGTCATTATTTTAAGCTTTTTTGGAATAATTTATTAACGAATGACTCTCTGAAAGTATTAGAAAAACGTTCATAGTTCATTTTCTAGGTAAGCGCAAATTTTTATGCAGCTAATTGTACTATTTTTGCTCAAATTTCTTATTTTTAGCAGCCAAAAAATTGCAAGTCCTAAATTTTTTAAAAAGCTGCCATTATCCTAATTAATTCTTACGATTTTATTTGCAATTCCTAAACTGATCTTATTCTGGTGCAGAGCCTACCCTTTGCAAACAGACTTCACATACTTTTCTTATCATATTAATAACTCAAATTTTTTTAAACCTAACGTATCAAAAAGCATTAATTTTTTCAATTTTTGTTTTCTGGACTTAATCGCATAGATTTCTGTACGACTCAAATATAAATAATAAAATGGCAACACTTTGATCTATATTTAAAGGAATTGCTTAAAATTTTTGGTTTAAGATTTTCTCTTTCACACATCAGCAAAATATCCATTGCTTAAACACTGGAAAGATTTTAATGCACAAAAATATTGAAAGGATTTTAACGCACAATAATACGAGAAAATTCAAAGAAAAACGTTTCTTTATGAAGCGTGACAAGAGTAAAGTAGCTCATGGAGTGTGAGGGGTTGCTCGAAGATTTTGAGGTCTCCAGGCAATGCATCTACTATTTTGTCGCAGAAGCGTAGTAAGCATTGAAATCGATAGATGGCAGCAGGAGTCTGAGAATTATGTGTATGAAAATTACAGTAATGATTAACTGAGAGTTTGGAATATTAAAACAAGATTTGTTTTAAAAAACAATTATTAAATGAAAACAACAAAAAATGAAACTTTTTAAAATGTTGTGGCAAAATTTGAAAGATTATTTATTTAAAATATTTAAGAATATTGTTTTACTTATTTTCACTTTATTACTTTTTAAAAGTAATATTTTATTTACTTAATAAAAATATTTACATTCAATTGTTTAAAAATTACGAAAAAAAATTTTTTTTTGTCCTAGTCATTGTTTTACATCAATATCGAATGCGATTTATATTGTATTCAAAAAATTTCTTTATTAAGGTTGTGGGGCTTCAGTACGAAATAAAAGAATTTTTTGAATCCGTGAGCATTTTCTTATTTTTTTTTGGAAAGATTAAAAAATTTTTTTGCGAAAACGAAGTTTAATATTTGTAATATATTATTTCGATATCTTATAAAATTCCCAACCAATCACTTTATTACAAATGAGAATATTACATTTTCAAAACTTGCCTAAACTTATGAGGAAAATCATATAAATGTTTAACCAATAATTTACGCCATATTGAAAGTATCTATACTTATATCTAACCAAAATATATAATTAACATCTATATGTTTACAAAATTAATTCGGAAACACTTTAAGTAAAGAATAAATAAACAATGATAATGTCAGTGTCACAAAAATTTTATATGAGAATAAGATATATATTTAGTTTTTCAGTTTGATGAATACAATCTAATATTGATGAAGAATATTGACTTGTTTTACATTAAAAATTTTTTAGACTTAAGATAATTGTCAAAGAGATATTTTTGTTCGTTCTATAAAACTTTATAATTGAGCTATTTTTTTAAGCAAATTTATCTTTTCAGAGTACGTCTAGTTTTCTTTTCCTAGAGTGCTTATAGAGAAATTAACACTAATTGCACTGCCACTAATGCAATTACTGTTAAAATTTCTCTGTAAATACTCTCAGAACATAGAATTATCAGTTTTTTCGAATTGTTTTGTTTCAAATTTATCATAGAAATACGTATATTTCGATGCACTAATTATTTTATGCAGTAAAATAGACGCTGCGCAGTTTCCGAGTTGTCATGGTTATGAGCTCATTGTTTTCGTAGATTCGAAGGTTCGAATGTTGATGCTCCTCTAGATCCGTCTAGAAGTGGGGCTGCTTCATGTTAAATCTGTCGAGGTTCAAAGTTCTTGCAATGGGTTGTTGTCGAAGTTAGGAGAGTGGGGTGCCAACTGTCCTCGCCACTCTTGACCGAGGCCCAGAATTACGAGATCCGTCGCCAATAGCCTTCGTGTTGGTTCTAAGTGCGATGTTGATAAATACTAATAAAACCAACTGTCCAAAAAGGCAATTTTTATATTTCTTTCTTTTTTTTTTAATTAATAATTGAGAAAGAAAAGAGCTAGAGTTAATAATGTGGTATAAAATAATTATGCAATGAAAACTACTCTTTTAAATCATTAAAAAGACCAATGCAGATTAAATGAGGAAACACTTTTTTATTTATTTTATTTTTTACAGACTTTCTTCCGGTTTTGTTAAAAATAGAACTCGCATTCGAAACACTTTTTTCCGTGAGAAAAATGATTTAAATATTAAAATATAGGTTATAATATCATCGCATATTGTAATTTATGATTAAAATTTAGATATATTTAATTAAATACACAACTTTCCCCTTTGATATATAGAAACAAAAATCCAATTGATATTAAAACGTAAGAAAAGAAACGTGGAACATATTTTACGTGGGAAAAACGGAACTTTTAAAAAGAAATATGTAATATATTAAAACATGCTGCTCCATGACGTCACAGCTTGATATTAATATTGGATCATCTTTCTTTCCGAAAATGCTCTCCTAACATTTTGCATGAGGTAGTTATACCTTAAGATCAAATGATCAGCCTTTCATTAAGCACGTGAAGAGAAGAGACATAAGTTACTCATGGATCTTAAAGTTAGAACACATTTTTAAGATGATCAACAGTCGCAATGAGTGTTATTTTATACGGTTAATGAGAGAACAGAGAAAAAAAATAAAACAAAACAAAAAGGGTGTTCTGAATGTCAGAATTGGAAACGTGCTGATCATTAAAAAATATATGTATTCATTACATTGAAATGCACAGTAACTATGTAACCCTCTGTTATCACTACATTTTCCTTCTATTATAAATCTTATGTAAAAAAAATCACTATAATGAATGAAAAGTTACTCTATGATGATAACCAAGTTATTTTATCTATGACCAGTCGATAGTTAATCCCAAACAAATGTATCTGTGGGTACAACCCATGCGCGTCAAAATCTTACGATTAAAATTAATAACTTATGACTTTTCTGATCGAAACCAATCGGGTTCGAGTTCTTATTGGGCTTACAGATGAGGAACCGATTCACTGACCTTAAGTAGATATATCCTGTCTGTGATCCTATAACTTTTCACGTTTGGCAATACGGTCACTATTCTTTCGTTTATAGTTTCAGCTCCACTTTCTAAGTTATAAGTTTATAGTTTCAGTCCCTCCTCCGTGTTAAATTTTTCGCTGCTGTTAGATGCAAAGTATTAAATCTATTCGTGACTCTTCACAAATAATTCTAATCTAATCTCATAAATCACCTTTCATCTATTGGGAGAGATATTTAATTCAACCAAATTCATCTAAAGTACTCAAAGTGTTATCTGAAGGGGGTAATATGATACAGTACGCTCTTTAAACGTTTTAGTATAAAAACTGTATATTTTTTATCAGTAAAATGTACCTGTTTTTAATAGCATTGCAAAAATGTATCCTTCTGTTTATACGATGTGGTATCAATGAGCGAAACATTTTGAGGGAAATACGTCATCCACACGTTTAAATCGTCAATAAAATCTTCGTGAGTAATTGATGACTAATTAAGAGGTTAAACAGAGACTAATAAATACTTTGTTTAATAGTTTGCTTTTACTTTATTAACATCGCATTAGGGCAACCAGAGGGTTGGGGATGACAGATCTCGTAATTTCAAGCCACGATCAAATGACGAGGCACCAACTTCACATCATACCTGACAATTCCAAGGCTTAATCCAGATTACATTAGAATTTCATTAATCCGGACTAATTGGAATAAAACCTGATCAATCCGGATTAATTCAGATTACTGTAGAACCTCACTGATCCAAACTAATTGGAGTAAAATCTCATTAATCCGGATTCTCGATTGTCCGGATAAATGAAAATTCAAACAAAATAATCTATAAAAGGAATCTAGGTACAAAACTAAACACTTTGTACAATTTCGTTCAGTCGTGGGTTCGAGCCTTGGCCACTGAAGACCCACTGTGTAGCCGGGGTTGATGTACGTTAAATCTGTTCGGGGCCCAAAGTCCTCCCGTTGGTGTGGTGTGGATTTTAGGAGAGCGGGGTGCCAGCTCAGGTGTCGTCATCGATACTTGACCGAAGTTCAAAATTACGAGGTCCATCGCCAATAGTCCTCGTGTTGCTTCTAGTGCGATGTTAATAAAAACTAAACTTGATTGGAAAAGAAAAATTACTTAGAACGAGACAGTCCAGACTCATCACTGACCTATTAGATACGCTCACCGATTTGAAAAAAATGACTGATATTCCGTCGTCTTTCTTTAACGTTAATATCTCGAGCAATGAATTCAAGCTAATGCCTCAAATATTCATAATATCCAGATAGGGTTTCGTTTTGCTATTGTCTTCATCATATTTGATTCCAAAATTTGTGTAGTTTTTAATTTGATTCCTTTTTAAGTGACATGATCTAAACAAAAGAATATGAATTCCATCAAATGAAAAATAAGAATTAGGACTTCATTCACTAGTTATTGTTAAGACTTCGTAGCCTACAATCTCGAGCTCCTATCTCAGGTTTTATTAATCATGATTTTTTTTTTTGAATGACTGTCTACGTTAATGAGAGTTTACTATACCTTACAGCGTTCCCCATAATTCTACATGGTGGGACTTTAGTAGAATCAGGTATCGAACAAACAATTCCATTCAAATATTCCCAGCCACAGGCCTTGCGGCCGCAATCATTTGGCGACCACGGCTTCTTTGATTAACAAAAACCAGTATTGTTTATATATATTTGCCGAATCTGTTTTGAATTTGATGGAAATAAAATCTTCCTTTAATTTCAAATGAATATACAGTACTCCCTCTATAATCCGTCACTTCATCTATCCAACCCTGTTCATAATCCGGCGTTTTTGCACTCATTGAAAATTATTCTGGACCATCTACTTTACGAAATATATTTATCAATACAAAGCAGTTCACTAGTTTTAGTTATTTCGTGTATTTGACACTTTATTTTCGTGCATCGTATTCAATTTTATACATTAATACAAAACTTTCGCTGTTTAAATGTATTATTAGTAAATTTGCAGTAAACATAAGGTGATCAATTTTTTTTACAATGTAAAGGAGGACGAAAAAATTTAAGAAAAAAGTACGTCGTAAATAAATGAAACGTTTTACTCATTCAAACAAAAATAATATTATTATGCCTACATCATTTTTAATTATTTAATTAAACGAGTATTTTCCATTGAATGAATATTTTTTGTCAACATATTTTCTAACAATATATTGGAAATTTCGGAGCTAAAAATATCCTTCATATTGAATTGTACGGTAAGTGTTGCAGTTTGAGTATCAGGATTCAATCTTGATTTCTCACGTGTCCAAAAATCATTACCAATGGGGAAAAAAATCTTTCAACGGCTGCATTAGTTCTAGGAAAGCACAACATAAATTCAACTCGAGTAACTAAATTTTCATATGGAATGTGTTTATTTTTTTGAAATGGTTAAATACTTCCACCCATCTTTTATGAATTTCAACGTATTGATTTTCCCATCGTTCTAATTTATCGGAATTTAAATATACATTCAGTTTTCTAATTTCTTCAAACAGACAATTGTCATCGATTTTATTATCAGGCATTTCTGTCGATAAAAATTTAACGCAGTTTTCAATATCTGTCCAATTCACTTGCGTTGAAGTCAAAAAACACCAATGAAAACTGATACTTTCTGTAATATTTATTTCAGATTATTCTTCGACATATTGGAAACATATTTGGTAAAAATTCTGCATTTCTTTTGGTGCAATTTTCCGTTAAGTCCGGATTTGATTCCTCAAGTTTGACAATTTTCTTTTTATTAGTAAAGGAATACATTTTTCTTCAAATCGTGATTTATACTGAAGGACAAAATCATTCAAAATAAGACTAACTTCTGTAGCTAAAATATTTTCACCTTCACTCTTTTGAATCGTATTGTGAAAAATAGATGTCCGATTACGTACAAGATATATTAATATTTCCGAAAATTTATAATAGAAAAAAGATTCAATAATTTTTTTGGATATTTGTCTAAACTTTAAATAATGAACAGAGAGGTTCAAATAATTGTAAAATAAAAGCAAATGTTAGAGTGAGCCATCTTACTTTTGAATATTCTTAAAAGTGTATTGTATTCAACATTTGAGTAACAGTTTGGTGCGGCATCTCTGAATAGAGAGATTAACAGATTAATTTTAAAATATCGAAAAGGAGGATAAGAAGGAGGATTATTTTCGAAGAAGGATAAAACTCTTACAAAGGGAGGACTGTCCTCCCTGAAGGAGGACGATTTGTCATCTTAGTAAACAGGAATTCTCGGTAATAGGCGATGATATTAGTCCGATATCTGTCAGATTATGGATAGAGTATTGTGTTTACGATTTTGATATGTATGGATAAGAGTAAAAAAAATTACTTTTTAAGCTATTCGTGTGTTGTATATAATTGTCTATTTATTTTACTGAGTAGTATATAATATTAATTTACAACTAAATTGCCTTTCTGCATGTGGAGCATAAATAACAAATTCAAATACATTTTCTTGTATAAAAAGAAACAACGATACTCCCGAAACTACTTAAGGGGACTTAGTACCTTACGAAATCAAAAGTAGAACATTTTGACAAACTCTCTCTCTCTCTCTCTCTTTTTTTTTCGATTCTTCATAAATCAACAATTTTTGCTTATTTCAATATGAACCTTTGCCAATTTATGTAATAAAGTGTATAGTTTAAAATATTGGGTCAAGTTTTTCTATTAAATTAATATATTTTCTTATACAACATGAAATATACGTACAAAAATTTAAGAAAATAAATTAGCTTACCTTACTTTACCCACAAGATAACATTTGAAAGCTGTACTGTAGAACCATAATTCTTATACCAAATTAAAGCTAAATAATGACCTTATTCTGTAAATCTCAAATTTTAAACTTATCCAACATTAAAAAAAATTGAAAAATTAAAAAAGTTATCAAGTTTGTATTTAGTTACTTTTTTTTTTCATGTATCATGTTATAAAATAAAATCTAATCATCCTATTAACAAAATTGTGGTTCACAGAATAAAGATCTACAAGTACAAAATTCATGTAAAATTTTAAAGCTCTTCATGCAAAACATTTTTTTTAATCCTGTGGGAAAGTGTAAAAATAACAAACTGAGAAAAAGAGATTTGTATACATTGCATTACATAGAACAAGCCACTTTAAACACTTACATTTTTTGTTGCACAGGGCGTAATAATTGTCGGATTTTGAAGAGGTTTGCTTTAAAATGCTCCTAACATTCAACACTATTTTTTAAAACAAATTTGAAAAATCGAATTTTCGAAGGTGCAAAAGTATTAAGTCCCCTTGATTAATTCAAAAATCTCTTCATTCTTAGCAGCTACATAAACCATATTTTCATATATTTAATAAACAGTTAACATATTCAAATATTTGCTAAGCTTAACTTACTAAACTTTAAGTACAACAATAACTATAATTATCATTTAATTTCCTATAGATTTAAGGGAAATTTTTCTTCTTAATTTAAGAAACACACACACACATATATAAACACGAGGGGGGGGAAATTTCTGGCAAGATTTAGGAGGCCAAGCCTTATTAAAACACAGATTTCCATATTTTTATACTTTCATGATCAAATCTTTGAGCTCCATATTTTGACTCGAATATAATTTCATAACTTTTCTAATATCCGCCAGTTCCCAAATCCTTTATCCTCACTTTTTCTAAAATTTTTAGAATTAAGAATTACTCGTAACCGTATCTATTGTGCATTTTTTAAAGTAATAATTAATTAATAGTAGACTGATATAGATTCCGTAGATAAAAACCTTCCATTTAGGTTGGTTAATCTTTGATTCCAGAGCACGAAATCGACCAAAATGCACTACCCGATAGACTCCCATCTCATTGCGTATTCTGTTTCAATATTTAAGAGATCCCTGACGGGGGACATGAGTCTTGTAAGAACAGAAAACTAGCCGACGGAGCAACCCCACCCCCAAAAGAGTGAAGGGTTGAGAAGAGGGACCCGGATCCCTTCGTTCTCCGTCGTACACCCCCTTGATTGAATTACCGAATCCCCCGGTCCTCTGGGGGACTTGATTACGCGATTCTTTTCTCTCTCTCTCTCTCTCTCTCTTCGCTACCTTCGTAAGAAAAGGGTGGAGGAATGTTACAACACAGACAAAATATTGTTCGAAAAAAGGTTGGCTGGTAGACACACATTCTCGTCAAAAACCACTCGATGTCATCTTTTTTTCCTTCCCCAACAAAAAATGTAAATGTTCTATGGATAGAGAGATGTTGAAGATCGGGACAGGATAAATTTAAAGTACAGGAAAAACAGACTAAAGTTACAGGAAAAAGTTACCTATTTTTGCAAAAATCTAGATAGTAAAAATGAAGTTTGTTAATTAATTTGAAGATGAGATAGAAATGTAATTTAAGAACAAATAAATAAAGCCAAGATTTTTCCAGTCTTAACAAGTCAATTGAAAAGTCCCCGGCCAACCATAGTAAAATACATTTTTTTGGCAAAATTAGTTTTTTTTATTCAACATAATTCCCTTCAAGGGTGATACACTGATTATAGCGACCCTCCAACTTTTCGATACCATTTTTGTAGTACGATTTGTCCTTTGCTTCAAAATAGGCCTCAGTTTCGGCGATCACCTCTTCATTCGACGAAAATTTCTTCCCAGCGAGCATTCTTTTGAGATCTGAGAACAGGATTAGTCGCTGGGGGCCAGATCTGGAGAATACGGTGGATGAGGAAGCGATTCGAAGCCCCATTCATGGATTTTTGCCATCGTTTTCACTGACTTATGACACGGTGCATTGTCTTGGTGAAGCAGCACTTTATTTTTCTTCAAATGCGGCCGTTTTTCGGCGATTTCGTCCTTCAAACGGTCCAATAAAGCTATGTAATAGTCGCTGTTGATGGTCCTTCCTTTTTCAAGGTAGTCAATGAAAATTATTCCATGCGCATCCCAAAATACAGACGCCATAACCTTGCCAGCCGACAGTTGCGTTTTCCCACTCTTTGGAGCGGGTTCATCGTGTGCAGTCCACTCGGATGACTGTCGATTGGACTTCGGAGTGAAAGGATGGAGCCATGTTTCCTCCATTGTCACATATCGACGCAAAAACTCGGGTTTATTACGCTTTATCATCTTCAAACACTGCTCCGAATCTTCAACTCGTCGTTGTTTTGGGTCAAAAGTGAGCTCGCGTGGCACCCACTTTGCATAGAGTTTTCTCATACCCAAATATTTTTGAATAATATGATGTACACGTTCAGTTGATATCTTTAGAGTGTCTGCTATTTCACCGTCTTCGGTGCTCATTTCACCACGTCTAAACTTTGCATACCAATCCTTGATGGTTGATTTTCCTGGGGCAGTGTCCGGAAACTCGGCATCAAGCCAAGTTTTTGCTTCAACTGTATTTGTTCCCTTCAAAAAGCAATATTTTATCAACACGCGAAATTCCTTTTTATCCTTTTCTTTCACAATAACAAAAGTTGCTTCACTCAAAATGCTATAATTCACAAACTAATGATCCGACAGCTGTCAAATTTATACACGCATCTTTTGAGGGTTAGGGCTAACTAAAAAACATATGGATTTAATTCTAGTAGCGCCATCTATGTGTCTGGCCGGGGACTTTTCAATTGACCTGTTAAATTTTAAAATTTGCACAATTTCTTTATGTAAGAAATTTTATAAATTACGCAAAATAAAAAAAAAATGATCATGTGGTGAGGCAATATTATTATTCCTATATTTATCAATCCATTATTATTTAAATTTTAGTTTTATGTTCATTTATTCAATGTAATATTAAATGGATTTAAAATGCATTAATATTTTATGTTCTGTGAGAATAGCTCATAAATTATTATATTATGGTAGTTTATTGATTAAATGACACTGAATCCGCTGAATTATATAGTGCCAAACACAAGGTGTGTATAAACGATATTATTATTTTTTTAACATTTTAAATATATTTCATGCGTGTGTGTACACACACTCCCAGGGTGGTTCAATTAAAACATTTCTGTACGAGACGCACCCTGGTGAGGAAAGCAATAGACGTAGCGTCTTCACATTTGGAAGATATTCGTATTAGTCCATGGGAAATTAATTGGTGGAAAAGAATTAGTTCCAACAAATGTCGCTAGATGAAAATGAGGAGCTGCAAACGGTCTAAGATAAGGAAAATGTATTATTACTACCAATAAAAAGAATAAGAGGTGTTGGTAATTAATTATCAAACAATTTTTTTACACATAAATCTTGCTAGTTAAGTGAGAATTCGAATATTCGACTATAAAGTGGCATCGGATAACAAAACTTGATTAAGAGAACGAGAGAGAGAGAGAGACAGATGCCATCATAATATTAGATAAAAAGGGGTGGCGAATAGGTTATGAACATTCTTACACAGCCACGGTCGTTCTATCGTTGCCAGAGCACATTTTACCGCAAAGTTATGCTTCTAAAACGGTGGTAATGGTGCCAAAGCGTTTCGCCTGGATAGAAGGCAGAAATCTTTACATATTACGAATACTAGTCCAGTAACACCATACGCATTATACTTATTTATATTATACTTGTAAAAAGGCCTATACTTATCAATTTTTAGTTGTAACTATATGACCCAATGTATGCTCTGACCGGTTCAATTGCAAAAAAATTAAAAAAAAAAAAAAAAAAAAAAAAAACTTTTTTTTTATGATGAATAAATTTCTAAAAGTGCTAAAATTGGTGAATTAGGTTTGAGAACATTACTTTAACAAAACGCTACAAGCAAAAAATATCTCATTTTATACTGATATTTTTCTAGCAAGCACAACATATTATTTTAGTGTTAATTAATACTGAAGCATTAAAATGCATCGTAGTATTCTGTAACGCACAAAGTCCGCTCTAGAATGTAGACCTTATTAGCAGTACTCATCATTAACACGTGGTGTTTGTTTTTATTAAAAGTATGTCATAAATAATAAGGTTCACTTCTACGATATAATAATAAGAAAAGCGAACACTTGTGTTTTTATTTCGTCGGCTCGGGCAATAATAATTATTGTTAGAGGTATTTGCGACAGCAATTTGAATTCAAATAAATACGAGATTTAAGATTTAATAATGATTGGAAATGAAAATGATACACGCTTCTGTTGAATTGTAAACAGTGATGTCTATACGAAAGCCAAAACCAACTTCTTACAATTTACGAGGGGATCTCTCTCTCTTTCTGTGTGTATATGTATATATAAGCGAAATATCACTGACTGACTCATCGCGAGATCTTTAAGACTATACAACCGATTGACTTGAAATTTAGCACAGTTACTCATTTTGCGATGTAGACGCTCACTAAGAACGCATTTTACGGAAGTCTTATCCAAAACGTAATTTTCATCCGTTAATCTACTCTTATCCATCGGTTATGTTATTTTTGAAGACTTTATCGCCAAAAATGACATGACAGACGCTAAACGGAATATATATTTTTATATCTATACTGTGTATTGTCACCAATTAAGTTTACATGGTGAGATTTGCGCGTGCGAAATGGAAAAATACCAAATAATTTTATATTGAAGCGCTGGTGGAGGATTGGCAAGATTTTGGCGAAGGGGCTCTTAATGTGAAATTTCGTGCATGTCGAAAATAGGAAACGTATATATTTAGCGATAGAAATAAATGAGTTTGGAATCCCACGGTTGGGGAAAGTGTAGTTTAGCTCCAAAACGTAGCGGGATTTTGAAAAATGCTAAAATGGCGACTTCTTTCAGAGTAGCACACACGCAAGACAATCTTCGTTTACTGGAGAACCTCTCTACATGCATGAACGAACTCAAGACGCTATGACATACGTAAGACATTTTGGATGTCCCGACTAGCACGACATTTTTTAGGATTGCAGTCACTTGCAATCCTAAATGGTCAGAAATCAAAGATCTCTTGAGGCAAGGACAAAAATCATATGATAGACATGATGTCATTGCGAGAGTATTTCATTTGAAAGCTAAGCACATGATGAATATTCTGACAAAAGGTTGTATCTTTGGCAATACTAGGTGTAACATGTATACGGTGGAATGAATTTTATCCGTATTATATATATATGGGGTGACTTTAACTTTTAACTAATTTTTTTTTTCCCTCATATATTTGAAAGTCGTGGATAACCGTTATTACAGACAATCAGTTTCTTAAGATTTTAAATTTAGATTATCATTATCGCTTAAAAATTGAAAATTTTCTTGAAATTTTACGTATAGATATTACTTTTTTATCCAAAATATAATATTATCTTGGATAAAAAGATTCTTGAAAAAGACAATATTATCTTGATAAAAATATTACCTTATCAAAATATAATATTATCGTCTTCCCAGTGAAGTGGGAGGGTATCAGCTAGTATATATATATATATATATATATATATATATATATATATATATATATAAAGTAGGAACACTGAGCCTCTGACTCTCAAAGATATTTCCCCTCCTCCAATAAAATTGGCTTCATTGCATTTAAAATCAAATTCTTGGCAGTAGAGTGCATGCTTGTTTGTTTCAGGCAGTTGAAAACTCTTTTTGCAGTGCCATGAGTCTCGATTCCGCATCCCACCAGATGACAGTTGTTGAGTGTAATCCGGTTTCTTCTCGCGATGGGAAACGCGCCGTTCCAGATATTTAACGAAACGAAAACTGTTTACGAGAATAGTGTCATGAACCCTACTAATGATCACAAATGGAATCGTTAAAATAAAGCTTACAGAAAAATTTCAACTCTGTTGTTTCCGCTCCAAAAAATCATGATCCCTATCTTTTGGGACTGTAAAGAGGTTCCCCTTACTGAAATTTTTTCCAAGGCTGATTGGTTGGTTGTATGAATTTCTGTTACTATTTTCCCCTAAAAGGAAGCAATTAATGTAGAGTGGTACTGATAAACCCCCAAATACAGAACTCGAAAAGAGTGTATGAGTGAAGAGTATATATTTATTACATGACAATGCAGTCCCCTCACATCCATTGCCAAAAATCAACTCTCGGACTCATTCGTCAATCCCTCGTCTCACAGCTCTGGTCTGGCACATTCAGATTTTTCTTCTTTTTACATATTCGAAGCCGTTTAAGGATGGGAAAAGATTTTCATTCTCCAATGAGGTTCAATGTATCATCAAAAGATTGGTCAAGTAGGCGGCGGATTTTTTTTTAAGGTATAAGAACGCTCTCATCTGTCGCCCCACATAGCGTCATGAGAAAGATGGCGATTGCGACGAAAAATAGTGTTTGACGTTCGTATATGAACTTATAAATTTTTCAAAATATATTATCCTTTCGCTTTTTAAGAAACTGAATACTCTTTCTTTCTGGACAAATCTTATGCGCAATCAATAATTCGTATTTAAAGTATTGTCGCTTCTTGTGGCTAAAAATTATGAATTTCGTGACCAGCAGCTTTCGTGTGACTTCTAATGCGACGTTAATGAAAACTAATCTTTAGTGTGGTGGATCAAAAATTAGAAATCTTCGCATTGCGAATATACAAGTAATAATGTATTTTTTACACGATTTTGCAGCATAATAAATCCAATTTTTTAGTGCCAATGCTAATCTGGATAATGGAATCAAATTTTCGATTACATTGAAACTACATTTATAGTCAAAATTTTAATCATTTGAGTGGCCACGGTAGCCTAGTGGTCATGGTTGTGGACACGAGGTCGGTATTGTTTCCATGGAGTCGTGGGTTTAAGACCTGATGCCACTAAAGATCCCCCGAGTAGTGGGGTTAATACGCGTTAAAACTGTCGAGGTTAAAGACCTCTCAAGGAGTGGTTTGGAAGTTTGGAGAAGGAGGTGCCAGCTCAGGTGCCGTCCTCGTCACTGGACCGATGCTCAAAATTACAATAGCTCTCGTGTTGTTTCTCAGTATGATAGTACTTAATCATTTGGGTTACATAAACTAATAAAAATGAAAAAGGGAGAAGGGAAATATAATAAAAAAGGAAATGGACACAAAATTATATTAAAAAATATCTTTGAATATAATTTTGCTGCGACGATTTGTCGCAGTTATTTTTCATCGAGAGGTGACCGCTGATCAGATATGAATTCTTCATATACACCGAAAACCAAACAACAATCAAAACAATGGCTTGCTTCCAGTGAATCTGCTCCAGAGAAGGCGAAGACGGTCTCGTTGACCTGTAAAGATACGGCAATGATTTTTTGAGATACAAAGAGCGTCACACTCATGGGTTTAATTTTAAAAGGAAAAGGAGCACTGCAAATACTACAGAGGGTTACCCATTCTCATTTCTAAACCCTATTTCCCATACCTAACACGGGTGTACTTTTTTCACAAATCTCTTACATTACGAATACCTTATATAATTAAATAATGACACATTTGTATGAACCTCACACTCTTATAGTTCAGCCCTTAGATTACAATTTAGTGTATGAGATTAAAAAAGAGAGCCTTTTTTTACAACGAATCTACAATCCCTGTCATTTTGCGTGTATCAAAATCCCCCCCCCCCCAGTGCCTCCTGCCTGTGTATTCACACGCAAAAAATCAAGTCTCTCCTCACACCCATAATCAGTCACCATCAAAGTTAAAAAAAAATCCCTACTTAAGAGTGTCAAACACTAAATTAAATACCCCCGTCAACTCATGTTTCTTTGCTTACAAACCACACGACCCTGCCTTTTTTTACTCTGATAGGGGAGAAAAGAGAGAAAGAGAGGGATAAAAAAAAGCATTTTTATTACTATAAGGGATTGTTTGCTCCACTGGATCCGTCATATCGGACTCCGTTCAGCATGAGGGATGGTCGTATTGATGGATTGTATGTAGCTGTCATAATAAGAAGGTAGTGCAATATCAAAGTGGGGAAAAACTCCAACGATTTGCGTTTTCGACTGGGAATTTTTATATTTTTCCCCTCGTACTCTGAGAGAGCCTTTTTTGTGTGATGGATTGTCTTTTTGTAGAATTTTATCGTATGTTTTGGACTTTTACCCCCTTTTGATGCATTAAAATGAGGTCAAAAAATAATGTTTTGGGCTTAAATAGATTGTGTTTTGTTTTGAAATATTGTTTTGTCTCGTACTAAAATCAGTGAGCTGTTTAAGTGGAGTTAAAATGTGGCTTTCGAGGTATTTAAACGTGATTTTATGATAAGTGGATTTGAAATAAAATGGGGAATATATAACCTATGAAAAAAGAGAGGGAAGTAAAGGGATAGATATTATGTATTCAGCAGTATTTTATGAAAATTCTTTGAGTAAAAAGCATTTAAAAATAAATCTTGGTTAAAATAAAATGAATAGAGGGAAAAAAAATCAGAAATAATTTTTTTATACTTAAAAATAAATTCCCTTTTGAGTGCTGATCAAAAATCTGCATTTTTATTTTTTTTCTAACTGTATATATAAAAACCATTGTATTTCGAAATAAGAAATGCAAATTGAATTCCATAAGCCTTAAATTACATTAAAAGTATAAATTTACTATATTATATAAAAAATAATAAAATATGGATAAGTTGCTGTTATATGCTTTTACAAAGTCCGCTATTTACTTTTCTAAAGCTTCCATTATAAAATGTTTTTATACAGATGGCAAAATAATAACTTGTACTCTTCCTTTTCTTAAATTAGAATAAAATCAAAGATTTATTCAAACAAGAACGTAATACATTAATTTTATTGTATTATAATAATATAAAAGCAAAAACAAAATAAAAATAGTCAATTATTTTACATTTTAGCAGATAAATATGCAAAAAATATTTGAACTTAACTTGTGTGCTGTAAAGAAAAAGAAATTTAGTTAACTAATACAATACTTTATGTGAAGTCCTTCAAGATGTTGTGGCATAGATTCCACTAACATTTTTTTTTTTTTTAACATTTTGGTCCATGTTTTTCCATGCTTCAACGAGAGCTTTTTTTAAAGAAGCGATACGTTTATTTCGAAATTGTACTCCCAATAGTATTCATAAATTTTCTGTTAGATTCAGTTCTGGAGATTCTGGAGTCTACCAGTCGCCTTCGAGCATTATAAAATTCCATGTCTTGGTGACCATAGCAGTATGCTTTCTGTCGTTATCCTCCTGGAAATGAAAAGTTTGCTCTAAGACTAATTCACAAGCACTGTTTATTTTTGAACTTGACATGTTATCCCTATTTGGTATAGTTTATTAATTCTTTAATCGGAGACGGGACAGAAATTAATTATAAACCTTCCAAACTTTTTATTATATTGCGATAAACCTAAACTTTTTATTTGTTGAGCATTACAAAGCTTTAAAAAGTAAGAGAACTTTAAAAAATAAGGAGAAAATTATGTAAGTTTTTAATCAAAAGACCCCGAATAGCTTAATTTTTTTTTTATAGAAACTTTTATAGAAAGAATTTTAATAGTTATCCAAAAAGCTAGCTTATGAAGAATATAATAATCAGTTTTCAATTGATTAGTTTAAATATGCAATACTAATATAATAATTAATTCACACACAAAAATTGAATGTCAAAAGCATAGAAATTACTTATAAGTATTGAATTCTTACCACAAACGCATGATATTCAAACTAAATGATTTTTAAATAAAATTAAATGATTTTGAATGACTAAATGAACTAAATGATTTTCGTTGATTTTTTTTTTTAGCGAAAATGATCTAGTCTCGTATTTATAAGTTTATTTTAGTGTCTTAAAATTTAATTCGATGCAGACATTAAGTCTTTTTTTAAATTTATCTACCCAGTTGTTATTAAAAATACATCCTTTTTTCATTTCCATTTTGGTCGAAGAGTAGTACGTTGTAAAAGTCAATAAGCATTGAAATTTCTCTCTCTCTCTATTAAACTGTGTATCTTCTCTTCTTATTAAAATGTAGGATTTGAATTTAGAATACGCAGGGCAATTTTTACGAATATAAGATCTTATGATAATATCAAGTACAAGTAGGTTTGATTGAATAATAAAGTGTGTGTGTTTATGGCCACCAGCTTTATCTGTTATCCAATTTTCGAACTTCTTATTGTAGCTGAAAGCTACATGTATCATCTTTATAATGCACTGCTTTACTTTATTCTCAGGTGCAGTTCGTGAGATGAGAACCGAAAAATTGATGACTTAAATGGAGATGAAGATTGAAGTAGCGAGGCGTCATTTATCTCATCATTCACCTCAAGAATTTCCCTCCTGTGCATGAAAAAGCTCCTTACAGGACATCATTTTCACTCAGCCAATTAAGAAGCTGCCATTAAAGCATGGTTCAACAACAGCCACGTGGGTTGTCCACACCCATCTCCGATGGGTTGCCCGACTAGTCACGCACAGGTGCAAATGCATGGAAAGGAACGGGGACTATAGTGAAAACTGGACAATGCATTATGCGAAGAATGCATGTAGCTTCAAGTACAAAAAGAATTGTGGAAATAGAGTAAAATATAAAAAAAGTTAAGAATAGAAAGGCATCACTTTTGAACCAAGCCTAAATCCATTAATCATATTGAATTTTTAAAACTCAAACGCAATCGATAAATATGCATTTTTTTTAAATGTTTAAATACGAAGTTAATTTATTTTAGATTACAGTAAAAGAAATATGAAATATAATTTTTTTCAAGTGTGGGGAAAATTCATGGATTCAAACTGAAGTGAATAGTAAAATAAATTATGATTATGCAAGTGAAGTCAGAATATATCGTTGATAATATGTCTTTTTTTATATTAGAAAATGTGTTCCTATTCTCAAACACAACGAAAAGAAAACTTTAAGACTGCATTCGCTTAACATTATAGAATAAGACCCTTATGATTTCCAGGTATAAAAATGCCGCAACATTAATATATAGTTATGACACATACGCCCATTTTCATAATGCGTTCTTAAATTTTTAGAATGTACAGTAAATGTTATTTTTCACTTTAAAATATGGAGTTGAAATTCTATTTGACAGTAAAGTATAGGAAACGAAATATGGAACACATTTTATGCAAAACAAATGATAAAAAAATAGTTCTGTACTTAAATACGCCGGTTTTTTAAGATAATTTAAAATAATATATATATATATATATATATATATATATATATATATATATATATAAAGGAGTATGTAATAATATTAAATATACATACGAAATAAACATGTATATAAACTTATAATAAATTATAAAATTATAGCAAAAATTTATTAATCATATTTAAAATGTAAAATTAAAGTAGTAAGAAACGCTTTTATTAACGAGTTAATAAATAAACATTGTAAATGCATATCATATTACAATAAAAGTAGGATAATAAAGTGAAAATAGATTCAATTTTATAAATTAAAGATACAAAATGTCTAGAAAGAAAATCTTCTTTAAATTGTTGTAAGTAAAATATTAAACAAAAATATATGCAAGAATACATAATAAATATGTATATAATCTAATAATAAATTACGTAACAACAGCAATATTAAATTTAACTATATTTGTAAGAAGTAATAATAAAACCAGTAATTAAAAAAAAACATTTCATTACTACAATGGTCATAACAGACAAAAACACCATCAAAACCTATGCAGCATAAATCATGAAAAAAGAGAAATAAAACAATAAAGACAAAAAATACACTTATAAAGATATATTTATAATCAAATGCAAGTAAAAGTCTTTATTCAAAAAAAATTAAATCAAAGAAATTAAAGAAAAAAAATCTATATAAAAGGAATCAAAATTATTTTTAACCAAATTAAAGCAATCCATTAAAAATAAAATTTACATATTTATGCACTTTTTAAAAATCATAAGACTTAAAAAGAGTTAGAAAACTCTTACCTATCTTAAGCCATGTGATCTACTTAACTTGCAGATCCAATATGGCGCGTGTTTTATAAATTGAACCTCTGATCGATTTGATATACATGTACATAACTTGAAATTTCTATTAATTAAATACCAATACTTTAAAATCAAAAATAAACTAGGAAGTAATCTCAGTGGTTAAGAAATTAAAACAATACGTAATAAATCATTACTTTAGCATTGAGGGAAAAAAAAGCTATTTACCAATCCATAAAAATAAACATATAAAATACTGTACTCAAAGAAAAATAAATACAAATAAATATTCTTATTTAACTGTAAAAGAAAAATGTTGCATACTGTAGAAAATTTCAAAAGAAAGTAAATTAAATGAGAAATAAATTGACAATTATCAGAATTATCGAAAAAGATGTAATTATTGAAAAAGTATAAAAAAAACCAAAATTTAAAGAAAAATAAGAAAACAGAGAAAATGTATACAATGTTGTATAAGGTTTTTAAACTGTTAGGCTGGATGATTATTCCAGAATAAATGGCCAAACTATCCTCATCAACAAAATATATTATTGAAAATACAGTTACCAAAGATACATTTTAAAACTTGTTTGGTTCTTTTGTATCAAATATTTTATATATATATATATATATATATATATATATATATAGTACAAAAGAAGCAAGCAAGTTATATCACAGTAATTTTCAGGGGAAGGGTCCAGGAATTATTTTGAATTACGGTTAATGATGAATACCCTGGTCTAGCAAAAAAAAAAAAAATTCTAATCACATTATTATAATTTTCTTCGTTATTTCTTTGCATTTCAGGATTTTCAACAATGTTTACAAAAGAGAGACGCGAGAGCCGTGGAAATCAAAAGCTGAAATTCGTTATTATTTGTCCCAATATTGCTGATATTCTGGAAAGTTAACCATGTTCGTGTACCACAATAAATTTGATAACTTTTCAAAGTGATTTTAAATAAATAAGTTTGCTTCAATCAAAATAAGTATTTTATAAAAGTAATACTTCGAAGCAGAGGTAGTCAAATCTCTACCCATAATACTCCTGCAATATGATACAATTTTATTTTCTATTCAACATTAGATTTATTTTTACGAGCAATGTCCTTTTTTCCCCTTATGCTTTGCTTTAAAAAGAAGTTTGTCCACCACTGCTTAAAAGCACATGTTGTGTTCTGTTTTTCACACAAAAAATACACACGGAGCCGAGGGTTCTCCGACTTTCAAAAGAGTGCGAATCAAGGTGTTAGTAAAATCATAATATGATTTAAAAAATTCTAGAGCATCCTTCTATCGGATAAAGGATTCTCAACTTGGATCTTTATTCTTAAATGCTGTTTGGAGACAGCCTTGAAACATTATAAGAAAATATTCCAATATTCAAGCATTAGATGTCACATGTTTAGCTTTCCGTCACCCAAAAAGATTGTTATTCCATCCCTGGACACAGGGGGTTCCTAAACAAGGCCGTATGTGTCATTATTACTCTCTCATATAGCATGCATAATGCATGGTAATTGCAAGTACACGGCCGAATCTCCTTCTCCAGACTCTGGGGAAGGAAACAAATGGTTGAATTTCTTCCAACCTACTGGTTCGAAATACACGTAACAGAGGGGTCATCAGGTATGGGGGGGGGACAGCCAGCAGACGTTCCTATTTTTGGCGTCAGGGATGAAAGGGGGGAAGGACTCAAAGTGTTGCAGACCGTTAGGCACGCGCGTCCAGTGACCGGGCGCATGACCCCCTGATTCCTTTGTTGGGGATGTCCGCCCCAGCTGTGCTGCAGCATCGACAATTGCAGAGGTTTGGTGACCGAGTAAAAATTCTCGATTTTCTGCCTCTTTATACACGCTTTTGGGAAAGGTACACAAATTAGAGGAAGAGCCAACGGCGAATGGTCCATGTCATGATTATTATTTGCCCGCAGAAAGATGAACCGGACCGTGGTCAGACTAAATTACGTGCTGATGACGGGGGATAAAGGGTCCTATCTTTACAGCGATGACTGAGTGGACAAATGTGTATTTTTTAATCGTAAACGTAAAACAAATTTGAATTTATTGAGCTAGTTGTTTCACCTTGTAGCATAAGATATAAGAAAAAGGTTTATTTTTTATTTATGTTTATGAGGCAAGATAATATTGTATTCATGTATTATGCAACGATTATAATTGCATTCATGTTTTCTTTTCATCATAGGATTGACCCAGGCAATTTCTACGATGAAAAGAAAACACCTTCTTCATATTCCTATTGCATTTTTATTTTCACAAGCAAAACATTTTAAAATACAAAAATGTTGCCGATGTTAACAACAAAAAGTATACGAGTTAAAACAGACGATTCAGCCAGAAAAATCAATTATTAAATTAAACTTTATAATAAGAACGAAAGATAAATTACTAAAGTAGACAATAATATTCTGTTCGGATATTAAAATGAAAGTAGATGATAAAATATTAAATTAAATTTATCTTAGTTATGTAAATATACCTTAGCAAACTAATTGTAATTGTTATAATCGTAATGTATTATATTATCAAGCCTAACACCGCGTGTCTTTTATTTTACGTTCACGCATTTTTGCTGCACCATTTTCTCTAAACAACATATTAGCGCATATTAAAAGTCCTCCTATGTGTTTTTATAACAGGCTTATGATATTGGGCTGAATCGCAATTTTTCTTTTTGCAGCGACTCTCGTCAACAACAACGTCAGAAGTTAAAACGCCTTACTTAACTAGTCAGACGAGCCGTCTTTTCAGCCTAGTTGGTAGAGGCACAGCAAAAAGGTGAACATTCTTCGGACCCACTGGTCCAGTGTTCGAAACAACACTGCCGTATCAAGGTCAGCAATACTCTCCCCCCCTCCACGGGGTAGAACAGCGTCCCTCGATGACTCAGAGTAACAGCCTCTATTGTACCCATTCTAAAACCAGGAAAGGACCCAACTAATGCTGAAAGCTACAGACCCATATCTCTACTACCAATCCTGGGAAAATTAGCAGAAAAAATAATTTTAAATAGATTATCCAATTACTTAGAAGAAAATCATATCATCATCCCAGAACAGCACGGCTTTATGCCACACCTCTCCACCACGCATCAACTTACTTGAGTAACAACTTATATCAGGGCAGGATTCAAGAATAAAAAGAAGACAGGGGCTGTCTTCCTAGACATTCAAAAAGCATTTGACAGAGTCTGGCATGAAGGATTAATTTTTAAATTAATAAAAATTAACACCCCACCCTATCTAATTAACCTAATCTATTCCTACCTAGACAGCAGAAACTTCGTCGTAAAAATTAATAATACTTATTCAAATCCAAGAACTATTAACACAGGAATCCCTCAGGGCTCGCATCTTGGGCCAGCCTTATTTCAAATTTTCGTGAACGACATCCCAAAGCACGACAACGCTATTCTCTGCATGTTCGCAGACGACACAGCGATACTATCAAAACACAGAAACATCAAAGTAATCACTCATCACATCAACAGACATATCTCATTACTAGAAGACTGGTTTTCCAAATGGAAAATTGCACTTAATGTTACAAAAACGGAAGCCGTCTTTTTCACAAAATTATCAAGATCACCCCCCACTACCACAAATTTTTATTCACAACACACCAATCCCCTGGTCTCAAAAAGCCAAATACCTTGGTATTATCCTTGATAAAACACTTACTTTCAAACAACATATTACACATCTACAAGACAAATTCCGACTTGCCGCGAATAAATTAATCCCACTCATCTGTCGGAAACCCAAATTACCTATTAATTATAAGTTGCTTATCTATACACTGTATCTGCGACCCATCATTACCTATGCTTGTCCAGTTTGGAACCAGGCCGCTCAAATTCACCAAAATAAACTAGAAATCTTACAAAATAATATCCTACGAATGATTGCCCAAGCTAGATGGTATTATCGAAACGAAGATATTAGAAACTCTCTAAAATACAGTAAACTCCAAAATTATAATAATAAAATAACTGAAAAATTTAATAACACCCTATTCAACCACCCAAACCCCTCAATTCAAGAAATCAATCATTATTTTAGAAATTACAGAACCCCGACAAGCCTAGACTAGCACATTTATACTCCATTAACGCACCACCCCCTCATCCAATAGGAAAGCACCCTCTCTCCTACTAGAAAGAAGGAGCAAATTCTCCTAACCAAGTTCGTAAAAATCTCAACACTCGAGTATCTGCTTCCTGATTGGACAAGCACTTCCACCCTCCCCACCCACCTCCAACTCACTGCTCACTCACCAAAAATCATGTAATTTCTTACCTCACTTTATTCATAAATTGGTTTAACTTAAATTTATTTTATTACATTCATTAAATTATAAATTGTGCAGCATCCATTTAACCAGGGTATTGAAATAGTTTTATCAGGTTCAACTCAGATATAGAGATATAGGCCCATCTGGGCTAGATGCTCTAAATAAACCTTCAATACGGAGTAAACGTCCAACGTTGAACCTTTAACTAACCTTGAGGACTTTTTTTTAATTATTTAAAATGAGACCTCTCCCCAGTAAAATGAAACATTTCTCACGCGGATTGAAGTTTCGGAGTATAATGAAATGGATTAGATGATTACACTTATAAACAACGATGAAATGAATAATAAGGCATTTGAGAATTGAAAGTTATTTGATGATTGCGAACCAAAGCAAGATGTCGGATTCTGTTGTTCTCAATCTAAGAAGCTATCAGAAGAATCTTAGAAGAGTTTGGATCAAAGATCGAATCCTCAATTCCAGTTAGTCTATTGACTCGAAACCGAGTAAATTAGTAAGAATTGATTTAAATTTATATTCAGAATATATTAATTTAGTTAAAAGTGCTTAGGGAGACTGCCGAAAAAGCAACATTAACTATTAAGCATTAAGTATTCAACAAAGTAAATAACAAATTGATTAGTATTATATTCGGTCTCAACTCTCATTTCAGTTGACTGTGTATTTTCTTAATTAACTAATCGAGCAAAAAATGGATTGTGAACCAAGTAACAATCAGCGGACATTACAGGCTTATAACCAATTTTAAAAGTACTGAATTTATTCTAAGTTAAATTCACAACTCGCTAGAAATGACAAACAGATTACAGAAAACAATGGCATAATTCTGATTCACAGTAAAAAGAGGAAGATCAGATTCCTGCGAATTGAAACCCATTTCTTACCATTTTCAGGGGCGCCACCTGGTTGAGGTCGCGTGCTTCCTTGCTGTACTGTACAAGTTATGAGAGATTTTTGATTTCACTAAAACTGGTATAACAGAGGCTGCTGCACATTGATAAAACTGAATCTTTCTCTAAGTTATGTGGAATGGAAGTCAAAAAAAGAAAATGAAGACATTAGCATTTGATTGCTTATGAACATCGCATTAAAAGCAGCACAAAAAGTAATGGTTCCGACCTCTTAATTTTGAACCATTATGGCACCTCATCTGGTACTCCCCTTCCAGCATCCGAACCACGCCAACGTAAGAACTGATAGTTTTAACGTGCAACAACTTCTCTACTCTATTATGTTTTAAGAGTTGGAGGACTACGATTTCTTGTCACTGATCAAGAGCTCGCGACTTTAGCTCCTCGGTTAAGCAATAGCTTCATTGCAAAGCGGAGCCGTTGTCTGGCAGCCACAATATTGCAGTGGATGATGTCACTTAAACGCTGTCTATGCACACCAGATGGCGTGGTTTCCCATAGGGCGTTGAATGCGAGGAAATTACGTCACTGGTTGGCATAGACATTATTTTGTTGTTACAATCAACCGTAATATTACGGCCGCTAAATAACGGCATTGGTTTCTTAGGAATCCGCAGCTTTACTAAGGCCACAAAATATATAAGGGGTTAACTACTTGTTGATTATGTGTTTAAAAAAATGCTCTTAAGTTTCTATTTTCCACTGTAATTGAATAACACGTTTTATAATTTGTTATTAGTGATTATTGTTAACAATTAAATAAAAAAATTTCAAATGTATTTGCCTTATTTTTATTTCGTATTTAAAACCTTTTATAGGGAGAAGAAATATTGCATTTATTGTAGGAAGTTGTATTGTTTCCGTGACGTTTTTATGAATCTCTCCTGATCTAATTTTTAAATGTGACTTTTATTTATATTTGTCTTAATTAATAGCAATCATTTAAAGAAAGAGAGCAAATTGAAAAACCTAGTTACCTTTCCAGACCAACTTTGTATTACGATGACAAAAGTAAAGATTGAACTGAGAGCTAATATGTAATTCATAAAATAATATTTAGCTTTACTTTCACGGTGAAGAGAGAGAGAATCATATTTAAATAGTTAAGTCTTTCAAATATTACATAGGAAACCCTTATCATTTAATCAATACAAGATAATTAATTTCAGAATTTGTGTCGAATACATTTGTTGAATGATCTCAATAATCAGAATTCATAACGATGGATAGATAGTCTATTAATTTGAAATCCAGGACTGAACTTTTCTTTGGATGATACAAACATTACAGTTATAATTTTATTTGCACATTTAAATTTCAACAACAATTATAAAGGAATAAGATTACAGAGGATTCGCTCTAATTAAAGCTACATGCTAAACACGCCAAATTGGCGATCCTCACGGAGAAACAGAATTCACTGGCGAAACATTGATCCTCCTAGTCCACAGAGAATACCTTTGCGGTCCGGCTGAAAGAATAGTATGCAATAAATACTGTAATAATAATTAATGAAATAAAATAAGGAATAAAAAACTAATGTATGTAATAATGAATAATATAGTAATAATGAATATATGTAATAATTAATGAAATAAAATTTAATTTAATAATAATGAGAAAATATGTAATAATGTAATAAAATTAATTTAGTAATAGTGAATATAATAAGAATAAAGTAATACTAATTAATATAGTAATAATTAAAATAATACTTGTCAATACAACAATAATTAACATATAATAATTAATATAGTTTAATCAATGCGAGGGCTAACGTTAAGTCTTAATTATTGTTAAAAAAACAAGATATCGGGTGCGTATTGATTCTTATGCATATAGTGTTGTAAATTATAGTTATTAATGATTATTTGTTTGGTTCCGGAAAACCGTTGATTGAAATTCCCGCAGGCATACAAAGTCTTAATTATTATTATTTCCATTATTACTATACAATAATTGAAATAGAACCATTCAATTTTTATTTATTATTTTCAAGACGTCCTTATATAGTTACCATCCAGAGTTATACATTTCTTGACCTTTCGGAGGCCGTTATTGTAGAACGCTTAGAGGCCTCGGTAGCCTAGTGGTCATGATTTCGAATTCGTGGCCGGCGGTTTTCGTTCTGTCGTGTGTTCGAACCTTGGCCGCTGAAGACCCGCCGTGTAGCCGGGGCTGATGCACGTTAAATCTGTCGGGGCCCAAAGTCTACCAAGGAAGTGGTGAGGAAGTTAGGAGGGGGTGCCAGATCAAGTGTCGTCCTCGTCACTTGAACAAGGTTCAAAATTGTCGTTAAGGTTTACTCTACTCTAAAGTTTGAAAAATAGAAACAAAATGCTCAAAGAACTAGTGTTAGAAAGGAGAAATAAATTTTGTCATCGTTCACTTTTAAAGTACTGTTTTTTTTCTTTTTAAGCAAACCAACATTTTTCTACAAAAACGTATTCATTTTTGTTGCTTGCATAAATTTAAACTTTAATTGGTCCATGTAAAATTTTGAGATCGATATATATATTTTAATGAAAAAAACATTCACTTGTAGTTATAACAGATTCGTGATTATCAATAAATTAGTTAATAGTTAGGAATTATTTTTAATTAATATTTTATGACTTTATGGGAATATTTATTAGATATATTTAATTACAATTTGTAGTTTTAATTTCAAGCGTCTTCGATTCGTATAAAAAAGGACTTTCTATTTAAATACTTTGACATGTTTTTGCTCTTTGGAAGTAGAAACAATGTATCATTTTGTTAAATGCAAATATTGGGAAATTGTCCGAGTTTCCAAAATAGAATTTTTTTCTGTAATACTCTTCCTTGTGCAACGTTTTTTTTTTTTTTTTTTTTTTTTTTTTTTTTTTTTGCGGTAGACTGAACTTATATCGTAAAATGTATGTTATTTAGATGACAGAGATACGGATTTTACACAATGATATATTTTTTCATTGTACCCTTTCATCCCTTTTCTAACTTATTCCTAAAAGTACAGATGATACACCCACAGTATATATGCCAATTTGCTTATATAAATAAATCTCCTAAACCTTTCTCCTTTCACCTCCTGGTGCATCTCCCTCCCCCCTTTGAGCTCATCCAATCTCCCATCCCTCCAGATGTTGAAAATGCATCAGCACACACACACCACTTTCCCACAAGGTGCGGTATCCATTCACTCAAATCCAAAAATTGGGGAACTCAAATAATAATACGAGCACAGTGGGATTGAACAAACGATCCTGAAATCCGAAATGAGTTTCGAAATGATTGGAGTTAATGGTTACGATTGAGTGATCAGGTATCAATGGGAAAACCCATACGTTACGTCCTCCTCCCTTGTGGCATCGGTTGTGGGATATTTTAACAGTTTTCAATGGATGTGGGGATCTTAATTTGCTTGTGGGAACTGTACAGTGGATAATTTAATTGTATGTTAGAGAGACCATCCATTCTTTCGATTGAATATTTTTCTGATGTATAAGTTGCTTATGCTACATTTAAGGAAGTGCTTTCACTTTGCTAGGCCCAAACTGAGACGCCTAAAAATTTTAATATTTAATTTATTGAAAACAGTTACATGCGTGATTCATATTTAAAAAATATGTTAGTGGTATTTGTATTGCACAAAAATGAATGTGCAGCTGGAAGTGATGTGATTGTTTTATAAACGTCGATACGATGGCTATTGGTGATGGGCCTCATAATTTTGAACCTCAGTCAAGTGACAAGGACGACACCCGAGGTGGTACCTCCCTTCAAACTACCACGCCCCTTCAATGGTGAGTGAATGAATGTAAATTTCATTGGCGCAAGAGCCAGATATGGCTATGCTGCGCCAAACAAGATTAAACTGTGGTCTAGACGTAAAGTTGAAAAAAAAAAAAGGTAAAAATGGTTGACAAGAAAGAGGGTCGAAAATAGAGAAGGATCGCTAGGGTATCTCGGGAGTGCGTCACCCGTGTTTACCAAAGACAGCCCCCTTCAATGATAGGGCTTGTGACCTCGGCCAAATTTAAGTGCATCAGCTCCACAGCAAGGTGAGTCTTTAGTGTATCAGGACTCGAATCCACGACTCGACGGAAACAATACCGGCCACGAATTTGCGATCATTAGGCTATAGATATCCGTAAATCTGAGGTAGTGTGGGATTGTTTATTAACGTTGCACTGAGAAGCAACACGAGGGCTATTGGCAAATTACATTTTAATTGTGATCCTCGGTTAAATTAAGAGAGCCACATGATCTGGAATCTCGTTTTCAAACTTCTAAGCCATACTAAGGAAGGACTTGGGACCTCAATTCAAATTAAACATGTATCAGTCCCGCAATATGGCAGGTCATGAATTATATCAGAAATCAAACCCACTACTCTGCGAAAACAACACTGGTCACTAGTCCGCGACCATGACCTCAAGGTTACCGCGGCTTTACTACTGGGAGTAAGATACACACAATTTTTTTGCTACTTCAAATTAGAGTCATACGAGTTTTCTTAAGCAATTGTGAATGCACGTGAATTTAGGTGTCAGTCAGTCAGGTATTTTTTAAAAGAATTCGAATTTTGAATTAAATATTTAAATTAAAGCTACACACATACCACACACACGAGATTGCTCACAGAGCACATGGTTAGGATTGGAAATGATGTATTAGGAATAGGAATGGAGTAGTACTTCGTAGCATTGTCCATTTATGGTCTCCCTCTTTTTCTTTCTTAGAAAATATATAGTAGGTATAACACCTTTCACATCCCGGAAAAAATCGTTGCCATAACTGTCCTACAGTCTTCACCTTCTTTGGAACAGATTCACTTGGACAACACATTGTTTAGACTGTTTGTTGCTTGGTTCCTGGTGCTTAATGATAAATCCAAGTCATATCGAGGGTTACAACTCGATGCAAAATGACGACGATAAGTAGACGCGAGAGAAACAGCATTTTTACTGGACAGCGAATGGTTGTCAAATCAAAACTAACCTATGCATCAGTGTCAAATTAGTTTTGGTGTCTTAACTGGTGGTAAGAAAATATCAACTCCAAACAAGTTAGCAACGCAACCTTTCGTCAAAAACGGGCACTTTTTTAGCTACTTGCCTATTTTTGAAGAACAGAATTTTAATTCGCAGTACATTTTCAGATAGAAAAAACAGTCTAATGTTAATATAAACTATCTCGAATACAACACAATTCCATTTATCAAATTGCATCGTTTCAAATTTGTATACATTTAACAAATACCAAATTCCCCCCCTCCCCACTTTTATCAATACAATATTAAAAATCTATTCAGGTCTGAAATGTATCGTAGATGAAATATTGAACAAATTCGAAACAGAAAAGATGAATCAATGCAAATAACAATAAATAAAATTTTAGCATATAATTGTTTTCTATATTCTAATGAAATTGAAATGTGATATTAACATAAGAGCCTTTTTTTTTTTTCCTAAGAAAATGACTCTCGATTTTTGGGCCTATTCTTTAATATGATATAAAAACTGTTTTAGCTTTTCACAAGAGCAACACAACGAGCAAAGAGTCTCTTAATTTCAAGTCAGATCGAGGACGAGGTTTTGAATCTGGTAATCTCATTCACAAATTATCACGTACCGTCACTGTCGTTAATGGAAAGAGGACTGGAACCCACAATGTAATTATAGGTCCTCTAGTTTTAAACCTTCGAGTTTTAAACGTTTATTGACAACCAGACCATAGCGGGGTCCACGACCAATTTCGGAATAAATTAAATTAATAATCTCGCTTACTTTTCAAAGAAATAAATTCTAAAATACACACAATAAAGCTGTTACATATTCAAAACCAGAATGGACTTGGAAATCGAATGGTTTCATCCTCGAGTTCATGGCCAGAAATGTTGCAGCCCTGATTCCTTAATACCAGTCTTATAGAAGAGTTTAAAAACGTTAAACATGTCAAAGCTTAAAGTCCTCATGTTGCCATGGAGTGGATGGAATAATGGTTTGGTTGGTTTTATTAACGTCGCATAAGAAACAACATGATGGTTAATGGCGACGGACCTCGCAAATTTGAACCCCGGTCAAGTGACGAAGACGATACATGAGTAGCACCTCCCTCTCCTAACTTCCACACCACGCCCATGGGAGGACTTTGAGCCTCGACAGATTAAACGTGCATCAGCTCCGGCTACACGATGAGTCTTTAGTGGCATCAAGGCACGAACCCGCAACTCGACGAAATCCACCTGCCGTGTCCATGATCCCAGGTTGCCGCGGCTAGAACGGATGATGGATGTATTGTTGAGAAAAAAATATATAAAAAATATTTTTGTTAGATAATATTTTTATTGTTATAAGAAGGAGTCACTAAACTACGACCCGTGCAACAAATCTAGCCTGCCGTTTGTTTTTGATCCCTTCCGTAGTTTTGTATTGTTTTATGTCAAACAAATCCAAAATGAAAAAAAAAAAAATTATAATTCATTTGGCTATATAACGAGGACATTCAATTACAAGCAATTGAGATGTAAAATAATGCTTAAAGAAATGAAATTAACTCAGTTCCATATGCATTTATAGGAAGATAAATATGGTCAATTAAACTCACATATGCACGGGGATTTAGATCTGCATTTGGGAGTACCTTCTGATGTATGAAAGAAAAATTTTACGATAAAACTCATTCAAAAAAAGTTTACTGGCCTTTGATCTAAGGTGTCTATTGTTACTTTGGCCTACAGAAATCAAGCAATGGATTTTTGGAAAACAATGATTTTTTTCTGATGAGAGTAAGTTTGAAAATTTCTCTCCATCAAACATTCGAAACTATTTGGTATAAAAATTAAACTGTTTTGGATCCAAAACATATATTCCGAAAATCTCAAGCACAGTGGGAGAAATTTTATGGTTTGGGGAAGTATGGTTTCTTTTGGAGAAGAAAATTTGGGTTTCATTGACACCACAATGACAGCCTTAAGGCTCCCGTCTACCCTCCATTTTGATTTCGTCTACGTAATGTTAATCCTATGGAATTTCGACTTGAATTCTCACATCTTTACTATTTGATCAATTTGAATGCAATATAGTGCACCCGAAAGAGCAAAAAAGAATGAAGGCTTCTACGGAATTACTTTTTTCTTAAGATTTTTAAAAATACTTTTATTTTTATTTTAATGATTCGATAGTGAGTCTTCTGGTCTTTAAGAAATATTTTAAAATATTTTTAAAAATCGGAGGAAAAAAGTAATTCCACAGAAGTCTTCATTCTTTTTTGCTCTTTCGGGTGCACTTTATTGCATACAAATTGATCAAATAGTAAAGATATGAGAATTAAAGTCCAAATTCAGTAGGATTAACATTAAGTCCACGAAATCAAAATGGCGGGTAGACGGGAGCCTTAACTTATTTTGATGTGTTGCGGCATAACTTACTAAGCAGGGCAAGGAAATAAGGCATAAACAAACTTTTCGTTTTCGGATGGATAACGACCTAAGTATACTGTTGTAGTCAGCAGGAGAAGACGCTAGTAACCCCTCCGCAATCTCCAAACCCGAGTCCAATAGAAAAGTTATGGATGGTATTGGATGTAAAAATTCGAAACAAAAACATATCACAAGTAAACAAAAACAGTTTAAAAAAAGCTCTAATCGAAGCATGGAGTTACACAGACCCTATTGGCACAAAAAAAAGTTAGAGGAATGTATGCCACAACGTGTTGAAGCAGTCATTAAAGCTAAAGAATATCATACAGATACTTGTTTGTACTATATTTTTGTGTATTTGTCTGTTAATAAGTAAAGAATTGATTTTTTAAAATTTTGTTTCTTTTGTTTTTATAACACTTTAAATTAATGCATTATATTATTGCTTGATTAAATCTTTCCTTTTTTTTTTTTAATAATTTAAGAAAATGAAGTGACCAAATAATTATTTTGTCACCAGTATATCAGCTCTTATTATTCCGCAAATCGGATCTCTAGCGGAATCAGGACTCGAACTCGGTTTGAGCGCTGACATTCATTAAGTTCACGCCCGTGACCAGTGACTTAATACTGTTCTTTATAGGATATTGTATTTAATAAATTCCAGAACGATGATATTCCTCCTTAAATCAAGGGAAGCAAAAATATTTAAAATAATAGTAACAAAAGTAGTAAAATTATGGATATATGTATCAAAAACATTTTATTTGCTGAATTAAAAGTGATATGTAGAAATTTAAAAACAATATTTTTAAAGAAGCTAAAGCTAATATAAGATATAAATAATACTCTTAGTAAATTTCATAGTAGTAACTTAGTAACTACTTTTTCAGGAATTCAAAAATACTGTTTTTACAAGAGCTAAAGCTAATATAAAATATGAATAATATTCTTAGTAATGATAGATTGGGGGGAAATAGAGAAAACTATTCCATAATTCTAGAATACTTCAAAATAAAATACCTCGTTAGTCTTTACAGATATTTTAAAATAGTATTCTTTTGTAATTCCTCGAACAATTTTCCTCTAAAGAAAAATCAAGACAAAATAAAGTCGGATCAAATTTGGGTTTGAAGTATAGAAATACGCAATCAGCTTTTGAATTTCTTCTTGTTTGTTTTCTCTCATACAAATTATTTGAAAGAAGGAATTATCGAATCGTGAATATAAATAAAACATTTTACATTTTACAAGACTATTTTCCATTTATTTCCCGAAAATTCCGAGAATGTATTACATTGTCACAATTTCATTTTGAGCCCTTTCTTTTTTTTCATTTCTTTCTCTGAGCCTTTTCTGTTTTCAAATAGATTTTCATATCTATTTTTAAATTTTGTAATTTATTTCGTGTTTAAACTTTATACGGATTTTCGCGAATGATGGGGGAAAAAAACTGGAATATTATTCATTACAGAAAAAAAATAAATGTAAAATATAATAAAATGAAAAATGTATCGAAATTTTAAACATGACACCATCGTCAGATACAATATCATTCTCTCCTACGCAAAATGATTTTTTTCCCTCCAAGACAGCATTTAAAAAAATCGCACGCGACAACTTTTTCCATTTGAAACTCGTCACAATTCTTATGCAGTTGCACAATTCGACCTCCGGACGTATACTCAAGCCCTCCATTTCTTTCTTTCCCCTATACACACTTAAAAAAAATTAATAACTTTTTCCTTTCGTTCGGATTATTCTTCCGTACCGTTTTTTAGCGCCGTAATATCTTTTCCCATGCCACCATAAAAATCTCTCCCCTCCCCCTTTTCTTTTTTTTCACCCCCTTCTCATTCCGAAGACTCCCTCCCCCCCTCTGTTTTCCATCTCCAGTCATAATTTCATCCGCGAGTCACCCCTCCCCCCATTTTTTAACTCCACGAAATGTTTTTTATCAATCACTGCCCCCTCTCTCCCCAGACCATCCTTTTTTATTATTGTTTCTCTGTTATTTTTTTTTTAATTTTTTTTTTTTTTTTTTTTTTTTTTGCTCCTGTGTACCAAAGCGTTTTCAGTCTACAGCACACCGCATTATTTTATGCGACATTATATATCTATATCTATATTTATATATATATTGTGTTTTTTACCCCTATACTTTCTCTCAAACGAAATAAATAACTGGATAAAAACAGCAAGGAGGGACGGGGGGGACGAATGGAATGAAAAAGAACGTTGGGGGAACTCGAAAAGACGAGGGGGGTTGAAGTCTGGAGAGAGAAACAGAAGAGAAATATACAATAAAACATAGAATGATAAAAAAGTAAGTTATGAGAGGGGGGGGGCCAGCACGAGCGAAAAAGAAATGAGCAGACACAACCTCACGCTGCAACTTTCCCTCCCACCCCCTACCGCTATTCCGACTCGATTCTACGCAACGGAGAAAAAAAATTATTGATTTTTATATTGAAAACTTTATAGCCTTTATAGATTTTCATTTTGCAGTCTGCGTAAAAAGGGAAGGGAAGTAAGAAGAAAAAAAAAAAGAGTGTAAGTATAAAAAAACAAGGGGGTACCCGAGTTTGCTTTGGGACGCAGCGCACCCTAAACCACGCCGGGTAGCAGGTTTAGGGCGCAATCGACCACACAATAAAGCCCTTAGAGTAAAGCTATAAAACTTGATTAAGCCGCAGGCAGCGTCTTGTGGCTATTGGGCTATGTGGTCGGACTTATAACCCTGAAGGCTAGAAGCGAGTACAGCTGGCAATCTTTTCCGAACGGGTAGTTCTTTCTTTCCATTTTACACCCGCCCCTTCATGATGTTTTTCGAGTTTTTTTGAAAAATGAATCTTTTCCCTCTTTTTGACCATAGATCTTCTATCAGAGCGTTGATGACCCGATCGCAGCGTCTCGGCAATCGGTATGCATGTGGAAATGCACCAATCACTAAAAAGTTCCAGGAGTCTTTTATTCTTATTTCGTTGGGATAAATTTTATAATTGTTCCTTCTTGTTAAGAGCTAATTAAGATATTAATTAAACTCAGTTTTAAGTGCAAAAAAAGATGATAATGTACCCGGAGTTCTCTTAGGCCTAGTATGTAAACTTGATAAGCAGCAAGCTGTGTCAGCAAGATTAAAAGATGCCAACAAGGTTAGAAAAACTTTTAATCTCTATTGGTGTCAAATAAAGACAGACTTAAAAGAATAACTTTAAGTTGTATATTAATTAACAATAGTAATAAGAATAGGGAGTTATAGGTTTTATAGACGTATTTCACAATTTATTTAAAGTTGTTTGTAAATCAAGTGCCATTTTTTTCCAAAGCATTATTGTTGTTGATTGATAATGATAATATAAAAACGAACTAAGAGGAAGACTTGAATATTTTTGCAGCAAAAATAAAACTATTTTGATAACCTGCTAATTAGATATATCCATTAATAGAAGTTAGAGAAAAACAACGATGATAGTTGTCACAGAGATCTTTGATCACGTGGTCTCTTAGGCGTGTCTCATCTGTTATTCCGCCACCATTTGTATTATTTGGTTAATCGAATGCTTCAGAACAGTTAAGTTATTCCTTTCTTGCATAATGATAAAGTTTTTTAGACGAAAAACGTCATTTTGACAAAGAAATTACATCGTTAAAATTTGATTGAAGTTATCCTTTTCACATATCTGAGAATTCTAAAATTATTATAAATTTTCTCTTTAATCTTACATCTCTAGTTCATGTATGAATAATTAAAGGAAATGTTGAAATTTTTTTGGAATATTGATAAATGTATCTATTATTATCTTATCTTTCCTATTATAATTAGATACCTTATATAATCTGATATCTCATTTAAAGTACAAATATAAAAACGTGTCTCTGCTTTTGAATGCTATGAGATTGAAAAAAATGTCTACCAGCAAAAGTTTCAGTGAAGAAATGAAATCCATTGGAATTCAATATTCAAGGATTTTGGACCCAATATTCAAATCTTGTTAATGAAACGGCTGAAAAAGGTATGGATTAAATTATTTTTGGTATTTTCATTACATTTTCCCTTTGTCTTATTTTAGAAAGAGATATCTCACTTTATTAAAATGCTTATGGTAAATTTTATTAAATTAAATGAATCAATTCACAGGTGTTTAGAAATAGAAGGGAAAAAATTTCGATTTTATTCCTTTAAAAATGAATATATAATAGTTTTACTTATTGAAAATTTTAATAATGATGTATTTATTTAAATATTTATTTAAAAAACTGCATGATCTCATTTTATTTTTAAAACTATCTTGTTATTTCAATCTTCCTCTTAAAATTAGTTGGATTCTTGTTTTTCTGAGAAGAAACCGAAACAGCAGGCTGCTTTATAAATTATTTTTGAAGACTTTGTATAAATACAGACAATTTAAGCGTATTTAAACTAAATGTACATAAAGAGAATTTTATTTTACTTACGTGTTAGTGTGTATGTTGATGCACGTGGTATATAAAAACACATTTTTTCATAGTTTTTGTAGAAACAGACAGATTTCTAATTATGTTTTTTTTTTTATAAATTTGGGGTCAATATATTATTTTGAAACACTAGCAGTTTTCTATTACATGTAAAAATTCCTATTATAGTTAATATTTCATTCAGTTAATAATTCACATTGTTTTTTGAGTATTAATTGTTTATTTACGTCGCACCTGGAAACAACGCGAAGACTGTTAGTAACAGGCCCCATAATTTTGAGCCCCCGTCAAATGACGACACCTGAGTTGGCCCCTCCCTCTCTAAACTTCTACACTATGCAACGGGAGGACTTTGATCTTCGACAGATTTAGCGTGCATCAGCCCATATTTAAGGCGAGTCTTTTGTGGCATCAGGACTCGAGACCGTCACTCGAAGGAAACAACTTTGCATCATGACCACTAGGCTACCGCAGCCTTTTTTTTTTTTTTTTGTGTGTGTGTAACATGAAAGACAACATTGTCAACAAAACTCTTAGTTTTAAGCCACGTCAAATGACGAGGAAAACACCTGAGTTTGCATCATTAACTTTGCAACTCGTTATTATTTATCTTGCAGCAGCCTTATCCCGCCATACGATATATATATATATATATGAGAGATAGAAATTTGTTTAATATATTCATACATAATATTAGAATTATCGAAGAACATATTTTAAACTGAAAACTTCCATGAAAAAATAAAATAACTATAACTAAACATACAAATGTAACAAATTTCTAATAAAATATATTCCTTTATACAGTTCTCGAAGAAAACTTAATTGCCAATTAAGATTCATGAATTAATCACATTTTTTTTAAATAATTATGTTGGCGTAGAAAGTGTAAAATCAGGTGAAAAAAAAGGAGGAAAGAACCAAAACAAACGTCAAAAACCTAGACACGTGTAAAAGGTGTTAAGTTTCGCAGTCTTCAACTCCACTCATCTTTCACTCTGTAGCATGGATGAAAACCTGAAGAACCAATCAGAGACTTACCTCAATGGTGACGTCAGAGGTCACCGCGCATTCTTCCGATTTTCGCGTTTTCTTAGCGGGGGAAATGTTTTCTTTCGTTTTCGTTTTGATAAAATTTTAATTCCGGACCATTTGAGAGGTTGACAGATTCGTGGTTACAACATCAACTCGTGTCTCCCATTGAAATATTTTTCAGGTGAGGTTTTATTTTAATGTTTCCTCTTTCATGAATAGGTTTTTCTTCCTTTATGTCTTGTTTTTGTAAGAATATATCGGTGGGTTACATTGTTTGAATACTAGAGAGATTTTTTCCTCCTCTTCATTTCTATCTCCCCCCCCTTTCTTTCTTTAATCCCTCGGTATAGCAATAGTTAATGAGGGTGTTGTTTTTGTATTAAATAAAAACAGCTTTAAAAAAAAAAATACACATTTTCAGAAGATACCAAAAGTTTTTTAAAAAAATACTACTCAAATGTTTAACGTTTTTGAAATTTTTTTTCTTTCAAATAATATATTTTAGTTAGAGCAAAGTAAGATTTTTTGTACTGTAAAACATATGTTTTTAATTCTTGATTTCAAGTTCAAATCTTATTTTTCATAGAATCGTACAATTCATTAAAATATTAACACGTGTTATTTCTCATTCCAACAAACTTATATGACTTATTAGGTATAGAAGTAAAATATCAGCTAAAGTGTAATTATATAGAAATTAAGGGACTATTACACGATAAATAACAAGAACATCAAATTCTTCACCTGGAGTAAAAATTTAATCAATGTTGTACCAGCTCAAATGCCACCCTCGTCGCTTAAACGAGATCTTTAATTATAAAAATCTGTTAGCAATACTTCATTACCTTGTCCGTAGTTGATTTCAGTTCAAATAAAGGGAATATATTTATTTTGACAGAGTAAATATTATTTTCTTTATTTTGAATATCATTTAATTATCCCCTAATTGTCTCATTATGAAAGATTTAATTTCAGAATTTCTGTTGACTGTGTTTGAATTTGAAAATAAATTCCACTTATTCGTGGTACGATGCAATTAAAAATGCGTTATCAAAATAAACTAAAGATTCTGTATTTTTTCATCTCGGAGACTTACCAAAGTATTGCGTTTCGATATTTTGTGAATTACTTTTATATGTATTCAATCACTGAAAAAGACATAAAACAGGTTTGCTAACTTTATGCATTCTTTCAGAATAAAAGAAAGAATATAAAGAAATTCGTTTTATAATTCGAAGAAATATAAATTCAATAAAAAAGGCTCTAATATATTTATTAGGAATATCTAATCTCATTTCGGAATATAGCGATTACTCCATTTTTTTGTATTAAACGATGTACTGTATATTAATCATTTTTTATAATATTTAATCTGTACAAATTCAGATTTTGAAAATTTAGCTTTCATTCTGTACCTCGAACAAGTTTAAAAACAATATCATTTTTACTCGCGAAGTTACTTTTTTTCCAGTTTATCGCCTGCAGTTATGTATTTGTAAGTCTTCTCTAACTTGTACCTTTCTTACGTTTAAGATTTCACTTTTGCAATCCATACTTCTTTCAACATATTTGTTATCATGTTATTTCCTTTATTTATTCGATAAAGATCAAATATGATCTATTTTTACCATATATGTGCATTTTCAAAGTTATAAGTGTAAACGTTTTCTTCAGTTGTAACTTAAATGTATTTTTCAAAAGCTATTGCTCCGTAACTTAATTAATTTTTATATTTTAAACCTAACTCCCAGGTAAGTGTAAAACCATAATTCAGTCTCACCTCCAATTAATAGTCATTTTACTGGGGATCAAAGCCCGTGAGGGTTATGTACCCCAAAAAGTATATTCGCTATAGTAGCGCACTGAAGCCGTCGAAACTTAAATTTATGTATAGTGTTATTATTTAATGATTCAAAAAACTACAATGAATAAATAAAATTTTAAAAAAAAATGTCTCAATTTTGTGAGGATGAGGGTTTTTGGACATGGCTTACAAATCAGCTTTTGTCTTTTTGTGAGAGAATTTAATGTAAGACTTTTTTCCGATATTATATTTACATGTTTTTATATTCGATGAATATATTCTAACAAATGTCATTTGGGATCATAGATAATATGCACTTTCCTGTGAAAAATATTTTATACTTATCAATACGAACACATGGTTTTTTTTAACATTTATTGCTATAAATAAACCTCTTCACCCACCATCACATAGTTTACGGTTCGCGTTGTCAAATTCTAATAAAATAATACTAAAGGTTACTCAGAGACATCTGAGATTGTTTAATATTTTTAATACAGAGTAAAGATTTCATTTATTTCGATTGATAAATACAAATTTCGTGTATAATAAATAATTTTATTGTCTAAGTTCAGGAACGTGCTTAAGTATTTCTTAAAAATTCTTTTATACAATACCACTAAATAAGAAAATAAGATTTTTACAAAACAATAAATTTACTGTAGAGCCATTTAAAAACATGTATTAGTTTATCAGACCTAAGGCAAAAAATGTCAAAAAAGAGGTATGGTACACAATTTTAGATCGAGAGATGAGTAAAATTGAAATTTTCAGACCGTAGACTAATTTTCATTTGTAATTTAAGTTAGGTGTCTGTAATTTATATACTGGATTTCTGATACGCACAGAGTTCTAATTCAAAAAATGAAAAGTTAGATTTTATTTTATTGGGCTTAAGAAATAGTGATTTAGTTCATAACTCAAAGTTTTTGAAAATTAATAATTTTTGTATCTTGTTCAGTTGACTTGTTTATTCAAGGAAGTCAGTTTAAAATATTAATTTGTATTGGTAAAATGAAGTAATTATCCTTTTATTTTGAAATCAATTATTCACAACATTTTATTTATTACCGTTAGCATTTTCTAGTAAACAATAATTATGAATGCATTCATCTAATCTTCAATTTAATCTTGAACCCTAAGAAAATCAATCGTTATATGAGCAAATATAATCATATTCGATTGTAAATAAATATTCTTGATAAAAATTATCAAAATGTAATGGAAACTATCACGAGGAAATATTTTATATTGAATATATTACTTATATAATTAAATGGTTGAGCTAATTACAATTAGTAGGTCACTCAGAAGCAAAACTGTTTCCTCTCCGGTTTTAATTTCACATTTAAAGGAATTATTGCTCTCCGAAATCTATTATTACAACTAAAGTTTTTTTTTTTAATTTTATTCATAGGCGCATTCAATTGCAATTCTGTAAGATATATTCATTTTTTTTGTTAGGAACTAATATTTTATATGTACAATATAATCTTTATTTGCAAAGAAAATCTCTCTCTCATATAAAATATAGATTTTTATCTCTAAATTCTTTAAAAAAAATATATGTAAAAATAATAATAATAATAAATAACTAAAATAAAATAAAATAAAATACTACTGAATTAATAGAAAAGCTAAGAAGTTAAAATGATAATCAAAAATCAAATTAAAAATATTACCAAAAGTTAAGAAATTCTAAAGAAAATAAACCTGTAATTTACCTAAATACATCAAACAAAAAATTTATTCAATACAAACAAAACCCATTTATAAAAATTATAGACAATTTAAAAATCAAACAACCTTAAAATAATAGAGAATTATATATATATTTTGGTTTTCATTAATCCTTTTTTTTTTTCTCTTGAGGTCTGCTATGTTTTGGGTAACTTTGTATTTAACTAGTTTGAAGTTTTTATTTAATGTTTTATAAATAATTTGAATTTAAATTGTTATGTGTATAATTTGTATTTCAATAAATTATATTTTTTTCATAATTTTATTGTTTAGTTTTTTTGATAATTACTGATTTTTTCCAATTAAATCTGTTATATTTGTAGGTTTTTAGTTTTAATAAACTTTTTAAATTTGTTTGTTGAGGTTATTACATTTTTAATTTAGTATGATTTTGTATAATTTAAAATTATATATAACATTAATAATTATTTATACACACAGATATATATATATATATATATATATATATATATACGAACACACACACTTTTCAAGCTTTTGACTATGTTAGAAAAAAAAAACTTTTCTAATCCATGAATCTAATATTCAATATCTATAATGAAATAGATTGAAATGCTCTCACAAAATAATAAGCAATTCCTTTTTTTTTTCTTATTTCAATTACTGCTCATATTTCAATCATAGAGATTTAAATCATTCCTCTGATGCTAGATCTATTAAAAAATGTAATTTCTATCAGACGCATTTTTATATTTGCGATTAAAAAAAGTCTTTTACTTGAAGACAGATAAATTGGAGAAGATAATTGATTTCGTGAGCTAAAAATAGTTTACAGAAGAATCGATGAGTATTAAAAATCTCTTTTATACTACAGCCGTTATAAAACGAAATTTTTAAGATGAACGGAGAAAAAGAATCAGATGAGACCAATCGCAACGCCTTGTTAAAAAAATACTCGTTATTTTTATCTCTAGTTAGTTATCAAGTGGGAGAAATTTTCAATCTTTTTAATACAAATAAGATTAGCTTCTCTGTACATTATTATTATCTTTACTGAATTATGTTATTATTGAAGAAATAACTTACTTTACTGTAAAGTTAGTTTATGTTCACGTACGTAATTCATATATTTTTGTTTAAAAAATCATTAAGTGCTGTACAATTAGTGGCCAGTTCACAGAAAATAAAATTTTGTTAATCGGTCTATTGTATACGTAATGTTGTATTTATATAGATTCAAATATGAATATATTTTGATTGTTGCGTGGATGTAATTTTGTTAACTTAAAACTGGAATGATGGTTAAAATTTCAAAAAGAGTCAATATTCATATTTAAAAAACCTACATGGTTTTTGGAGAATTAAAATTCACTCGAGTGACTAAGATATTAAAATGTTTCAAAAACGTATTTAAAAAAATTACCTGTTAAAAATAGAGGATGTTCGCTAAATGCATAGAATAACGAGAATTTGATAAATAGAATATTTTAAAATTGTAAGTATGCTTGCTACGCCATAGCGAAAATTAATTGAATTCGCGTTTTTCTCAAAATTTTGTTTTTTTAGGATTCTGGTAGTTTTTTTTCCTGAAAATCTAGTCTATCCATAGCACAGCTGTTTTCCACACATTATTTTTTAAAGTTATAAATACAGTAGATTTTGAGCTAAAGGTAAGTAATCAAGAATGTAAATATAGTTATTGACTATTCAAACATAATTACTTATGTTTATAAATGGGATTTTCTTTGTGTGTATATATATATATATATATATATATATATATATATATATATATATATA
>BMAW01016412.1:128509-155869 GCA_019974015.1 Nephila pilipes
ATATATATATATATATATATATATATATATATATATATATATATATAATTTGCATTACTTTAATTTTAAAAAACTTATGATTACTTATGCTTGGTGTAAAATAAACTTGTTTTTCTTTGTCGAAGGTTCCTTAATTATCTTCAAAGCAGAAAGCTGTTTCAGAAGCTCGACGGTCTCATAAAGTGAGGAATAACAAATTGTGATGCTGGGCTTTTTGCGATTTTCTCCTCACTAACCTGGGGGACATTTTGGTTATTTAAATTTCTAAAATTACTATTTCTTTCCAACCAATATGAAACGTGATTAGGTAAATTAAATGAAGATAAGAATTGCAATCAATTGAATTAGAGATAGAAGTGAAACAGAATGGAAAGGAAAAAGCGGTGAGAAAGAGGATAACGACAAGTTGATAGGTGTGTAGATTGAAGTGAATCATCATGATTAATCGTTTATGTTGGAAGTGAATCTGCTATAATCGAGAAGTGCTTGAATCGGAATGAGTGCGAAGATTCTTTTGTTAGAATATAAATAAGTATTAATTGAGTTAGAGAGATTCGAGAGAGAGAGGATTAGATATTTTAAATAAACTGAGTTGTCTTTCTGTTACGTATTTTCAGTTGTGGTGTCTTGAACTTTGTGACTATTTAACAATATTTTCAGAGGGCTGTAGAGTTACATAAATAATGAAGTAAATACGTCACAAAATGTCTTCCTATGTATATACAAAATAGATCCTCTTTTTGAGACATTTATATGAATCTGTCAGTAAAAAAAATTGTTATTTAATTTAGGTTTGTTATTGATAAAACCTAAAAATCGAACACAACGCACGAATTTAGAAGATTCATTTTATAGGGTTATATTAAAAAGGTAATATATTCTAACTTTTTCAGACTTCAAGTATGAAACATAATGAATTGTTAAGAAATAAGATAAATGATCCCTATGTAAAACTCGAAAAGACCAGAGAACGTAAATTTGAAATACGGGAACGATTTAATCCATGAAATAATCTGGACATCTTTACCCAGTGACGTCATTATCCAAACTATCTCCTTCGTTTCCTAAACGACCTGAAAATTTCAAAAATCCTTAACATTTTATTTTTAAGCCAATGAAAAAACATTTCCCGAAACTTTAATTTGAAATGTTGCTTTTTCTTTTCTTCTGCACGTTTTTCTTCTTCGGCCTTGTTTTTATAAATAAACTACATGTTTCATATTCCTCGAACATTCTATGCGTACATCTCCTACAACATCCTTCTCAGAAGACTTCATTAATTCTTTTTTTTTTTTTTATCTTTCCTTTTATTCTAAGAAAACGGGATTTGATATTTTCTGTTCCGATAAGCCTAATAGGTTACGGTTATAATCTCTGCGTTCACAAATATTTTCCATCTTCCTTGCTTTTTACATTGCAATATCGCTCATCTTTTTTTTCAAAGTGTGGATCTAATTGGACTACTTTTCCTTCAACCAACTTTATACATATTTTCCCCCTTTTTTTCTGAATAAGAAAAAGAAGGAAAGAGAAAGAAAGAAAGAAGAAGAAGAAAAAAAAACAGATAACGATAAATTCCATGAAACGGAGCTTATTTCATTTCAATTCAACTATACGACATTTTGTTTCGGAAAAATATTTATAAAAAAAATAATAATAAATAAATAAAGTAGGAAACATACAAAAAAATCGACGCGGATTCGACTTTATCGACATAAAGTTGAATTTTGACGAAGCTCTCTTGCTTTTATTTATTTATTTAGCCGGAGTGGAAGGGGGTTTGAAAAACAAATTGCGTTTTTTTTTTCTTCTTTTACTCTTCCCTCCCAGCTCCGTGTGTGTATATATATGTGAACGCACGAATGCAAAATGGGAAATCATTTCGAAATAAATAAATGCTAAAAAAACAGAATAAGAATATTAAAAAATTCGACGTCCTAGGTACTTCGTCATCAATTTCGAATTTGTATTTTGTTATGCAAGTGTGTTTTTTTACTATTATTATTTATTTTGTTCTTTTATAGAAGGGACTTTGCAATGGGAATGATTGTTTTTTAGCCCCCTCATTTCGAATCTGCTCCCCTCCCCAACCCTCAAGCCCCCCTTGTCTCCAAGTTTGTGACGGGGTTACTCTACTGGTAAAAATGCATGTCGCCAAAAACAGCGCGCCAACTCGAAGATACAAGGTTGTTTGATCATGTTTGTTGGCGCGATTGTTTTTATGTGGTTTTAATTAAAGTTAAAAGTAGTAATAAAATGTTTAAAAATTTATTTGGTTTCCTTATGTGTTTTTCCTATTCTTTCCGTATAAAATATATTACAAGCGAAAATAAAAGTTTTTTTTGACTGCCTTCGTTTAATGTTAAAAAAATATGTCTCACAAATTCGATACATTTTAAGTTAAGAACTCTTACAGTTTTGACTACTGTCTCGGACAGACCTTCATATTTTGATATATTAATAATTTGAGTTCGAATCTATAAATGTTTTCCAATGATCTATATTAGTCTCATTTATTTCAACGTGAAATAGATTGTTGACTTTACAATTTAAAATGAAAAAATTTTAAAAGCAAATATGACATAAACAGATATATATATATATATATATATATATATATATATATATATGATCCCGTGGACTATATTACTCTATTGGAACATTTTTCTGTACTCGAAAATATGTTTCCAAATCCCGTGCTCTAAAAAAAAAAATCAAGAATCGATTAATCCACAGATTGTTTATTAGCAACACTCTTAGAAGCAATAAGAGGACAATTGAATTACGAACTGAGAGGACAATCTCGTTATTATTAGCCCCGGACAAGAGACAAGGATGATTCCTGAATTAGCACACAGCTCTTCTAAACTTCTCCACCACGCCAATGGCCGCGGTAGCCTAGTGGTCAAGGACGCGGACTCGTGGGTGACGTTATTTTCATCAAATCGTGGATTCGACTCCTGATGCCACTTAAGACCCGCCCTGTAGCAAGGCTGATGCACGTTAAATCTGGTCGAGGTGCCCAGTCCTTCCGTGGGTGAGGTGTGGAAGTTTAAAGAGGGAATGATAGTTCAGGTGACGCTCTCGTCATTTGAAATTACGAGGTCCTCGTGTTGCTTCTCAGTGCAAGTTTATAAGCAATCATTCCACTCAACGCCATCGTTAGGAATTAGAACCTCAACAGATTTAATATGCATCAGTCTTGGGTCTTCAGGGAACCAGTACTGGAACCCAAAACTCGACTGAAACAACGCTGGTCATGAACTCGAGAATGTGACTAAGCATTATTAGCAAGCTTTATTAGCAAGCAAGCAGCTACAAAATATTAAGAAAGACTGTTACGAGTTGTCTCGCTGAAAATATTATGATTTTATCGCTGACTTAACAAATTTCAGAACAAGTTTCAGAATAAAAAATCTGATTATTTCTCAAATGCCGAATAAATAATCATTAAAAAAAAACAATTAAAATGATAAATATTCGGTCTTTTTGTAAAATTAGTTTCGGTCTAGAGTAATAAAATGGGATATATATGCTGTCAGAGGAACTCGTGATACAAAACGAAATAATATGACGATAGGTTCTGACCTGGTACCCTATCCCTCTTGATTTCTGAACACTATCTATGAGGTGGGAGAGAAGTTAGGAGAATAATTGTGATTATTTAAATTAACATCGCAATTGTAACATCCGGTTACCCCGGATGTTATCTTGTGCCATCACTAATATCTAATATTAAACAATACGACACCAATAATTACAGAACCACCAAAACAGCTTTCAACATTTATTAATATATATCCACTAAGACAATACTAATATAGCTCTCCAGGTTAAGTTTATTAACACTTTAATTCAACCCACCAATAATAATCTAACAGCTTCTTACCAACTGCAAGTCTGAATCTGGAACAACTGCTGAAAACACTAGAACAATTCTCAATCCGAGTGGTTTACACTCGGACTTCTACTCTAATCTTTAAATCAGCCTTTCAATACTTATAGCATTTAGATTCCACCTCCTCTCGTTACAACGCCTCTCTGATCCTCCTTCTCCTCTCTACTCCTTCATATGGAGTTTATATACTCCTTAATTTAACCGCTTCACTTCATTCCTAACTGCTTTGCATATTACATTCTTCATCACGTTTCATTTTTGGTTGGGCAAAGGTTGTTTAGCGAAAGCAATCAATTTCAATTGAAAGTCCCCAAGGTTAGTGAAGAGAAACCGCGAATAGCCCAATGTCACACAATAAGAAGCAATAAAAGGGATATTGGTGCTGGTCCTCGAAATTTTGAGTCTCGGACAAGTGATGAGAAGGACATCTGAACTAGGACACCGTCGTGTAGATTTAGATTGGCGTATACTCTCTAAATTTCCACATCACCCCTCGGGAGGACTTGGGACTTCGACTAGATTTAATTTGCATCAGCCCCGCTACTTGGAAGATCTTTAGTGGCATCAAGATTCTAACCCACGACTCGAACGAAAAGAACGCCGGTCTCGAGTCCGCGACCGTGACCACTAGACTACCGCGGCCACGTTAGGTGACTGAGGTACCACCCTTGTCACTTGATCAAAATCCTCTGCCAATAGACGTCGTGTAGATTTAGATTGATTTTAACTCCAACCAATCCGATCTTATTCACACCCTGAAGGGGAATATTTTTGGACTCAACAGAATTTAAAATATCTGTCTGTAAATCCACACATCGTCTTAGGCGAATTTGATTTGATTCTTTTCATTAATGTCGCACTTAGAAACAACAGGAGAGTGATTGTAATATTTCTAAGTGTGACGAGGGCTATAACGAGGTCCATTGCTGTTGGCGATGGACTTCGTAATTTTGATTCTTTGTCAAGTGACACAAGACGACACTTGAGATGGCACTCCAGTCTCTCTAATTCCACACCAATGTGAGTATATTGAGTTTCGACTTATTTAACGTGCATCATCTTCGCTACGTGACCCATCCTCAGGAGAATCGGGACCAGAACTCACGACCTGACGAAACAACGCCGGTTACGAACTCGCGACCGTAACCACTTAATGATCGCCACCGTACGTCTTAGGAGAAAACAAGACAAGGGGTCTCAGGACTCTTAACGCTTGCTTGTCCGTGTATCGAAAAAAATATTATTTTTCAAAACAATATAATTTACCAATGAAACTAAGCAGACTATTGAAATTTTTACCAAATAATATTCATATTTATTTACATTTGTTCTCATATTTTCATAAGATTTAAAGTAATTTTTAAGAAGTTATAATAAAAAATAAATTGAACATTTTTTTTCAAAATTAAGAAAATTTATATTTTGCTGCGCGCATGATTCTGAAGTATATTATTGATTAAAATTTACAAAAGTGATGTTACCTTATAAAAAAGTTCAATTTCAAAGTTATACACACTTTTTGAGAAATTTAGAGGAAAAAAAAACTTTTTTAATACAATTATTTAAAAAAATGTGAAATTTTAAGAAAAAATCCAATTAAAATTCCCAAAAAAGATTTTCTGTCAATAATTTGTTTAAAATTTGGTGTATAAGTCATAAAGAAACCTTTTTGAACATGTATATAAAATTTCATAAGGATATCTTAAATAGTTTCCGAGAAATCCTGCGCCCAAGTTAAACATTTTTGTTCTGAGAAAAAGGAAGTTAAAGTTGAAAAATAACAATAAAAGAATTCAAATCAAAGTTCAGTTTTCTCAGGATAACTCTGGGAATTTTCAAAGTATCGTTATAATTTTGGTACCAAAATGTTCAGAACAGATGAGGCTGTAACATATATTTTTTTTCAAAAAATCAAAAATTTAGAGTTTTAAGGGCCCTGAGACCCCTTAAAGCCTTATTTGCTGGCGACCAAGCTGTTTTCCCAATCGTCTAAAATGTTGTCTGTAAGTGACCATTAAAATCAAAAATAGTAGAATATCTGGAAAATATAAATTATAATATAATTATTAGCTCTTGGGTTATTATTCTTAGCTCTTGGGTTAAATTTCTTAATGTCGCTAGCTTTTCTTTACTTCATGTTTTTGGAACGTAGTGAGACCATGGCAGCCTAGTGAACATAGTCTTGGGCTCGCAGTCGGCATTGTCTTCGTAGAGTCGTGGGTTTGAGTCCTACTGCCACAAAAGACCCACCTGGCAATGGGACTGATACGCACTAAATTTGGTCGAGCTATCAAGTCCTCCGATAGCGTGGAATGGAAGTTTGGAGGGGGGGGAGGACAAGCTCAGTTGTTCTTGTCTCTCGACCAAGGTTCAAATTGACGAGCTCCTTCGCCAATATCTCTCAAGTTGCTTCTAAGTGCGATGCAAATAAAACAATCCCAATCACAACATTAGTGAATGAGTGACGGATAGGGTTTAAGGAGCCAGAGCCAAAAAAATTAGTTTTACCTGTATTCTAGACAGAAGAAAAAAAGAAGAAAGGTAAAATATGGTTGACAAGGAGGTTCAAAAATTGAGAAAGATCGATAGGGTATCCCGGAGGAACGTTAGCCATGTTTATCAAAGACAATAAGCCCCATCGGAAAGATCACTAAGGTACCTCTGAGGTAAGGTAAGGTGATTCCTAATCTCACCTGAAGAAGGCAAGCCCCTGGAGGTAGCTCCATGAAACTTCTAAAACAGCTTTCGTGAAATAGCATCACAAACAACACACGAGGGCCATCTTTTTTCATAATATAAAACTTCCGCAGTTTTCCTTTGCATTTATGTACTATTTATCATTCTGTGTCGTTTATTTTTGAAAATATGAAATTTTGAAATTGGTTGAATAATTTTGAATAACCCTAAAATAATTCGATCGGTGTGATTAGCTCACATAATGTTTCACTGACGACTTTTTTTCGGCAGAAATGATGTTTTCATAAAAAAATTTCTGTTTATAAACTTTAATTTCTTTGTAACGTTGAGAATATGAGTCGTTTCTTGTTGATTTAAAATGCAATTCAAAGAGCCTCAGAAAGCTAACTGAAAAACATTAATTAATAGAAATAAAGGAATCAAGATTCTGAAGTTAAGTAAGGTTGGAAATTCACTCAAAACAGTTCGCAGTTTATTTAAAGAAGATAAATGGGAGGTATAATAAAAATGGAAATGTATATTCTCGCAACATTTGAATACAGATTTATGAAAAGACAGTCATCAAACATATCATCTAAGTAAATCGTTATTTTATGTAAACTTTATTATGAGAATTCTGAAAAAAAAATACCATTTTCAATATACACAGGATATTTACATAGAATACATTTATCCTAAAGCAATGCGCTGAAAAAATGCAAAGAAATTTAAAATTTTAGAGCCTTTCAGTGTATTGAATGTAAATGAAATTCAAAAATTGTTAAGGTTGAAATTTTCTCTATTTAGATGTCTCTTTTTGTTTCTCGTTTATTTGAATTAATTTTTAATGCGATAAACATTTAAAGAGTGATATATCTACTCAAAAAAATTTGAACTTTTTATTCAATTCAAACGTAATTCCAACGTTCAATTCAAAAGACATTATAAGATGATTATTTTTGTCGAAGAAAATATTCTATGGGATTTCAGAAATTAACTTTTGTAAAAGTGATTGTCTTATTAGTGACTCATTGATTCATTATTTGATTTATAAGGGATGAGGAACAACAAAGGCTATTATCCCCTAGCATCTCACTACGAATCAACACGCTTATTCTCAAAGGTCCTTGAAATTTTGAAACAAGGTCAAGTAACGAGGATGACGCTTGGGCTGAAACCTTACTCTCCAAACTTCTACACCAAGAGAGGACATGGAGCCTGGACAAGTTTAGCATGCATTAGTTCCGTTACACGATAGGCTTTTAAGAGAAATCAGGACTTGAACTGAAGAATTCATTGAACAAAGTCAGCCTCAAGCTCGATCCCTTGGATACCGAGTCAAACTTTTGTTGGGCTAGGCAGAAAGTTAAATTTCTTTTTTTCTAAAAGGTTTCGATTATGATAAATTAATTTATAAATAATGAATTCGGAAAATATTAGAGTTGAAGTATTTTTCCATGTGAAATAAAATATTCACGTAAATTTTTTATTAATAAAACCAACACTTTTAGGTTGCAAAAGAGTATATATAAAAAAAGAATTTACGGTAAAAAATCCTTATTCTTACACCCATTAAGAAATGTGTTGAAAATATACAGAAAATGTCAGTTTATCATTATCATGGATTTTTTTTTTTTAAAAAAAAGTGTTCTGCGTGATCATAGGTTACAGTTGGAGTATGCACAAAATTTAAGTTTTTAGTCAAAAATTTTCAGTCGGATTAAAATATTCTCCCCCTTTCCTTTTTTTATTTTTATTTTATTTATGATGATAAATTGTCATTTTCAGTACAATTTCATTTATTTTCTTACTAGCCGCAGAAATAATTATTTTCTACTTTTCTTTCTACTTTGTAATATATATATATATATATATATATATATATAGTTCTACTTAGATTTTTTTTACATTCAAAAAAGTGTTTATCAATAATGTATAATAAATAATAAATAATAAATACCTAAAATATAAAATTTTAGAAAATGAATAAAAAAAATTTTTTTTTTAATTTATAGTTTTATAATTGATTATTGCATTGTCATCCAAACTGAGTTTGTGTACAAAATTTCAAGCTCTAGCTTATCGGGAAGTGAGTAAAAAAAAAAAAATTGACGAGAATATTTGTGTGTGCCAAAATGAAATACCTAGTGTAAGGCAAGGGTGTCTAACCTTTTGCAAACCATGCGCCAAATTTTTGCCAGACGAGTTCAGTTGTGCCATATAACTTGCGCACTTTTTATATCGTCTTACATTCTTTGTTAAGGATTGGTAAATAAAACAGGGATCAATAAGTTCCGAGACTAACCCAGAGATGGCGCTCGTAGTAAACCAGTAACCAGATCTTTCTAGAGTACTAACCTTTGCTTGAAACGTGTCAAAATTTTAAGTCGATCGGACCAGAAACAGCTGAGTTATCGAGGTTGGAGTAAAGTCGTTTTGTAGTTTGTTTAAAAAATGGAAAAAACCGAGTTTCGTGTTCTGATAAAACATTGTTTTTTAATGGGTAAAAACACCGTGCAAGCGAAACAATGGATTGAAAAATGTTACCCGGACTCTTGTCCATCAAAAGCAACGATTTGTCGGTGGTTTGCCGAGTTTAAACGTGGTCGTACCGACACAAATGACGCGGAACGCTCGGGTAGACCTGTGGAAGCCGTTACACCGGAAAATGTGAGTGAAGTGACAAAAATTATAATGAAAGATCGTAAAGTGAAGCTCCGTGAGATTGCTGAGATGACACAGATATCATATGGAAGTGTATTTACTATCCTTCATGAAAAATTGAGCATGAAAAAGGTTTTTTCCAAGTGGGTGCCGCGATTGCTTTCGATGGAACAAAAACAGCAACGAGTCGATGATTCAGAAAGTTGTTTATCGCTATTTACTCGCAACAAAAAAGATTTCTTGCGTCGTTACGTGACCATGGACGAAACATGGATACATCACTACACTCCAGAGTCGAAGCGGCAGTCATCTGAGTGGCGCAGAGCTGGCGAAAGCCGTCCGAAAACGCAGCAGTCAGCTGGCAAAGTCATGGCGTCAGTTTTTTGGGATACGCATGGCGTGATTTTCATTGACTACCTCGAAAAAGGTAAATCGATCAACAGTGATTATTATATTGACTTGCTGGTGCGTTTGAAGGAGGAAATCGCAAAAAAAAATACGACCGCACAGTCTCGGGACTTATTGATCCATGTGAATCTGCATCGCTTAGGGGAGGAAAAAGAATAACGTAACCTAGCGGTTAAAATAATTAAGTTATGCCATTTTGATAAAGTGGCCAAGGTGGTCTAGTGATCATGGTCGATGGCTAGCGGTTAGAGTTGCTTTCGTCGAGTCGTTGATTCGATTTCTTATGCCACTAAGGACCCACCGTGTAGCGGGGCTGATGCATGCTAAATCGGGTCAAGGTCCCAAATCTTCCCGTAGCGTGGTATAGAAGTTTGGAGAGGAAGGCGCCATCTAAAGTGCCGTAATCTTCACTTGGCTTAGGTTCAAAATTTATGGTCCGTTGCCAATAATCTTTGCGTTGCATCTTAGGGTGGCGTAAAAATAAAATTGATATAATCACTTATTAAAAATATCACGTGATATTTGCCTTTCAACAGTTTAAATGTATTCCATTTTTCAGAATTGTTTCAAGGTTTAACTATTAGTTCTTCTCTTTATCAAATTTGACTGCAGCGCCATTTGCAATCATCCAATGCGCCATGGTTGGGCCACCCATGGTGTAAAGTAGTAATAAGTGATGGAAAAAAAAAAGAAAAAATGATAATTTTGGATCTCTTTCTCGTTAAGTTAGTTGGAGACATTTAACCTTAATTTATTAACATTGCACCAAAAAAAATTTTTCAGCTTAAATAAGGGTAAAAAGACGAGTACAATGCCTCTGAGGTAAAATTTTACTCTCGAAACCTTTCTGGCTTGTTGCTGGAAAGAACTTGACTAAGCTTTAATCGACACAAGGGTAATGCCCATTATTACATACGATGATTGTCGTATGGACCGGGATTCGAATTCAGATCTCCTTCCTCCATAGAAGTCATTAATTTAACGTTCCTACCTCCACGTTACAAAAGCTTGCCGAAAATAAATATTTTTTCTCTGAATATTATTTAGAATACTCCTAAACATAATAAAAAGGGAAAATTTCGTTGTACTGTTTAGAAAGCGGACTAATCTTTTTCATTTAGGTAAGTGATCCTCCTACGATATTACATAAATATAAATTCAGTTTTTATTGTACTTCCCCCCCCCTTCCGAATCACGATTTTCATCTGCATTTGAGATTTCTTCTCTGTTTATAAAATCTCATGCGCTTGTATCTGATCCATTACATTACTTATTTTTATTATGGTTTATTGTCTGCATGGGAAGCAGTCGCATTTATGGTTTTATCTCATTTTGCTAATCAGTCTAAAATTCATAGTAAAACCCATGCGTTGAATAAACACAATATTTTAATAGAAAAAAAACAAAAATTTGCCAGAAAAATCAATTCAACAAAGTCAAATTTCTTCAAAAAAATGTACAATTCAGAATACACCAGTTGGATATACCACTTGTCAGACCTCTTTCGCGTCATAAACCAGGAACGGCCATATTTTTAAGTACTTGGAGGAACTAATAGGTAAAAAAAAAATAGTCTGAATAGGTGAATATAAAGGCGATCAACAATAGAGGCAATATACTTGAAATAATAAAATGTGAATTAATAAATAATAATCGAGATAATTTACTGTGTTAGAATCACTTTTATGTGGGATGATCAGGGACCTCGCTTACCAAACGAAACCCCAAGCTTTGGTTTGAATCGATGTCGCTGTAGAATTACTTTAAGGCTGTTGAAGATGGACCTTTTAATTTTGAATCGCAGTCGAATGATGAAGACAACACATGAGTTGATGCTTGTGCATCTCCATATAGATATCCTGAGCATTCCACGGAAGAAACCTTTGCCCAATTTCATTTAATGCGCAATTGTCCCCGTCTTTGTAAATGACGATTTTGTGAAATCGGGAACTTAAATCATCAACCTTTTTTTGGCATACCTCTCCTTCTAAGAAAACCCCACAAATAAACCCACAAAAAAAAACCCATTGCTCCTCGTTTTTTAAATCGACGTAGTTGTGAGTTTTCATATGCCTTTAATAAATATTTAAAAATACTTCAAAAAGACAGAAAAAAATTGTGATCTTCTGAAACATTTATTGGTTTATTCTTTCACATACATTTTATTCTATACAATTAAAATCAATGATTTAGCTTTGAGAAGAAAAGTACGAAATTTCATACGATTACCATTATATTCAGAAATTCTGGTAAGGTAGAGGTGAGAACCTTATTCTCATCATGACCTGTCCAATTTTTTGAATATAAATTTTGTTTATCGAGCCGGAACATACGCGCACACTGCGAAACATCCATGAACTAGTCTAAAAGACATCGGGAACAAAACAAACAATCACACTGTAGATTATCTTTTGTACCAATCACACTGCACAAAAGATAATATACAATATTATTGGTTATATTAAAGTCGCAATAGAAGCAACACGAGGGCTATTTGCAAAGGACCTCGTAATTTTGAACCTCGGTCAAGTGACGAGGACGACAACTGAGCTGGCACCCCCTCCCCTCCTGTTTTCCCCACCACGCCAAAGGGAGGACTTTGGGCCACGACAGATTTAACGTGCATTAGCCCCGGCTACTTGGCGGATTTTTGAAGCCAAGGATTGAACCCGCGACTGAGCTATTCAATAATAAAGGAAACTAGCCTCTGTATGTGTTGACAAATTAATCTTTGTTTAACTCTTACATTTTTGAAATGCTTAGTCATGAGAGACTGAGAAAATACTCCCCACCTCTTTCGGGTAAAAAAAAAACGGAATTTTTATTAAGAGCTATGTACTCTTGGGGGCGGGGGTATTTCAATTTTTTTAAGAAACAAAACATTATTGTCACCTCAAAGTTCTCCCTATTTTACTCAATACGTTGTCCAATTAAGGATCCCCTTGTTAGAAACATTTTTGATTCTCATATGCAGTGATGGTTGACAGCTTCTCCCTCAATCTTTTCCCCTCTCGACGGCTTCTATATCGTGAAATCAGTGTTCTTTCATGCCCCTTTTCGTGCTCAGAAACAAGAAGAAATCGCAAGTTAAGTTGAGTTAGGTATCTGGAGCGAAAGACTCATCTCGTTTTTAGCCAAAAAACTTGTATACTGAGACGGCTATTTTAGTTGGTCAGCCGGGACCCGATGCTCCAATTTGCCGGTGACCCTTTTACTTTCCAAAACTTTTGCCAAATTTGGTGAACAAAGCTCCAAGACAACCCATCTAATACCGCCATAAGTTCAAAAGCCATCGACTTCCTTCAAGTTCTAATTCACGAATTTTCTCTACATTTTCGTCTGTTTTGGGCAATTGAGGACATCCAGATCGAGGTTTGTCATCAATTGACCTGTCGTCATTTTTGAAACGATATAACCACTCATAAACTTTAGTTCCCCCCCTTAAGAATCATCTTCATAAGCTGTTTTCAATATCCAAGTTTTTCCCGAGCAGGAAGAATAAAATTTCACAATCCAGCGTTGTTCTCTTTAATCTGCTAACTTAAAAGGAAAATAAGAAAGAGTAAAACAGCAGCGGGGGAAAAAAAGTCACTACAGGGACAAAACCTTCCCGTGTGATGCAAAAAGCAGTACTAAGCTCCCAAAGGGTTACGTGACTCGACCCTAGGGAGAGAAATGCGTACTACGAAAGCTCATCTCAGGGCACCGCTTTTTCAGAAGTTTTTGAGGTATCTCCTCGTATTGTCTTTTTAAAAGTGTTACATCCTGCCCTTTTTTAAGCTTGATATTTTGTAAGGCTTATTTTAATTTTTATATTTTTTTATTCGGTACGATTTCATTCTATTTTGTCGATTCTATTTCTTTCGGTGAGCCAACTTCCATTTCTGAAACAGTTTATGCAAACAGGTTGAGAGTTGAAATGCGTTGCATCTTCCAGTTTTGTATGTGATACTTTGCTCTGTAATTCAATCGCTGAGGCACGAGAGAATAGAAGAGTTTTATTTTGCTAGCGGGAGAAATAATAATACGTTTCTTTTTCATAGTAGCTGAGACCGATTTAAATTGGGGTACATCGAATCTGATCAAGAATTTTACCATAAGTTCATGATTTAACTGAAGTTATAATTTGAATTAACTTACCAAATTTCTAAAAATTCATTATTGATTCTCTTTCTATAATAAGTTATGTAATAAGTCAAATAATTATTAAAATTATTAAAATAAGCTATATAATAAGTTTCTATAATAAAATATTAATAATAAGTTATAATGTGAATTAACTCATCAAATTTCTAAAAATTCATGATTGATTCTCTTTCTAGTCAAGATTTGTTTTTTTTATACTTCTCAAGTCTAGAGTTTGTAACATAATTTGTTTACGTAAAAATATAATTTATTTGAGTTCATTAACGATTTGTCTGTTTTATGGAAGTCTGTCAATTTAAATTTTATTTTTTTGTTTGTAATGAAAATCTTGCATTTTCTTTCTAGTGAATCTCATTTGGTATTCTAAAAGAAACACAACTGGTATCTGTTCTGTATAAGAATTCTTACCAATCAAACAAAAAATTGTGTAATGTAAATAATGACATATTCATGTATCTGATTCAAAGAATTTCTTCTCGGAATTACAATCTTTGACAAAATTAGATTTTAAGACTGAAAAATGTTAAATTGGTTTTGAACGAGATCTCTCTCTGAAAACTTCACACCAATTGCATTTCAATAAGATTAGTATGTCATAAAATATATTACATTATAATGGAAACATATTATAATCAGGCAAAATAACATTTTTCTTTGTTTTGTATTAAATGTAACAATAACTAGTAGGCTGTAATGTTATTGGATGTAAAGTATTATAGTAACAGGTGTGTAAAATAGGATAAATACTTCCTTTTGTATGAGATACAAAATAGTAATAATAGAAATAAAATAAAAATCATTAAAAGTATATTAACATGGAAACACATTATCATCGCGGTTTCCAGAAATATTGTCTTCCGTAAGTAGTAGTATCTGTGAAGACAAGAAGGTTAAGATTTAATGAATTACGTTGCTGCTTACGTCATTGCTTTGGATGGTTTTATTAGAGCAAAAGCCATTCACGATGCGGCTAAATTTTTAAGACTGATGCAATAGAATGAGTGTATGAGGCGCCATCTGTATACGACAAGCGAAAACATGAAGATCAAAGTCTTCTGATGAACAAGTTGTATCGGTTAATGCAAGACTTTTATCAAGGTACAGCGTTTTGCATGATTTTCTATTTTTTACACCTGCAATGGAGTCATAATTAGAACAGATGTGTGCAATGAAGTACTGTTTTAAAAGTGGTAAATCTTGAAGCAAAACTTATGAAATGATGCAAAATGGTTACAGAGATGATTATTTGTCTCGACTGAGGTTGTCTTGTGTGTGTACAAGATTTGAGTTTTGATAAGGTAGGAAGAATATTATGGAAGACAAAGAAACGGAGCGTCTTCTGGTTATCAACATCCAAGTTTTAAACACTGCGTTGAAAAGCAACAGCAGATTAAAATTTGAATTGCTAGAATAGGGTTTAAAAATCGATAGACAAAATTTTCGATAATTTTAGAAGATTTAGAAAAAAAGAAATTGTCTGCACATTTGCTGACAGCCGAACAAAAGGAAGAGCGCGTAACTGCTTGTCAGGGTCTTTTTTAAATACATAATCGCGACCCAGACTTTTTAAAAGAATTACCATCATTAACAACAAATGATGGCCCTTCAACTACAATCTGGAAACGAAGAGGCAGAGTATAAAATTGGTTAGCTCAAACTTGTAAACAGCAAAGAAAACTCTGTTATGAAAATCTCCACTGAGGATGATGTTGGTAGCTTTTTCTAATTACAAAAGATGAATAATTCACTTAGATTTTGTTCCTAAGTTACAAAAAGTGAATTCAACCTTCTACAGAGGTGTAATAAACCCATTGTTGAAACGTATTGGGCGTGAGCTTGTGGACTTGAATGCAAACTAAAAATTTAAACTTGCTTCACGACAGTGTAGTTGTAACTGTACTGTACCACCATCCGTACTCTCCAGAATTGGCGCCAGTAGATTACTTTCCAAAGGGGAAATTGAACCGTAAAGGATAACAATTGGACAATATCAAGATTGATTATAACGTTATAATGGAGTGACGAGGCTTTGCAGCAAGATTTGGAGTTGCTCGAATGTCACGCCGACAGATGTATAGCTTTACTTGGGTCATATGTAAAATAATAGGCAATAAAAATTTTATTTACTCTACTTTCTTTTTCATTTTCAAGATAAGTCCTAAAATTTTTCGTCACTCTGTGTATTTGGTCAAGCTGCTCCAAACACTCGTTTATTTATAAAAAAAACCATGTATCTGTGACTGTTCATTAACTCCGCTCTGAGAAGCAACACAAGGGTCATTGGTGACGGAACTCGTAATTTTGAACCTTGGTCAAGTGACAAGGATGTCACCTTAACTGGCACCTCCCCTCCAAACTTCCACAACCCGCCAACAAGAGGACTTGGGAACCTTGATCCCCGGCCTTGAACACGGATCCGCTACACGGTGGGTCTTCAGTGGTATCATGGTTCGAACTCGTGACTCGACGAAAACATCACTGGTCGTAGGTCCGTGTCTATAACCACTAGGCTGCCTTGGCCCATAATCTGATGCAGTGATATTGGGGGAATGTGAGAACTGATTCCAAACTCTCGAGAGCAGCGTCAAGCCGATGTTGATTTTTACAAGCTTTTATTTCACTTGTAATGTTCCTATGTACGTATGTATGTATGGTTTTCTAGTTCAAAATTTTTGCTCAGAATTTCAACTATTTTCCTATCATCCAATTAAACACAAATTTTCCCTACAAGCATAATTCCGATCATAATGCAATATTATAGGTACACTCAAGCAGTAACGGACTTGGAGGTGGTGAGGAGGGGATTTTACTTAACAATGCCCAGTTGAACTGAAATTTTGCACATACGTATAACTTACGTCATAGGTTTTTCAGTCTTAAATTTCCAGACTGAAAAAAAAAAAGTTAAATAAATATCAGTAAAAAAATTAAATCCAGTCTTTATTTATAGATGGATTTCGAGGCATAAAAATAATTTGTTTAATGTAAAATAATACGTAATTTATTAAAGATTAAGGCGCTAATACTTTTTTAGACTTCATATAAAAATAAGTACCTGTGGTACTTAATTTATCGGTAATTGCCCAGTACGTAACTTAATTAAGCGTCTAAGACTTTTATAAATTATATGTTATTTTACACGAAAGAAATGTTTTAATACCTATTAGTCTGTCTTTAAATAAAAGCTTCACTTAATTTTTTTACTCATTCAGTTATGCTTTCCTGAATGAGATCAAGATGGGCTGGCCGCGAGTCTAGAGGGTCTCCCAGTTCTTGAGCCCTCAGGAGTACCCTAGTAATTGTTTTCTTTCCTATAGGTTTACTGTTTATGGTAAACACGGATGATGCGGAGCCTCCAAGATACCCTAGCGATCCTGACCTATTTTTGATCCCTCTTCTTGCCAATCAATCTTTATTTTATTATTATTATTATTATTTTTCATTTTTTCAAACATCTAGATCAAAGTTGCATCGTGTTTGACGCAACATAATTGTATCTGGCTCTTGTGTCATTACACTTCACCATCCTTCGTTATTCCAGTTCTTGAAGCATACTTGACAGAATTTTGTCTCTCGAAAAGTTTAACCAAAATCCAAAACATAAGCCTTCAAAGAGGCTCTCTTAAAATAAATGAATCAATATGCCTCTGGGTGAGAACAAGGGAATCCTTTGTTTGTATAATAACATTATATAATTTTCATATATAGTTTATTTGTGCATTTCCACCCCACCCCCCCAAAATAACGCCTTGATTTTTACATTCGGAACAAGCAGAAAAAATTAATTAATTTTAACAAAAGTTACTTACATCTTTAATTGTATAGGGGTTTCTTGCCCACCCTGTACAAGTAGAAACATTATTCTGCGTTTTATAGTCTCATAAATCCTATAGAAAGTAGGAAAAATCTCACCTAGTTCAGAATTAAGGTTCAATGGAGGTAATCAGAAACCTATTTTTTTACAATTTCTACGTAAGTTCTAATAAATTTGATCTAATTCAATAAGCAACTTTTTTTTTTAATGAACTCATTTTTAAAATTTAAATATATTAGGAAAAAAAAGTAAATTTTATCAAACAAAATTTTACGTTTTATCCATCCTCTCACTGTCACAATATAACAGATTAAGGGGACACTAGGTATAAAAATCTGTACATTTTGTCCGATCGTCATGAAATTTAGTACGAATGTCTTTCATTATGTTTTTATAACCCGTGAAAAAAAAATCAAAGATATTCATAACGCTTTGAGTTATTATTTTCTAAGCCTATTCTCCAATAGAATGAAAAATAATTACTCAATCGATTTAAGCATGGAACTTAATCCTTTAATAGAAGTGTTCAAAACGTTCATTTTGATTCCCAACAAGGGCCGCGGTAGCCTAGTAGTCAAGGTCGAGGACTCGTAGCTGGCGGTTTTCGTTCAGTCGTGGGTTCGATCCTTGGCCGCCAAAAACCCGCCGTGTAGACGGGGCTGATCCACGTTAAATCTGTTCGGGGCCCAAAGTCCTCCCGTTGGCGTGGTGTGGATGTTAGGACAGGGGGGTGCCAGCTCAGGTGTCGTCCTCATTACTTGACAGTGGTTCAAAATTACGAGGTCCGTCGCCAATAACCCTTGTGTTGCTTCTAGTGCGAGGTTAATAAAAACTAAAATTTGAAGTCCAACAAATTTTGTAAACTTATTTAAAGTGTTTAAGATGTCTTTTGAGTTCTTGATGTAAATAGATAAGCGAACTTCAAAAAATTTATTAAATATTCGAGTAATAAGTTTTACCAAATACAATTATTGTCTTCGTCTGGTGCTAAAGATTTCATCTTCAGAGATAAAATTACTTATTTCGCAATATCGGATTATATTCTCATTGTCGTGTATCGAACTACACATGAATTAATTTTTATTGTGTTCAATTAATTTTTTCTCTTATTCATTTATCTAGCATTTCGCGCGCGTTTCCCAAACTTCAATTCCTAATAGAGTTTCAATTTGTAGGTAAGCGTAAGTAATCGCATATTTATGGAACTTTTCTAAGGATTCAATTTAATAAGTCGATATACAATACTAACTTCTATTAGAGCACTTTTCCTCATTGAAAAGTATCTATAGTTTGGGGTTTGTTTCCGTCGAGTCGTGGATTCTAGCCTGATGCCACTGAAGACCCATTGGGTAGTGAGGCTGATACGCTTTAAATCTGTCTAAGTCCTAAGGCCTTTTGTTAACGTGGTGTGGAAGTTTAGAGAGAAAGGTGCCTGCTCATTTGTCGTCCTTGTCAATTGACCGTGGTTCAAAATTATGAGGTCAGTCACCAATAGTTTTCGTGTTGCTTCTCTCTCTCATTGCAACATTAATTCACGATCTCTCTCAAAGTTCGGTGCGGCTGCAGTAGCCTATGTAAGTTCTAATATGTTTGCGTCGCGAACTCGCGGGTGGCATTGTTTCCGTTGAATCCAGGATACAAGTTCCGATGCCACTGAAGATCTTCTGTATAGCGGAGCACATTAAAACTGTCGAAGCTCCAAATCCTTTCATGGCGTGATGTGGAAATATGAAGAGGAAGGCGTCCGATCAGGTGTCGTCCTAGTCACTTGAATGAAGAACAAAATCATTAGGTCCATCATTAATAAGCCTCGTGTTATTTCTAAGGGCGTCATTAAAAAGCAAGCAATCAATCCTAAAGTTTGGATCCTATTTTTAAACATAAGATGATGAAGGTCTAGCTTTCAATTTTGTTTTAGAAGCTTATTAATAGTTTAGTAGTTAATTTTAAGTAATTTTCTAATATAGGAGTTAAATAAATATTATTAGTTTTAGTAGAAGTTAATTTTATTAATATGTAAGTTGAATAAATAATAAAAAAAATTAGCAGTTAGTTTTATGTTATTTATTAATATGTAAATTGAATTCAAACTAATAATTTTAATATTAGTTTTATGTAATTTATAAATATGCAAGTTAGATAAATACTAATAGTTTTACTATTAATTAGTTTTAAGTAATTTATTAATAAGTAAGTTAAAGAAATACTAAATAGTTACTTAAAACTAATAATAATTAGTTTAAAATAATTTATTCATAAGAAAGTTAAACAAATACTAATAGTTTTAGAATTAGTTTTTATTAATAGGTTCTTAGTAAAATAAATATTGCAGACGAACTGTTTAATAAATTATTTGTAACGGATTTCATAATTTTGATCGACAATCAGATGATGAGACTTATCTGAACATCAAGGACTCAGAAAAAAAATCGGAATTTTTTTTTAAAAAAAAATTGTGTATCTTAAAGTTCTTGCAATAATTAAGTTTCCAATTAAATTTTGAATCGATTGATATACTATCTGAAGAAGAGAAACATTATAAAAATTGATTTTGTAAAATATGGAATCCAGTTCTATTTTATATCGAAACTATAATGTCGAATGGTCTCTCATCGAAAAATAACGATTGCATACGAGGGATATTCAATATTTAAACAGACAAATAGATTTACAGCAGAAATGGTTTATTAAATTAATGCAATTTCCATCAACTTCTCTGCACTCGTCCCATCATTTTTAATTCTTCTTATCCCCTCAGCAAAGAATTCTATACCTCGATCCCGAAGCCAGTTTTGTACTTTTTTCTGTACCCCTTCGTTGTCGTTGAACTTGATACCACGCGAAACTTCTTTCATTGGACCAAACTGATAAATCCTTGTAGAGGCAAGGTCAGGGCTGTAAGGGGGATGAGGTGGAAGATTCCAACCCAATTTGCAAGCAGTTTCCAGCTTCGATTGCGTCATATGAGGTCGAGTGTTGTCTTGCAGAAGAAGAATACCTTTCCTGTGTCTCTCGGACATTTCTTCGTCAAAGCTGACTTGACTTTCTTCTCAATGATTCAGTAATAAAGGCTGCCGATAATGCTTTGCCTCTCCGAAGAATCACAGAACATCAGCCCTTGTACATTTGACTCGTCGGTGAACTTTTTTAAACATCTTTTAAACTTTTCCAGGCACGCGTAAGAACTTGTGCTGTTCATGCAACTACTGTCGAATATTTCTGACGGTTTTACACGTTCCAAAAGCATAAGCCAAATCCCAGAACGCTCTTTTTTGAAAAATACTTTCTTCGAGTGGACATGCCATTGTCACTAAGACTTCAGAGGTTATGTTTGCTTAGATATAAATCGGAAAGCTGAATAACATTCTCCGTAAGGTTACCAACTAACACTTACACAAATTTCAACGGCCTGTATTAAGAGTTTCATTCCTAAAAATGTTTGTTTATACTGGTGCAATAATTAACAAGACCTCGTAGGCACAGGCTATCTCTGACTTTCATTCAATTTTCTATTTCAAACTATTTTCAAGAGTTAGGTTTTTATCCATAACTACCAATCGATATGTATGCTGATAAGGAATGTGTGGTTGACATTAATAAACAGATATATGTTCTATTTAAAATGTAGTAAATGTAGTAACGGGAACTCTTAGGTTGAAAAAAAAATTGACAACGAGAGACTGTGTAGAAAAATGCAGCCATATATAATTTATTCTGTATATTTTAAAAGAACTCCTGAAGTTATCACATCTAAAAATAGTCAAAAAGATAAATAAATTGAACCTCTAACCAAGATATGTCAGCAACGAAGTTACATTTATGAGTTACTGCAATCTCACTCAGAACCTTTGTCAAGGTTTGAGAAAATATAATGAGATGAATAAAATGCAAAATGAAAGATAAGAATCCATTGTTAAGATTGACTCTCTAGAATGTGATTGAAGCCTTTATTTATCTTGTCTTATTTATCTTAAGAGCCGATTCCAATAGTGAGTTTGTGAGTGATTGTTTATCAGCATCGTATTGAGAAGCAACCCGAGAGCTATTGGCGATGGACCTCGCAGTTTTGAGTATCGATCAAGTGACGAGGATGACACCTGTGCTGGCACCTCCCCCTCCAAGTTTCCACACCATGCCATTAGGAGGACTTGGAACCTTGACCAGATTAAACGAGCATCAGCCTCGCTACACGGTGGGTCTTTAGTGACATCAGGTCTCAAATACACGTCTCGAAGGAGAGAAATCCGGCCGCAACTATGACCACTAGGTAACTACAGCCACACTGATTTCAATAGAGAACCAAATATCTCAGATATGAAAGGTAATAGGAAAAAAAATACAGAGAGTAGCAGAACTCCTTGTCGAGAGAAGAAAGAGTGAAAAAAATATTATTCCTTAATAAATTCTTAACGGAATACCAGATATTTACAGTAAAAATTATTATTTATTTGTATGCTAATATTTAAAAAATAAATAAATTTGCATACAAAATTTTCAATTAAGAAATAAATAGTTTAAAAAGACTTTTTACTTTTATTTTATTTATTTATTTTGCTTTGCTGCTTTTTTGTACCTCTCAACTCTCATACATATTTCAAGAACCAATTATATATAGAAATCAAAGATTGCCCCGATAGATTTAAAAACACACATCCATCGTATGATGTATTTACATACTTGTTCGATTTCTTATCTTTGCGAAGGAATCATTTTATTTGCCCATGGGCTCTACCAAACATCGTAATAAATATCATGTCGTATGATGTGATTCATTTCTGCTCATTTCAGAGATGCTAAAAAATGGCAATAAAATGCCAAATGTGGTATACCCGATTCCTGATCAATAGAAGTGGATAAAAAATAAATATGGAATGGTGGGTGAACAGGAAAAAAAGAACCGAGTAGGATGGAGGAGAGTAAGAAATAAAAAAATGATTCCATCGTTTTATTTCGAGAAGAAAATATATGAAATAAAAAACAGAATAAAACTATCTATCTATTCTGTTGTACTATGGTAGAAGCTTGTGCTTTGAATCAATATTTAAATGAACTCGAAATAGCGTTTTCAATTTTTTCCCCTAAGTCTTATCCTTAGGCAGATTTTATTTCGTTTCTATTTTGTTTTACTCGTAAAATTGATTCCTTTTTTTATGCATATTTGCATAATGCGTTGCAAGAGTGCACAGACAAGCCCCTTTCTCTTGGTTAGGGCGAAATGTCTTAGAAAAGGTTATAGACGCTTAAGAAATCATTAATTTACTCCGAATTTCATTCTTCGATTTTCGAATAAAAATCATATACGAAATTTTTAATTGATTCTTGATGGAAATGAAATGCATGGAGCGGAGGAAATGTGAAAAGTTTTGTGCTTCATTAAAAAAAAATGTGAAAAATAAAAATGGAGCCGAAATAAGGATATATGAAACATTCAATAGAAATATATGATATATAAGTAGTTATATGAGTTTGAAAGTTTAATTTTTATTCATAATTTCCTCCTAAAGACCTGTCTTTTGTATTATAAAGTTTATCCAGCCATGGAAAATAAATTGTGAGATTTTTATTTTATACTATTACAAAAATAAGAATTATTGCGTATAAAATCAGTCAAATAAATTATTTAGCACTAATAGAAATCTTGAGAAATTTTAAAGATGTTGTGATTGAAATCACATATATTTAGATTATAACTTCCAACTAAAAATACTGAAGGAAATCTTTTTTTGAAAATAATTACTTTTTCATTTTGCATGAAATTCGCAAAAATTTAAGAGCCCAATCAATTTTAATACAATTCAACACATCCACATGTGACGTTCTATCTTCATTATTTAATTTTACCGACATCTTTCAGTCTAATTAAATTATCAATAAGTACAAACCTCCAATTGGAGATACACAGAAAAAGAACAAAACATTTTATTAATTACCTCAGATTATATAAGGTCATTCTCTTTCGAATCTTTCTTAACTCGGTCAATTCTAGTTCATAATGTGATAATAAAGTCTTAGCTTACCTAATCACACGTTCTGATTCAAACTCCCTTTTTGCTAACGCGTGGTGTGGATGTTAGGAGAGGGGAGGTGCCAGTTCAGGTGTCGTCCTCGTCACTTGACCGTGGCTCAAAATTACGAGGTTTGTCGCCAATAGCCCTCGTGTTGCTTCTAGTGCGACGTTAATAAAAAACTAAACTAAACTAAACCCTTTCCGCTAAGAGTCAATTCATGCCTTAGATCTTTAACAAGGAATCACTCCAAACCAAAAGATTAATAACAATGCTTCAATTCCATTTACCAATATCTATACCAGACTGTTGCTCTATCCTCTACTCCCTTCTTTTTCCTTTCAGTTTTATTTCATTTTATTTCCCTATCTCTATTTCAATTCATTGTATTTTTTATGTTCCTCTACTTTACATAATCACGTTTCATTTCGGTTGGGAAGAAAATGTAATTTTATGCAATTCATATTACTAAAAAGCCGCAGAGGTTAGTGAAAAGAAAATTGCGAATAGCCCAACGTTACAGAGTGAATATATTTCAATCCGTGCAACTTATCTCAGCAAAAATGAAAGCTTTCCATCCCGGTGTTTCTTGTGAATTTTTTTTTACGTTCTTTTTTTTTTTTCTATCTTGAGTTGAGTTGTTCTTTTTATTATTACTTTTTTGTTAACTCCATTATGTTTACACAACTAATTGATCTCAATATTTTCAAATGAAAAAAATTTAATTTTTTTAAAATTAATACCTTATAAACTATTTCAAGGTGAACATCTATTAATATTCTAAATCCTTTTCGCAATTGTCACGCCACATAGTACTCTTTTTCATCACTTAAGGATTTGTTGGAGTTAATAAAAAGATTAAATTAAAATAAAGGATAACGATTAAAAGAGATGGGTACATAAAAATATCTTTCTTTGCATTTTCAAAACTCACGCAAATTAATAAAAGTGTTGTTTTATAAATCTCTTACCATTCTCCGATTTGACATATTTAACTCTAAAGCTATTTAACTGATTTATTTTGACTCAAGCGTCATTATTTTTTGTCCTTTGAGAAATTCTTGGAAATTCTACTATCTATTTATATGACGTATAAATGCAATACATCCACAGTTCAAATAACATTGGGAATCATTACTGTGTGCGAATTGATACGTTTCTTTTCTTAAAGTTAACAAATGTGAAACTTTCAAAATACAAACCAATGAGAGAATTAAAAAAAAAAAAAAAAAAAAAAAGACTTGTGGGTATTATAAAAAAGTTTCGCATATTTTAACTTTTCACTCTGTTTATAACTTCAAATGAAATATCTATTAATTCTGGATAAAAATTAGAAATATCTTATGGGACTCTATTTCTGATGCTGTTTTCGTATAACTTTCAAAATGCGTGAAATTGCGAATGTTATCCGCGGAGCGTAAGAATTATTTCCATTTTTTTTAAGCATCGGAATCGAATAAAAATATTTATATCTGTTTAATACCTTAGAGTCATAATTTTTACGCATTCCGATGTTTTTATTTTTCAGAGAATCTTTACTGCGTTTTCGAACCACAGTTGGATAAAAACGCAAAAGTTTAAAGTCTCGGAGAAATTTGAAAGATAAAATGCGGTGAATAAATTTTATTTCATTTATTTCGTATCTTTTTCTCCGATGCTTAACCGTTCACTTTTGAGATTACCGTATTAGCGAACGTGCAGTTTTATTTGATTTTGTGGCGTAGAGTTGAAAAGGAGGTTATAAAATTCTTTTTCAGAAAAAAAAAAAAAAAAAAAAAAAAACGAAATCCTCATTCTATGGGGACGAGCAATGAATGTAATAACTGCCTCTAAAATAACTAAATAACTGCCTCTATAAATTTAATAAATTAAAACAAGAGATTTTTAATGATTCAATACAATTATTGAAGCACTTTATATTTTTAATATCTTACATAGCTTGAAAATGTATTAGAATATTTGTAGAAAAAACACCCGTTCTAAACCCCCCGTTAAATCTAATTTATAAAATTGAGTGACTGTTTATCTGTCTATACAAATTCACATCGTTGTTGTATAATTTCCAAAGCAGTTTCAAAATGCTTCGCTGATGTATAGAAAGAATTGTAAGCATACTCCAGACAAAAAAAAATTTCTCGTATTTATTTTTGGTGATATATTGTTTATGATTTTTTTTCTGGCATTTTCCAGTATTTTCCAGGTAAAACGGTTTTTTTCGAATTTTTTTCCATTTAAAAGATTCGCTTTTTGATGAATTATTTTACGCGGTTTGATTTTCTTTTTAAATCAGATTAATAGTATCGTAGATACAATAATTTTTTTTCCAAAAAAAATCTTAATATAAAACTGGGTGTTGGATCGCTGGTTTATACAAATCCACATTCTCCGCCAAACCACCATCAGAATGTTCGAAAGGCTTAAAATAAGAAAAGGTGGGGGTATCAAAGTGTAGGATTTTTATCATTTTTCATTACACTTTCAGTGAGCGAGTTTTTGACCTTCCGTTAAAGATTAGCTTCCGCTACCTATAGGGCCGCGGTATCCTAGTGGTCATGGCTTCGAATTCGTGGCAGGAGTTTTTCGTTCTGTCGCGGGTTTGATCCTTGGCCGCCAAAGACCCACCGTGTAGCCGGGGCTGATACACGTTAAATCTGTTAGGGGCCCCAAGTCCTCTCGATGGCGTGGTGTAGAAGTTAGGAGAGGGGGTGCCAGCTCAGGTGCCGTTACTTGACCGTGGTTAAGAATTATGAGGTTCGTCACCAGTAGCCCTCGTGTTGCTTCTAGTGCAACGTTAATAATAATAAAAGAAACTAAACTATATCCGCTACCTAAAGCCCTGACGCATCATCATGCATGCGCATGACCACGAGGTCTATCTTTCTTACCGAAATTTATTCATCAAAGTTTAGTTTTTAAAATTTACTCTTAAGAAAATCGGATTCTCCAGCTAGTTCTGTTATAAAATATATTTTTGAAAAACTGCTTTTGTATTTTTTTTTTTTTTTTTTGTATCTTGATTCTTAATTTTTCGATTTAACTTATTTCTAAAAAAAAATTTATACTTTATTTAATAATGAGATAAGTAGCATTACTGTGAAGAGAAAAAAAAATAAAATGTTCGATATATTTAACAAAAATCAAATCACCGCGATATTTAAAATGATTATTATTCATATCACAATGCTTTTTTCTTAAAACGCTATAAGATAATATTGTTAGGTATGCAAATCTTGCCACAGTAAAAATTTTGCTGTTTACGTGACCTCTTTTCTTGTTTCATATCCTTCATTTAAAGTTTGAGAAAAGAGCTTCTTATAGATTATAGAGTACTCTAAAAGTGTTACATTTTGATCATTTTTCAAAAATTATATACATTTAACAAAATTATATATTTTCTAAAAGGAAGCGGAAAAAGTCGATGCCAAAGTTATAAATTTTATTCAAATGATGGATTTTATTAGGAACAAATTATGGTCGCGGACTCGCTGCCAGCGGTTTTCGGCGGGTCGTGGGTTCGAGCTTTGATGCCACTAAAGACCCACCGTGTAATTGAGGTTGATGCATATTAAATCTGTTGAGGCTCAAGGTCCTCTCGTTTGCGGGGTGTAGAAGTTAGGAGAGGGAGATACTAACTCAGGTTTCGTCACTTGACCGAGGTTTGAGAGATCCGCTGCCATTGTTACTCGGGCACACTCAGAAAAGGACGTTAATAGCAATCAAGAATTAGAGCAATACGTAACGGGAAACAA
>BMAW01016418.1:0-17411 GCA_019974015.1 Nephila pilipes
AAATTTTAAGACTACGGTCGCGATCGAAAAGTTAAATTAATTTATTAAAATTAATTTAATCATACATTATACTGATACTGAATCATACTGATTAATAATATAGATTACTTCCAGATCCACACCTATCCTGTACCATCCCCGTTATTGTTTAAGTGCTCCTTGCACTTGGAAAACAATGTTTGAAAATTAGTGTTTTGAAGAAAGTGCTCCTTGCGTTTTGATTTATTGTTTTGAAGATAGTGTTCCTTGCACTTGAATTTTTTCGTTTTGAAGAAATTTTATAGATCCTGTAGCCTAAGTTGTTTCTCTTGTGGCTGTCCTGTCTTTGGAATTAACAAAAAACACAAGTATTTTTTCACAAACAATTAATTGCCTGTGATAGATAAACTACTATTTTGGAAAGTAATATATTATACCATCCTGGTACCATTCGATAGCTTATCAAAATTTTGAATTATATTTCGTTTGAATTTGCTTATATCATTTTGATATCAAATTCAGTTGATTTATACCATTCAGTTATTGTTACAATTATTTTGAGAAAATTTAAAATTAATATAAATCATGGTTTCGCTTTCATTGCAACAACTTAAGTGAGAATATATTAATTTTGTGTCATTTTAGTGTTTTTAACGAAATTTTGTTTTGATTGTTTTTCATTTTAGTTAATAGCATGGTTTTTTTTTTATATTTTTTTAACGTAAAACTAAATCAAAACTATTATTTTAATTTTTCTGAGCATATTTCCCATTCATGCTCCAGTAACGAAAAACATTCCTCTTATATCTGACCTTGAACCACTGAAAAGAGAGTTACTTGCGGTCAGTTCGTCATTTTTATATTGATCTGTTTCTTTTCTCTCCTTAAACTTTGAGCAGTTATCTTTCTGTTCATAATTTTGATCTATTTATGTAACTTTTTTATGTATGGAAATGTTAATATTTTTATTTTGTTAATGAGAATATTTCTATCTTGTCAAATCTATGAATATGTGATCCTCTTAATGAATACATTTGCATTTCGGATTAATCCTCAAGTATATACATGTGTTCTGTATTAGTATAATTTTTTTTAATTTAGAATATCTAGATCAAAGAGAAAGCATTTATCAAGATGCGGAACGAAATATTCTGAACATTCAACCTGAAAACCAAATAACATACAATAAGAAAAGAGAAACCCCACCCCCACCCCAGTATCAACAAATTGATGATTTAGTTGCTGTCTAACGTACACAATTTAATGTAGGCCTCAAACTCAGACCTAAATTTTTCGAACCATATCGATTTACTAAAGTTTAGCGCAGAGATAGATACGATGTTCAGAAAGTAAACGATCAAGGATGCCCAAATGAATCAGAACAATCGTATGTTCTGAATAACAATCAAAGGTCGATGAGCTCATCGACGCTTGAAAGGACTGGTCAAGTGGGAGGATTTATACATTTTTGACACCTTAGCACACTAGAGGGGGCCACTACTACATCTTTGCTTTTTAGTGTCATTGAAGGGGTTAACACCAGTCTCCTCAGAGACAAGAGCATATTCATCATGGAAAGACATACGAGGTGATAGCTCCCAATGTAACATGTATACCCAATAGTCTAAATTTAATTTTGAGAATATTTTGTAAATATGTTGTTTAATTAAATGTCTTCTTTTAAAAATCCGCCTCTTCATTGAATCCGGAACAACCCTAGACAACATTAAAAAAAGACCCATCAACCTGTTTCTGTAATTCTGAATACACACACACGCAGGGACGTCTTAAGACTTTTTGAGACCCTGGGCCATTATGAAAAATAGGCCCCGTCTGCAACCTTTTAATCTAATTTGGTGTATATACATGTACAGATCAATAAAAGCAATCCATAGTAAAATGAGGTTTTATGTGAATATTCTTTTTCTACATTTTAAATTTGCAAAATCATTAATTAGTTCTTCAAAATCAATTGTTAATATTTAATTTTCAATACTCATCAAGCTTAAATTATTCATACGTGATTTTAAATTTCTGGCTGTGGTTGTTTTCAAATGTTGTGCCGGTGTCTCTATTTCCTTCAAGGAAAGTTTCCCCAACACTGCGTTGTCATACACGCTTGTGAACACTTTTGTGGCGGCTGCCTACGTCATCTTTTGACATCATTTTTGACTGCGGAGCTGCAAGCAGACTCGAAGAAAAGGAGGGAGTAATCTTTGCTCGCCACACTTGCTTTGCAGATTCCAGACCTGTGAAGGTCGAGTTTAAAGTTGAAATGTTAAAGTTGTTCTTGTTAAGTTTTAAATAAATTTTTAGTTCCTTGGTTCTTCTTGTCTTTTAGTCTTTCGCAGTTGTTTATTTATCCTACACCATCTGATAGGATTTAATGGGAACAGGTGGTTTTATCAACTTCCCTGCCCCCATACTTTGATACTCCTTTATAAAAGGATGCTTCCTTGGCTTTTGACTCATGGTAGCCAAAAGAGTCATTAACGATTTTCATAATTTTACACTTTTCAACAAATCCATATTTTTACTGTAGAAAAATAGATTTACTTTGTCAATACGTGTCAAAATGTAATTCCAAAGGATAGTTAAAAAAAAGTAGTTCCTAATTCATTCATCTTAATTTTTAATTTTTTAGCATAGAGTCGAGTATCCGCTGCCTGTAATTCATCATTAATTAAGCAATCCATGCTCATGAAAATATTTAAAAATACTTGTAAAATTTTTTAAAAAATTGAAAAGCAAATAAACATTTTTTTTTTTTTTTGCGCTCATTCGAATGCATTTTATTCCATGCAATTAAAAGCAGTACCCTAGATGTGTTAACTTTCCTACTTAGAGCCTGCCTATAGAGGGCGTTCATTTGTAAAGGGAGAGAGTGTGATGTCACACGATCCCCTCAGACGAGACCTGACCGAATCTCCGAGAGGAGCTGTTGTAAACGAGCGGTAGTAAGAAGAATAAATATTGTTGTTTTTATACAACCCGATGTGTTTTTGTCTAAGGACAACCGTGAACTGAAATCTGAGGTGATGATGATTAGTTTTAGTAGCTAGTTTTAGTAGCTAGTAGTAGTTAATGAGTTAGTATTTAATAGTCAGAAGCGGGATGTTTGTTGAAGCCCACGGTCAGACTGACATTTCTCTGAGAGAGAACCGTGCAAAAGAAAGTACGTTGTAGGACTTTAACCTACCGGAACTGTAAAGAAAATGTGCTAAGAAGTGATTTATTTTGAAATATATTGAAACAGCGTTAAAAATGTCGTACCTCTCAAAAGGACGTAAAAGTGATTTAATCGAGCTTGCGCTTGAATTTGACGAAATTGTCCCTTCGGATGCTACCTATGTGGCAATAAGGGACATCATCATAAGAAACCAATTCTATGAAGAAGTTTTCGCGAGAGGATGTCTCGAGAGGATAATTGAAGATAGGATTGAAAAAGAACAAAGGTTAGAAAGGGAGAGGATTGAAAAAGAACAAAGGTTAGACAGAGATAAGGAGATGCAATTTGAACTAGAAAAATTAAGATTAGAAAAATTAATAATTGAAAACAATAGAAGAAAACAAAGAAAAATCCAAGAGTACTATGAAAAACGATTTCAGCCTCAGCAGGAAAAGTTTGAATCTGAATTGAAAGAAAGGGACGAGAGGTTTACCGAAATTCAGAAGGAGAATGAAAAATTACCCGAAGCTATAGGGTTACAGGATACCAGTATTGAAGAAAAAGTGCTTGTTGATGGAAGACGACTTCAGTCTCAACAGGAAAAGTTTGATTCTGAACCGAAGAATAAAGAACAGAAATTTTCTAGAATCCAGGAACGTAATGAAAAGTTAACGCAAGCCATACGGGAACAAAATGTCGTTAACAGAGGAAAAGAAGAAGCGTTATTAGCACCAGCGATGCTACCGAATGATAAAGAAGTGCAACGGAAAATACAGAAAGGAAATAAAGAGAACGGAAAAAGAAGACAGCAACGATGTCAAGAAGCATTCACACGTTTAGAAGGACAAAAATTAACTAGAGCTCAGAAAGCCAATGAGAAAATTTTAAAGGATGATACAGGAGAAAATATTCCCATTGATGGAAAGAAGGAAGCAGAGTTCTTCAAAACAGGCCCCATACCAAATCCGATACAGTTGGGAAAAGCTAAAGTTTTGCGGCAGACAATTAAGCGGACAGAACGAGGGGTTAGCCAGTTTCCCCTCCGCAGAAAAAAGATACAATTTAAAATGAAGGGAGCGATTTCAACGCAAAGGAAGAAAAACAATAAAGGAACCCGCAACATTTCCCCGTACCGTGAAAGAGTCACCAAGAAACATGTTTTGGAGACAAACATCGCATTTAGAAAAAGTTCGTACAGACAGGACTTTCAACAAAAAATAAAGAAAAGAGTTATCAAACTCCCGAGGAGAAAAATCCCTTCTCAAAAGGCGAAAAAGCGAAAGGAAGCTCCGTTTGACCCAAGGGGTGTCTAGCAGGACTTCACTGAGGAATGAGTCTCCATTCCTCCTTCAGTAACAAGGGTTCGGGACCCCTGCAGGGTTGCGCAGCTGAAAAAAGGAGAAAGGGACGAGAGAGCAGAGGGGCAGGAAGAGGACCGCAAGTTCGTTGACCCAGAGGGACGGTCATTCTCAGAATGTGGGAAATTTTGAATCAAGGCCGTATAAACGCCAGGAAACAGACCCTACTCCCCGAAGCCAACAGTGAGAGAAAACTCCCACCCCCACTTATTGACAAAGAAGAGAGAAAATTTCAAGGAGGAATCAGGTCAGTGCACTTCGTTAATGTGTTTCCCCCTCCCTTTGGAACCGAAATGGCAGCACTACGAATGGGTGAGAGAATTTTTTTTATTTCCTTTTAGAGAGACTTTTTTTACAATGACAAACAAGGGGACTATAAACTATTATTTTTGCAAAGAACTTTTTTTAAAACAAGGAGGGAAACAATTATTTTGTATTATGAATTAATGAATAGTTATTTTCTCATGGAACATTAGAATATTTTAAGGATTTAAAGCACTTTCAATTTGATTATCTTCAAAAAAAAAAAACTATTGATTGAATGCTATTTTTAAGAGGTATTTTATTAATTTAGTTTTTGACAAGGATAAGTTATTTTAAATATATCAACGATGTTTTATTTTGATTTCATTATTTTTGAAACAGAAAATGATCTATTTTGTGTAAGAATTTAAAGTTAATGAATGTGCTAGCTTTTAATGAGTGTTTTATGGATTAAACGGTTCGAATCTTAAGTGTGCCAACAAATGTTCTTATGTTTATATGATCTTTTATGATGAGAAGAATAATTGATATTTCAAGGTAATATGCTCGACGAATTTTGTTTTGCAATGATTTAGAAATGTTTTATTATATTTTGTAATGATTAGGAATATAATTTTGTAAGGATTTTGGAATATATTGAATTAGGAATGTAAAGATTTAGGGATACAATTTTGTAAGGATTGATTTAGGAATGTGTTTTTGTAAGGATTTAAGAATGAAATTTTGTAATGATTTAGGAATATTTTATTATAATTTTGTAATGATTAGGATTATATTTTTGTAAATATTTAGGGATACAATTTTGTAATGATTTAAGAATGTGATTTTGTAATGCGTAAGAATTCTTAGATTTGTGTTTTGATCATTGTGTTATGTTAAAGAATTTCTTTGTTACATGTATGAACCCTTATGAGTCTATAAGAGTTAAGCATATTCTATGAAAAGGAGAATATCGAAAGGAGAATTAATATTTTTAGTATGTGAAAATTAAAAAAAAAATTAATATTTACAACTGTATGAATTAATCTTTACGAGGATACAGATATTCAATGTTTTGAAGTATGAAAATAGTAATTGTCAGATATGAGTACTTTTTTAAATTTTTATGGGGCAATGGATATTTGAAATTAGATTTGATAAAAAAAAATATGTGTATGAGTTCAATATTTTGAAATATGAATTTCGTGTTGATATCTCGATATGAATATATGAATGCATTTATGTAATTTTTTTAAAGAAAAAGGAAAGGTGATGTGTATGTAGCACTCTAAAAGGATGTTGAGAAGTAGTATTTTAAAGAGTTTTGGTAATTTTAGTATTTTGTTATGAAAGAGAAATAATATTTGAACTGTATGATAACTAAGGTTTTTGTTTTGAAGCCTTAAATTAGAATTATTACTTAAGAGGAGAAAGATTTTCTTTATATGTGCGTTGTGGAATGAATGATAATTTGTAGTGAAATGTAGATATAAGGGTGATTATGTAAAATTATTTGTGCATGATTATTGATATTTCATATTTTAAGTATTTGAGGGATTTAAGTATTGATGTTTGTGTATAATTATTGATATTTGCTATTTTAGGTAATTGAGGAAATTAAGTATTGATGTTTGTGTATAATTATTGATATTTGCTATTTTAAGTATTTGAGGAATTTAAGTATTGATGTTTGTGTATAATTTGATATTTGCTATTTTAAGTGTCTGAGGAATTTAAACATTGATATTTTGTGTATGATAATTAATGGTTTTAAAGTGTATCAGTTATTAATGATTTTGTGTTAATTGACCCTGATATACAATTGGGACAATTGTATATCAGGTTGGCCGAACTGTTAACTTCCCTACTTAAAGCCTGCCTCTAGAGGGAGTTCATTTTGTAAAGGGAGAGACTGTGATGTCACATGATCCCCTCAGACGGGACCTGACCGAATCTCCGAGAGGAGCTGTTGTAAACGAGCGGTAGTAAGGAATGGAAATAAATTGTTGTTGTTATACAACCCGATGTGGTTTTTTTTTGTCTAAGGACAACCGTGAACTGAAATCTGATGATTAGTAGTGAGTTATAATACATTTGATACCACTATTAATATTTTCCACATATTTCTTCCAAGATTCCTTTTGACTTTGTAGTTGAATTTTTCTAAAAACTGCTTTATGTCGCTTATGAGAAATAAAATTTGTGAGGGTAGGATATTTCTTAAAAACATTAAATGACCTTCTTTGATTTCTAAAAGCGTCTCTGCAATCGTTGTTCCTTCACGGTTTCGACTGTTTTTTAGGTTTGTTAGAGGCATTTTTAATAGATTCATCAGCGCTTTTTATTAGTACGTTAGTGATATCTTCAGCAACCTCATCAATGCTTTTAGAGTGGACTATTTCTTCAGAAATATTGGCAAGGGGGGGGGGGGGGGAAAACCCGTTAGACGTTTCAAAAATATATCTATTGCTGCGAGTGGAGTTTTGTTGAATGAAATTTGCACGATCCAGTATAACTGGAAAGTGATCAATATTATATAAGTATGCGTCTGTTTTAAGGCTCCAAAAAGGTAAAATGGAAGGCGAATAAATTGCTAAATCTATTGAGTGAAAGGTCCTTGTAGGCGAATGAAAGTAAGTCGGCTGGTAATTACACAGGTTATGGTCGGAAATTATTTTTTCTATCTGAGTACATCTTTGGTTGTTTTTCCTGTTTCCCCATTGAGTACTATGGCTATTAAAATCCCCCAGCAAAATAAAGGACTGAGGAAACTGATTGATGAGGTTGTTGATAAGTGTCAAGTTCATACAGGTGTTTGAAGGCAGGTATAAAGTGCAGTTGTTTTTAAAGATTGAATGTAAATTTTTATTGCAACAGTTTGAAGATTAGTTTGTAAATTAATTTGAGAAACTGGAAAACTTGAGAAGTGAACAAAGCCACATTCCCACTTGTTTTTTCTGCATTACAATCTTTTCTAAGAATACTATAGTGGTGAATGTTGAGAGTGTCTTTATGTGTTAAATACGTTTCTTGGAGGGCAACTGCAATCGGGTTATTTTTGTTGATAATATCTTTTATTTCTGCGGTTTTATTTTTAAGCCCTCTACAATTCCAGGATATCAAACAGGCCATTAAATTTAAAGAAGGAAAAAAAACCTCTTAATTTATGATGATTCAGTAGAATCATCTGTCGTCATTTCTTCACCGTCCGAGACATACACTTTTATGGCATCATCATCTATAATTGATTTATTAAGAATATTTTTATTTGTATTTTTCGGAATCTTTGCAATCATATTACCTATTGAAATATTTTTTGCTAAACGTAGTTTTTTCGCTTTATTAATTGTTTTTGGTCTACTGAAATGTTTAGCTGTAGTAGTTACTGAATATTTAGGAGGATTGATTGTAGAAGTTTTGGTATTTATTTGCGATTTTGATTTTATTGTTTGATTAGAGTTCATGCTTGTAGAAGTGGAAGTTCGGGTTTCAGTCTGATGTTGAATTTTGCTGGTTGAGGGTCTAGATATAGAAGTCACAGTCTGCGATGCCGCATGACTGGCAGCCTCTAAGTCTATTGGTGTAGTTTGGGTGCCAGTATCAATTGTTTTTATTTTTGAGCGAGGAGTGGATATATTATTATTATTTTGGGCAGCTGAATATTGAACGCCAACTGTGGGGTTGCGTTCATTAACTATTTTTCTATCATCAAGGATCGAAATATTTTGAGTTATTTTAACAGTTTGAATTTCTTTTTCAGTGATCCAGCGAGGGCATTTGCGAGAATAGGCAGGATGGTCGCCTTTGCAATTTGGACAAACAGGCTCCGAATTGTAGTCTTTGTTTTCGTGCCCTACAATGGAACACTGGGCACAAGTTTATTGACCACGGCAGGACTAGATGGAATGCCCAAACCTTTGGCACTTAAAACAGCGCAAAAGGTTGGGGATGTACGGTCGAGTTTAGTTTAGTTTTTATTAACATCGCACTAGAAGCAACACGAGGACTATTGGCGACGGACCTCGTAATTTTGAACCACGGTCAAGTGACGAGGACGACACCTGAGCTGGCACCCCCTCTCCTAACATCCACACCACGCCAAAGGGAGGACTTTGGGCCTCGACAGATTTAACGTGCATCAGCCCCGGCTACACGGCGGGTCTTTGGCAGCCAAGGATCGAACCCGCGACCGAACGAAACCCGCCGGCCGCTAGTCCATGACCTTGACCACTAGGCTACCACACAGATGAGTGGTTCATTACTGGTATTTCCGTATTGTTGCTCCAAGAACTTAAAAAAGTGTAACGCTAAAATTTGAAAATTAAAAAGCAAATAACTGATTTGAGTTTGTAATAAATATATCCACTCTTCTATTTTATGACTAGTGCGATCTTATAACATTTCAATTAATTCGTCACTGTGAAAAGGTTGAGAACGAATGGCTTAGATATTTAAGTTACATGCGTAATATAATAATAACAGATTCCTATCTATTACAATATTTAACATTTTCAAAAAGCAGCAATAAAAGAAAATTCTAAATTATTCAATTTTCTTTCAGATAAAAAGGCATACAAAGAATATAGCATCGTTTCTCCCCAAAGAATTAGTTGATTTTAAAATGTGGTTTGTTTTATTTGAAAACTGGTTTAACACAGAGAAGAAAAAAAATCCATGTAACATTCTTAAATTCATTACTTCCCTTAAAATAGGGTCTAATTTGTGCACAGCTTGAAAAATGTTGCAAACTTTGTTCATAACTCTTGTTACCGGCGAAATAAATTTTCCCAAATTAAAAAAAAAAATCGTATAAGAATCATGCCTACTCAAAATCTTAATGGGCAAGCGATGTTGGCTACTGAGCATGAATTGAGTAATAAATCAGATTTGAAAGACATTATCTTACTAGTTTTGTTCATTATTTTAAAAGTATATTTAAATTACCTCTGAAAATAGTAGGTACTAATTTTAGTTCATTATAGGTAAAACGTAAATTTTGTTTTCTGATAAAACAAATTTCTATAAATCTACATGAATGTTATTGTCTTGATTCAACTATGTCATTTTTTTATTAGTAAATTTTTTTAAAAATTCTGTTAAGGAAAAAAATTTCAAAGCTTTTTTCAATTTTTTTTTTTCAAGAATTTTCAAGCCAAAAAATGCGGGTGGCAATTTTTGGGTTTGGCTATTGTGGCCAAAACACTAGAACCGGTTCACCGTACCTACAAAAACAAACGATAATTTGTTTTGCTAAACCAATCAATGAATTAAATTACATAGAAGAAATTTATTATGAATAATTTAATTTATAATCCCAAACAATTACAGCATTCCTATAACACCGTTCCGCTCTGACATAGTTCGAAAAATTGATAAAAATATTCCTCACAACGTAATAAGTGTATTTCATTTAATTGAATAATAAATTTATAATATTTCAGTTATTAAAATTATATTTATATGTTTCATTACTAGCTATAACTCAATTCGAGTATTTAATTTAGAACGGTACATTTAAATACCTATAAAAAATAAACACTAATTTTTATTTTTGATTGTTTCATTAAATCCAATTGATTGTAAACAATTTACAAGTTTAATTATTACTTAGCAATACCCTCTGCATGATGATGAAAAAATAAACAAGGAGAAATAACAGAAAACAAGTAAAATGAAAATTGGTCACTTATTACTTAAAATATTTTTTAAATTTCATGTCTTTTTTGCCCCGGCAAAACATATATTTTGTCTTGGATCGTTCCCTTAGATCATCCAAAGGTTTATTCCTAAATAATAATAGACAGAATAATGTACAGGTACAATGCAACTTATCACATAGAGTAATGTTTATTGTTACTATGTTTGGAACAAAGTTGCACATATACCGAAAACCTCATATAAAACCATCACCATTAGGAAATTCTCAGACACAAAAAAAAATCCATGCTCAGTTAAAAATACAAACACCAAAAAAATATAACATTTTTTGGCATAGTAAATAAAATTAATTTAGCTTATACCTATATGTTTCCTCCAGCTATTTCTTAACAATACTTAGATAAAACTAAAATTTCAGATGAGATTAATTTCAGAAATGATTTAAATTCTCAGATTAAAAAAAAAAACAATTTATAAGAACACTGCATAACTTTTAATTTACAATGAGCAAAACTTTTGTATATTTTCCCGTTATCGGATACATAATTTTTAACTAATAAAATTACTTAATCATTTAAAATCAATATTTTTCTTGCATCAACACAATTTTTAAAATTAAAAAAAATCCGATTCTGATATTAATATCCTTATTTAAATATAAAATTTTAATTTTAATGAATCTTCAGATAACGAGATTTCTTTTTTAAATTCTTTTTTTGCATTTATGTAATTCTCAAAATTAAAAATAAAAGTCAGATACTGATATTAACATCCTTATTTAAATGTAAAAATTGAATTTTAAAGAATTTTCAACAAGCGAGGTTCTTTTTTCTTTAATTTAAAAAAAAAAAAACATATATCCTTCCATTGATATAAAATTCCGAATAAAAGGGATTGTATAAAATTAAAATAAAGCAATTCTCTTACATAATCATATAATATAATTATAACACATTATGAAGAGCTTATTTGAACTTTCTCTAATACAGCAACCTTCTTTTTTTCTACAAAAATTTAAAACAGACTCTCTTTGGTTGAGTCAAATCCCGAAATAATTTTTTTATGAAATTGATTCCAATTTTTTTTCTCTGATTGTCACACGTAAAATATTCCATTATTTAATACCGGAAAGATAAAATTTCATAGTCATATAGCAATGTTTTTTTAATGAAAACATGCACACTATAGAAATTCGACCTCGATTGCAATAATTCAAAATGAAAAAAAAAAATCTAGTGACATATGAATATATATATATATATATATATATACACACACACTCATTTTTATATATTACAATCCCGAAGATGGATTTATGTCTATAAACATTTACTTTAATAACTCTTCTTTCATATATATACAAATAGATACAAATATCTAAATTACAAATCTGCAATTGATTGGATAAAAATTTGAACTTGTAATTAAGGAATGTACAAACAAAGGGAAACAATTATGATTTTACAACCAGCCAAAGGAAAAAGATCATATGTGTAAATTTGGTTGTGGATTCACGAAATAATTTTACTATGACCATTTATATTTCTTCTCCCCTCCTCCTTAACTAATCTTAGCATTTTTTTTTTTTTTTTTCAGATCTTCTGCCAACACCACATTCCCCTGCTCTATCTTCTCAGCATGAGGTCTAAAATCAATCTTTTTCATTTGGCTATTCTATAATACAGAAGAAACACAATTTTAATTCACCTGAATCTGATAGACATATAAACTCTCTTAACATCCTTTTATGCTATACCATCTTTAAAGAAAAGTATATAATGTTGCAGACAGAAAAAAAACAGCAATGAGCTCTTTAATCCATTCAAAATATTGTTTGCAATAAAAACTAATAATTTTAAAAAAGAATAGTTACAAAAAAATTTATTCATATATTTGCCATAGGATCACTCCACCCTATTTACATTTTAAGGCTTTTTTTACAGCTCTATTACTGACAGCATTATAAAAACATTTTCTTTCCTTTTTCCCCCATAATGATGTCTAAAGTATTTCTAAAAATTCATTATGCTTATACAAAATACTTTTTCTAGAGAATATGAATATCCCATTACATTTGAATCTGGATGAATGTAGTTCTACAGAAAGCTTGAGCATCATATATACAAATAAAGAGGCACTTTAAACAAACAACAAACTTCATACTAACTTAAAACATCCTTTACATATAATAGAATACTTATATTTTTTACATTAAATTTTAAGTTAAATATTGAATGCTAAGATTTAAAAATATGAATATCACAATTTTCAAGGTAATCTGAATATTCAAAACCATAACAAGGTAAGAATAAACTCAGAGAGAATTCAAACAACATAGGTTGATATAAAATCACAAAGAAATTGAATTGCCATCTTTCACATTAATTTAAGAATGATAAATAATATTTTCTTCCTCAGAATTTATTAAGCAATGATGAAAAGTTTACATAATTTTCATCATTGCTTGATAAATTATGAAAGGTAAAATGCTTTATAAAACACAGCACATTTTTTTTAGAATTTCATTTGTTGGGCATGGTGAAATTTGCATTATGATGCAAGATTAAACTTAAAAATTCTGTTTTACTTCCATTTTTAAAAATCACACAATGCTTATACATGTAATATAGAAATATGTACATGAAAACCAGGAGTGCATGTAATATAGAAATATGTAGGAAACTAGAAAAAATTAGAGAAAAAATATTAATGGAGCATAAAATAACTGAATCAACAATTAAAGAGTACAAATTAAAATGAAATGCAATAATGAAAATTATAAAAGACTACAATTCAAATCATTTTTAAGAATTCTAAAACTTTTCAGTATTTTTCTATTGAAAACTATTCCATTGAATCAATTAAACGTTTAATATCGTATTTCAATAAAATAATAAGACATTTATCAATAAAAACTTAATTTCTTGTAATATGAAACACAATATTAATAATTACATAAAAATTAATTAAAAATATATATAAACAACATGTATGTTTAATGCACACCATTTTCGTAAAAATCAAGATTCAAAAAATAGTTAATTGGAAATATTTCAAAATATTATCATATTTAATTTTGATTAACATACCGATGGAGATAACAGTACCTTTTCTCTATTTTAATTGAAGTATGAATTAAATATGGAATGGAGAAATAAAACAAGAGATTTATTTCAAATATTAAATAAAAATTCTTCAAAAACATGAAATGATTAACAATATATACAAAAAAAAAGTTATGTGAAATATATAAGATGTAATAATTTACTGTTTTGGATTTGATTTAATTATAAATTGAGCAACAGTACTTTACACAAAAAGAATATTACATCTTCATGAAATCATTTAATTTGGAACAAAACAATTGGAAGAAGAAAATAAAGATAATTTTTGGAATGTAACCAGGAAAAGTTACACAATTTAATATATAAACAATTTCAATTAACAATTTCATAAGGTATCTTAAAGAGAAAAGATTAAAATGCAAATTCATTTATGGATAAGTTGAGGATAGATAAAAAATTAAGACATATTAAATATTTGTAATACAAACAGCACAATACTAATTAAGTAAAACTAACATGATTTGCTTGAATATCTTATAACTGGAAAAAAAGTATATATGTTTATATGTATATATACATGTGTGTGTGTGTATATGTATATTATGCATACATGTATATATATATATACATGTATGCATAATCTATGTGAAATATTTATTTCAAGTGATAAAAAAAACCTCAGCAATAAACAAGTAACTTTAATGCTCCCAATATTTTTGAAAGAGAAAACCAATATTTCCAGAGAAGTAGTAGTTTTGATAAGAGTTTTTCGTATTGAAATTACTAATTCAAAGATTTTTCACTTTAGTGGTTTAAAAGAATTTTTGAATATTATTCTTGAGGGTAGCATCTTTAATTACAAATGAAGTAAATTAAAAACTGTTCTTCAAAAGTTGTGCTATTGTTATTACTATCAAAGGCATTTCTTTATCGTAAGAATAAAAACTAAATTTCTAAAATAAGAAATATTGAAAAGTTACAAAAGTTTGATTTAAAAAAAAGGGGGGGAGGGGAGTTCCATTTCCAGGTAAGGAACCTACTATTTCCCCTTTAAGCTCTAAAGAGAGGAAATACACATGTCTTGATATAATAATCTTTTATAAAATTTATAATAAAATTTGTAATATAAATCAATTATTTCTTAAATTACATCACCAACATTAAAACATGTGTGTGATACATAAATCCTTCTTTAAATTGACAAAAATTAAAAGTATGAATTACAAATATTTAATGTAAAAGGGTATAAATGAATTTACACAAAATACAAGAGCACAAAAATATTATCAAACTTTAAAAAGAATTAAGTTTTTAAAATAAGTGAATTGTGCAGAAAGAATATATATGTATATACTTAAAGAAAAAATAATTCCAAATTTAAACAGGTAAATAATACATATTTGTGAAGTTTTGCATATGTATAATTCATAAATTGACAACCAAGAAATGTATAACCTGACTATCATAAAAATAAATACAAAAAGTTGATTTTAGAAAGGTGAGATTCATAAATAACCAATAATAAAACTATTAAAATAGAAAAATTTTGCAACTGGGACAAATACATGTAATATAAAGAAGCAAAAATATAAAAATAATTTGGACATTTATAGGAAAATTCTTAATTAGAAATTGAAGATTAGTTGTCATTACTGCCTTACATAGGAATAGTACACATAATGAAAGGCAATCTTTTTTAAAAAAATGAATTGAGCAATTTTTTTCTTCAAAATAAAACTGATAAACTATATATATGTGTATGTGTTTGTTGTAATTAACTTGTTCCTCGATTTATAAATATGATGACGTGTCATTGGTAAGTTTTTATATTTCATTATGTTTCAGTTTGCTTAAATAATTGTTATAACTAGTTATAATTAACGTAATTATTTTTAGTTAAATTATTAAAAAGAGTAATAAAATTTTACATAATCATTTAAGTGTATTTTTAAGTTTAATTGAATATTTACCCTATGTTTAACTTCTTTCTTTTTCCTGTGATTGAGTTTCAGAATTTTTAGTTTTCTTAAGTCCCTGAAGTGTGATGGTTAGATTTGGAATGATGGTACAAACATACTATAAACATAAATTATTGAATTCCACAGTATGGAACAGCATTAATTATTTTTTCTTCATTTTCTAAATGTTTGCTTTCGTTAAAATTGGTTTGATTCTTTAATAGTACATAATGATTACTTATGGTTTTGGATTTAAAATTTTAGATTGATTATTTAAGTAAATTTTTGGGTGATTTTCATATTCCTTTTTCATTTGATAATATTTTTAATTTGGTTTTTAGTTATTTCCTTAACTATATGGTTTTCCTCTCAGTTTCTTTTACTATTTTAAATAATTTTAAAATATTTTGTGCTTATAATATGCTCTTTATATAATCTGTTTATAAAATGCATTTTTTATGATATTTGTTTTCAATAATGAATGTAAATCCTACATATCTAAATCTTCTTTCCTAAATGTAAAAAGTATAAAAAAATTGAGCCATCAAACAATCTGCTTAATAATAGAACAAAACTTGCTTTTCATTATGTTATTTATAAAGAAACTTTTAAACAAATTACATAAGCATACATAATCCATATAATGCAATGCATTTACCTATTAAGTAAAAAGCACAACAATTGTATGTTTCTTAAAATAATAATACATTTCTTTCAGAAGGAATCAATCAATCTTTATACATGTATATATTTTTTCAAAAGTTGACTGAAATTACATTTTATCCCAGTTTATATAACAAATTTTATATATATATAAAAAAAAACATTTCTATTGATGTAAAATAATAAAATCTCCATTAAAAATAATACAATTATATAAATATTTCAATAAGTAATCAAATAAAAAAATCAATAACTTTTTATCGCTTGTTTTTTAAAACAGTACATTTTTCCATATATTTGAGAAAAAAATTAAAAATGTGAAAGAAAACTTTTGAAAATAGAAAAATTTATTTTTGATTAATGCATTTTGATATAAAAAGTGCAGAACTTTTTCAAATTTAGAGAATAGTCAAAAGTGAATGAACCATTCTTAAACAGAAATTTCTGTTCCACATAGAGAAAGAATCCAAAATAATCTTTTGATGATAAATGATAATTATAATTTATACAATGATTTGAAAATTTGCAAGCAATAGTTTTCTGTATAATGTTTTTGCTTTTATTCTTAAAATGAGCTACATAGTCTTCTATTATTATTATTATTATTTTTTTTTTGTAAAATATAAGACACAATTTTAAAGAATGGAAACTCAACAAAAAATGTAAAACATTTGATGAAAACTTGTGGACTTCAAAAAAAAAAAAAATAATAATAACTGTTCATCAGAATTAAATTACATGACATTTAAAATCATACAAAGCATAGAGAAAAGTTATTATTTAAAAAACATTTACAGGAAAAACCAAAATAAAAAATTAAAGCATTCAAAATAGATGATGAGCAGAATTTAAATAAAAATTTATATAAAATAATCCATACCTGAACAATAGTAGAATGTCCAAATACTGTTTTTCACATTCTAAAAATATCTGATTTTTCAGTTGGCGGAGGTAAATTAATTCTCTTAAAATATTAGAGAGAGTTTATTATTTTTTAATCATACAAAACTTGCCAAAACAATGAATTTATGTGCACTGATACAAAAAAAAAGAATCAATTTCAGGAAAAATTAATCAATCCTTTTTTCATCTACTATAATTTGTGAAATAACATAAAAATCAGACAGAAAAAAGGAACATGAACATAGAAATGAAGAACTGAAATATAAATTTAAGCAAATATATGTTTTAAAAGAGATAAAAATATATCTTTACAAAGAGATATAACATATCTTTTACAAAGAGATAAAAATAATTTCATTTGTTTACAAAAAAAGAAGGAAAAGTGAAATTTGATGAATAATATAAGTCACATGGA
>BMAW01016418.1:17811-29743 GCA_019974015.1 Nephila pilipes
TCCTTTCCTTTAGAAGAGTTACTCTATAAATTAAAAAAAAAAAAAAATTACTTTAAATGTTTCTTTCAGTACACTGTTAAAAATCAACATTATATCAACTTTTATTGAGCCAGTAAACTTTTGGCTGCTTCAAATCCCTTCCAGAGTATAACAATCAAGGGGAAAAATAATAATAATAAAAGTTTTTAATCTATGTTGCTCCTCAAGATTTCAGTTTGTTCAGTTAATGGATAATAAAACAAATTTAGAATCTTATACTTTTTAAAACAATACAAATATTCCAAATATTTTTAATAACATTAAATTAAATTTCATTTTTATCTACACTGATTGTGGCTAAACAAATAACTGCTACAAAATTCATTAAAAAAAGTATTATAAATATCACAAGAAAGATGCAAGAATATTAGATCAGTTACAAAGCTTTCAAATATTTCAGGCCTAATTTCAAATTTTTTTAAAAATCTCAGTTGCCTTTTAACTTCAGTCTAATTAACCCTATGAACAATATATGATCAGGATTTGGATTTAAAAAAAAAAAAAAATTACAAGCCAAAAATTTTTTGACTTAAGATTATTATTATTTATTAAGTTGTGTTATATATATATATATATATTCTTATTTTAAATCGCCTTTTTATTTCTATAGAGCATTCAGGAAATTGAAATATTAATGTAAAAATTCCAATTCATAACAAAATAATTTAATGAAACTTTGCTTACACTGTTGATCATATTAATACACATTTTTCTCCAAGTCCTAAAAATTTTTTTAAAAAATTGTCTAAAAACACTTTTATTTTAAATGTGAATTAAAATTACAAAAAGAATTATATACTAAATGTGTTTTTGAATAAAAATTTTTTTTTCAATCTAGTTGATGGCTCTCTTTTAATTTTGTTTGTGAGCTAATTTTAATTCTTATAGAAGTTATCTTTTGTTGTGTATCATTAATTTTGTTTCCTAAATATGCTTGATATTGTTTTTTAAATATTTTTTTTTAATTTTTGGTTAGTAATCTTAATAGTAGAATATTTTTTGTTTTGTTTTATTTAAGTCTAATTTATTGGTATGGTTTCTTTTAAATCAATCAACTAATTTTGGTGGTGAATTCTTTCATGGAGATTAGTTGTAAAGCTTATGCATGAACCTTGTAATTTGTTTACTTTTTCTTAAAATTTTGGGTAATTTTTTTTTATTTATTTGCATTTTATTTAAGTGGTTTATGGATATATATTTATTTTACTTTCAACTAATGGTTGTTGCCTTTAAAAAATTTCTACTTTATTCATGATAATGTGTTACTGGTATTTTAAACATTTTGTTTGTAAATGCTTATTTCTTAAATTATTCTGTACTTTAGTTTTTTTTTTTTATTTATGTATATTTTTGCTGTTTGCAGTTAAATTGAATTTGATTAATATTTGTACTATGATAACTTTCTTCTCTTTCCTATGGTTAATTTTCTGAATTTTGTTGATTTTTGGTTTGTTACCATATCTTACAATTTAATTCACTGAATTGTGGTGGTTTGATCACTGATAACATTATAAACATACATTATTTCATTTTAAAGAATGGAACAGGGTTAATTATATTATTTCCATTATTCTAAATTTTTTGCTTTTCTTATGCTAGGCTTTATAAGTTTTCAGATTGTTAATAGATTTCAGTTTGTTATAGTTTCTGTTTTTAAATTTAAGTTTGAATAATTATAATAATTTTACATGAGTTATACTTATTTTACTTTGTTGTTGATTTAAAAGATTTCATTAATTATGTAGTTTCTTAGATATTAATGTAGTAAATTTATGATATATATTCAATCTGGATGGATGATAAAAGTATTCTGCAAATGTTAGATATATATTACTATAGTTAAAATGTACATTAAACATTACTCTTTTGTATAATGTACTTTTGTATATATGTTCTGTTAACAAAAAACTGAATCTGAATGAAAATTTTAAGAACATCGCCCCCCCCCCCCCCGTTAAATATTAACAATTAGGACTTATGGATTAGTACTGATTAATTGAAATTTGTAGAATAAAGTCGATAGCTAAAAATAATTTTGGAAAACAAGTTTAATACACTCAGATCAACACATTAAAGTATATAATTTACCATAATATTCAAACATATACCATTACATATCAAATGCAAGAAACTATTTTAATTTATATTTCATATCACACATACATTTATTATTAAAAGATGAAAACTGAACTTTAAACATATAATCACAAATGTCAAAAACATTTCAGAAGACTCATGTAATTGTCAATTTAAAAAATGAGAGAGAATTGCACCTAAAATGAAATCTGGATAAGTGACATTTCAAGAACCATCCAGAACTATCTCAAATGTTGGCACCTTAAAATCTATGGCATAGATCTGATAATCCTTTAATGATAAAATCCATAGTGTGAGAATATAATCACTGTTGAGCACCATATTAATGAGTGATTTCCATTGCACATGAAATAAAAATATACATTACATCCTTGCCAAAATCATAGAGATAGAATGTTTATATCATTTCTTCCAATAATAGGCTATCAAAATTTAAATTTTTTTTTTTTTTTTTTTTTGGAAAAATATAGAAAACCTCATTTTTTTTCAAGTTGTAATCAAGCAATCACAGCATTTTTTGGATTTTAGGGTTATTTTTATCATGTACAGCATTGATCTCTGTCAATGGGAGCAAAATGTTTTGGCTCTTTTTAGCAGGGGAACTTTGAGGACTGTTGCCATTTTTTGATTTCTCTACAGGTTCTTCCAGCTCTCCTATACTGGTTTGAACCAAGGGCGTTTCCAGTTCAGGATGCTGGGCCATACGAGTTCTCAGGAGAAAGGCATATGTGCGATATCTTGTCAACTAAAAGGATATTTACATGTCAGTCTGATGTAAAGATGATAAATACTGTTCTTTTGAAATACAAATTTTAATTCGAAGTAATAAACACATAACATAATTCTTAAAACAATGTGTATAATACATGAGGAAATACAGTAATACACTTTTGAGAGAAGATTAATAAAACCAGTCATTTTCAGTTTTATTCATGCCTAAAAAAAGCAATTTGGTAAAAAATGTAATTTTATGAATCTATATAGTTATTAAACTAAAAATTGCAAATTTTTTTTATATGCATGAACATTTAAAAAAACATTTAAATATTTTCTTATTTATTAATATATTACAATTTAACAATGATTTAGCATGGAAGCTCACAAATAATAAGCTTTGAAATATAGCCATAAATCTTTCAATGAATTTATACATCTTGAACAAAGAATATGAAATTATTTTCTACACATAATCAAATATGGAATATTTAATTTTTGTTGCACCACATGAAGGAATTTGATATAAAAATTTAATCAGCGAAAAGATATTTTATATTTTAAAAAAAAATGCCAACACTAAATTTGAGATTCTAACAAAAATTCTAAAAAAAACACAAATTTGAAAATAGAAGTCGAATAAAAATTTTAGGTTACTGTTTAATGAGTACTGTTTTACAAAATGAATCTAACAATGAAATTTTATATTTATTAAGAGAAAGTGAAAATAGTATTCCCATAATAAATAAATAAAAGGTATCACAATAACAAGAAGCTTAATATTACATAAACCTCAAAAATGCAGAAATACTTTATAATAAAAATAGAAATTGAAAAGACAAAAAACGTTTTTTTGCTGAAGAAAAATATTTAAATTTATAATCACAGAAAGTTAGTAACAGATCATTTAAATCATTGCAAAAAAATAATTTTATTTGGTTAAATCTCATCACTAAATTCTAAGTTTTATACTCAAGTCTAAAAATTGGAAGATGAACTGGGTTAAAATATTAGAGTTGCCTTTGTATAATGTAGAAGAACAGGAACTAAACTCTGAATCCCCTCTCAATCAGAAAAATGCTTTAGCATTAAAAGTACATTCTAATTTCTAAAATGTTACAGAGAATGACACACATTACTTTGTTACTTGTTCAATTTCAATCCCCAACAAGTTACATGTTTCTACTTCTAAACAGTAATGTAAATGGATATTTTACTTAAACATACAAAGTGAAAATTTTTATTATAATTGAATAATTATAAACTTTAAAACACCAATATAATAAATGTGGTTCATTCGTCATAATTTATACAAGCTTAAAAAGTAGGAACACATTTCTATCTGAAATATGTTCCAATCTTTCATTTTGTTTTTTTACAGTCTTAATACCATTTTTAAATTCAGAATCCCTAAAAGTAATAAAATTTAAATAATTTTTTAAATACTATTTCCACAAACCTAAATTTCACTAGTTGCTGAAAATTAAATAATGTGAACATAAAATAAAATAATACAGTCACATTTCAGTAGGCAATACCTCATTTTGCAGATATGCTTCTTTTTCTGTATATTCATGAACAAATCTAGACTTTAGAGACTTTTCAGGAGTCCTTGTTAATAATTCTTCATATTCTTTTTCCAGCCAAACTATTCGAGTTTCGTGATCTTGGAGTTGTTCTCTCTGATTTAAAAGTATTTAAAAGGGAAAAATATATACATGAAATAATTATTACAATTATATTTTAATTCAATACAAATATTCATTTTAATTAAACGTTTTCAGAGTTAATATAGCAATAACTTTACTTTTCGATTAAATTTAAGCTTAATTGAAAATTTTCTCCTTGCTTTTAAGAAGTTCCTTGGTTTTAAAATTAAATAATTTTATTCAAAAGTAAGCAATTCTTTGGTTTTTAAAAATTCCCCATTTATTAAAAATTGAAAATCCTGAGTTTACAGCAGTTCTATTTATCCTACTAAATAAATTTTGTTTTGATAAAATTAAAGGAATATAATTAAAGCCAAATGTTTAAATCTGGGAGCCTGAACATCATTATTTATTTTTAGTTCAACATCAATGACAACTCTTTATTAGGCACACCAGGGAATGGTACAAAAAAATAATAGATGCTTAATCAATAATAAAGTTATTTTTTAAAATTGAACTTGAGGAAATAAATTGATAATAAGAATATATTTACAGGAGGCATGTTTACAAATTTACATACAGAGAAGCAGAAGAAATGACTTATTAATAAATGAATGTATGTACACATATGCAGAAAGGAAATTAAGGTATGTAAATATGAAAAATGTCCAAATCAAAATAGATGAGACAATGAGTTCCGAATTTAATAATAATAAAAAAAAATCGGCAATTAAAAAAGATTATCACATTTTCTTGGTGATACTCGCCACTATTTGATGAGGAAAAACACAGAATAGGTAATATGATTACCAGATACAGTATGAAGTCAAGGGGATATAAAAAAAATTTAAATGATTAGCTCCAGTGAAATTCTTGATTAAATGGACAGTGAAATATAATATGATAAGCATCTCCAAAAGAATCAGCAGGTCAATTGGGGTTAGATTTTTATTTCAAATCTGTAGATATGACAGAAATTGGCTTTAGTTTGTTACAAATTTAATTAAAAATGCAGAATATGAGTTAATTTTCAAATTTGGGATATATAAGTATACCAGCATTTAAATTTGTACAATAGATCTCCCAATTTTTCACTTTTAATGATGAAAGAGCAAGGAGAAGGTAGGCTCACTTCCTCACTGAAAGAAGTAGTCATCTTCATATAGAAGTTAACAACTTCATAATTTTCAATGTTTTTGTGGGCTTTAAACCCAGAAAAAGAATGGATTATTGATTTTCATTAAAAATAAGAACTATTTTACTATTGATTTCGAATCAACACACTGATAAATTAATAACAAATTGAAGCCCTTAATCGGCAAAATAGTTTTATGAAAAAAAATTATTTGATTTAAAAATTGAATTTTGACACAGCCAAATTATTTTTCAGATATGTATTGTATAAAAAATTACTTTGCTTTAAAAAATATATAAAATTACCTATTTGTTTCTAAATTCAATTAGTTATGCTTTTGAGTGTGATTTATTTACTATCCAGTTAAACTAGCAACAAAAATTTTCAAATTTTCAATGAAAAATTTAAATAATGGAAATTTCTAAATTAAGAAATAAAGTCAAATGTGTATTTAAAATGTGACAATGCAAAAGGAAAAATTATATGCAGAGTTGTTTAAAATATTATTCTTAAAATATTTATTTTTTTTAAAAAAAACTATCTCTGATTTAAGTCAATTTTGTTTGTTTTGTTACTTGATTACAACTAAAGAATACATTAATAAGTTATTTATTTTGAAATTTTATAATTAACATAAAAAGACAAAAATTCAAAGTGTTACTAAGAAATGCCTTGCAGATAAAAAAAAAAAATATTTTGCTCAGTCTAAATATCAAAATTGATGGTTCCATTTAAACAAATGAATACATTTATTTCTCTTGATACTTAAAAAACTATAACTTTAAACAAAAATACTCTTAATGTTTACTAAATAGATATAAATTGAGTAATCAATACACTTTTTTTTCATAAATAAATAAAATATGGATCTTGTAATACACAAATAAGAATTTAAATCATTATTATACAGATCTAGGTTTTTCAAATTTTTAGTACATGCTTTGTATTCTTATAAGAAATTAAAGTTCTTGCGATCAAATGATTTCTTGATTGTATAAAAATAGAATTAACACATTCAGATTGAAAAAATACAATGTTTTATTTTATTTTCAATTTTGAAGCAATTGGCCTTGGCCCCCATTTTAAATGTTACTTCATCGAGACACCATTCTTCCTTCTTACTTACAGTTCATTTTCTTTACATATATAAATTTCAATGAAGTGCTAGCAATGACAACTAAACAGTATGTATCAAATTCGTAATACACAACAATCACAAATTTCTTAAAAAAATATACTGTGAACATATTTTCGTAGAGATAAAATTATGGCATGTGTTTCCTTTCCACATTTTTGCAGAGGATACTTTACATTGCTATATAATTATTAGCATTTCTTACAAATATAGTCAGAAAAAAAATGTCCTTTCCCCTTATCTAAATTAGATACATAATACAAAGTCCAACAAATATTTTTAACAATATTACATAACTATATGAGTTCATTATGTATCAAAAATAGCATAAAAGTATTAATATAGTATATGAACAATATAAAGGACCACAGGCAAAAACACATAGTTACCAAGTTGAGCTTTGTATGACTGACAGGTAGTAAAGGTCTCTGAAATTTTCTTTGGCAGCCCACACCTCCAGGTAATGGGGGAGCAGATAAACTTGCTGCAACAAGATTAATAGTGTCTACCCAACTATCCAGCTCTTTAGAATCACTGAAATGGATGAAAATTCATATCTCTTTGAAGCAAAACAATCACTTAAGTTTCATACTATTTGTTTTAATGATTTTTTTTTAAAAAAACTTTTTTTTTATTATATAGGAAACCAATTTATGCTAATAATAATTAGTATACAATTATAATTGTTTTTATTTATTTTGTAAAATATTATTAGAAATGAATTAAAAAAATATATTTAAATATTAAAAAAATTCTTTAGTAATTTTCTTGATATATACATATATAAAATTTCTATTCGTTTTAAACATTCAATATTCATACACAATAATTACCTTTTGATTAAAGAACCAAGTAACGCTAGTAACACACACACAAAACTTAGGCATTTAAATAAACAAATAATAACCCAAACAAATCAAATAATGAATCTAAATAATACTGATTAGTTTGTCTTTTTCATCAGAGATTCTCACAATTCTCTCTAACGTACTTCTTGATGATAATTAAAAATCAATAATACCTCTAAATATTTTGTTTCAATATATCATTTCCATGCAAAAATTTTTGGTCTAAATTTTTGATAAACTGAAGACTTATATCTGTAATTATAATTTGAATGAGATAAAATAAATTATCATTAAAAACAGACTGATGTAATTTTGTAAATTGGAAAACTTAAAATAAAGTCCCAAAATAAACTATTTAAACCAAATCATTAACTCTTTTGAATTTCAGTATTTAACTGTATCACCGTCCTTAAATCCAAAATAAAAAAATGCTCCTTGAACATATAGTAAATTCATTATTATTTAGTGGCATAAAAATAATGAATTTACTATATGTTTAAATATAATTTTTAAGAAATGTTACATACCCTTTTTACATGTGCATTAAGCAATATTTATTAACATAATTCAAGATGCTATATATCGAAAGAAGAAAGTAGCAAAGCTCTTATAAGTTATATAAAGTATTATTAAATAAAATATTCATAAAATAATTTTAAACTTACATAGAGAGTAATAAATAAATCAAAATACTGGCAACTGAGAATGAGAGTAAATGAAAAAAAAAAAAAAAAAATTTAACAAATATATATTTCACGATAATAGTTAAAATATAAATTTGTTAAAAAATGGTTTAATGAACATTTTATAAAAATAATGCAAATTACATAAAAGAGTCACTAAATTCAACAAATAAAAATAACTAGTGAATATAATACACAAAGCTATGAATTAACATCATTTCAACTAGAGCAATCTAGCCTTTTACCTTGTTTGAAATAAATAAACAGCTTGATCAGCAGTATGCAATCTAAACACATATTGTTTCTTAGTATAATCAACAGCTTTTTCTGCGAATGCATGATGTATTCTTATTGAATTATGAAGACTTTCATACAGTTGATTTTTCTTAAAGCCATGCTCATCCTAGCAAATAAAACAAAATCTAAGATAATCAAAATGAAAAAGTTCTATGCAAAGTTTTGCAAAGAACAGATTTAGCCACCCAAGTTGCATTTTTTTTTTTGTAATTATTATTAAATTACTCAATTAAATATAAGATTTAAAGTAAACAATGAAATATCGAGAAATGGACAATAGTAAACTTTTCCATTATTAAATTTAAAGAAAACAATAAATTAAATTAAATATTATATCAGCTACATGTACTTAAAATTAGAGTAAATGGTAAATTATTAAATTGAATGTTATATCAGCTATATGTAAATAAAATTGAAGCATAATATCAAAGCACGAAATAACATGTCAAAAACAGACACCCACAATCCCATATTTAATTACATGCAAGCTTGAATAAATTTTTACTTCTGATTCATCAAGAATTTATTAGAAACTGTCCTTAACTCTTGTGAGGAAGATTGCTTGAATTAAAATTAAAGCTTTATATACAATTAATAAGAAAAAGTCTAAATATGTATGGTAAGTCTGTTACATCCAAGAAAGCAAATTATATTGTAAGAGTAAAAATATATATTAAATGATAATTTTAATTTAGTTTTAAGCTATAATTTCTTCCAAATCTGACTAAAAAACGCATAATTTTTTGATTATTATTTAAAATGAGAGATACATCTATTGTTTTGAAAAAAGGAGCAGACAGCAGGATAAAAAAAAATAATTAAGGTGACTGAAGATTAAAACAGTTACAGCATATGGTACATGAATAAGAGTTGGTACCATTATTATGAGCAAAGGTTAATTAATCTTTTTAAGAGGATTTTTATGGTGTAATAGCCTGTTGTAAAATTTTCAAGAAAGGCAAGTTATGTGATTTTTAAATTAAGGGAATTTTTAAATCTCCATGATAAACTGAATTCAGCATGAGCAAAGGAAAATTTATGAATGTTCATATTAAGGTGGGTAACAGTGGTATGCCCCCAAATGGGTGAAACACAAAGAATTGCACATTGCTTGAATAAGAGGGTTTAGTTGGATAGAGAATTATAGTAATGCGGCCACTTAGAAGGATGCAGTTATATATTTTTAATACGCCAAAAGTTTGGAATTTAGTAACACCTCTAGATATTCTCAAAGAATTATATTATTAAAAAGTTTTGGCTGACAGGAAGGTGGAGAGTGACCTCATATAAAATTTATTATTGTTATTTAGGAAATGTTTGCCTGAATACAAACTAATTTTCCCACCTTATTTTATTTTATAAATAACACCAGACCTTTAAAAAAGTATATGGGTTTGAGTTTTGAACCAATTTGGAAAAAAAAAAAAGATACTAATGTTGGGATTTGGAGAGATATTATATGCATAATAGTTATATAATATATGGGGTTGACAACATTGTCTTGAAGTACCCACTGGTATTGATTCAATGAATGAAAATTCATTATCAAGCTTTACTCTGAAAGTCATGCTTATGTAAGAATTATTAATAATGAGGAGTACAACTTTAATTGATTTATTTAATATATAAATATCAATCACGACAAAAGCAGTTAAATACTTTTTGGATATCTAGGAAACTTTACCACTGATTTATTTACAATTGTTATACTTCGGTAATGGTATATTCACCAAGTAATATTAAAATCATACATACTTTACAGACATTAAATTATAAATACATTATCTTATTCATTCTATTTTTTACAAATAAATTTATATGTATCACATCATTCATTTTATTAATCATTTAGTTTGAATAACAACAAAAAACAACACAGATTTGTGATTTTTTTTTTAGTTGAAAATAAAGTATGTGTCATTATTCTTATTCTGAGAAATATTTTTTTACTCTTATGATTTTCTAGCTATAGCTATATACCATACCAGTATATATAGCTGTAGCTAGAAAATCATAAGAGAAATTGGATTTTAAAAAAACTGGTATATACCAGCATCATAGCTATATACCAGCTTTTTTAAAATCTATTTTCATAAATGAAGTTTTCTGATACTTTCAATTATTCTCCAAACAATTTCAGGAATTCTCAACTATTTTTTTATAATTTTTTTAAACAGGCACTCTGGGATAAGTAATTAATTATAAATTAAAAAATTATAAATTTCATTTCTGACACTATAATACAATGGATTCAAATAAAGCAAAAGTATTTGCAACTGAAATCACTATCAAATATTTATCACAATACATAATGGAGAATTTCTTTAATGAATAAAAAAGAAACTATAAAGAATAGTTGGGGGGGGCGGGGGGTGGGGGGAATTACGGATGTCCTTCTCAAAGCATACTGATTTGTATCATGGTTTATGGATTCAAAATTATTGTGCATAAAAAGTTATGGAAATATAATAAAAGTTATTTTACCTTATGGAGATATAAAACTAAATCTCTCAAAGTGGCATATAACATTTTCCAGCTCCTACGACCCAAAGCAGCTGTATAATTAAAAAATAAATAAATAAAGGTAATGATATATCATGATACAACGAAGTTATAATGTTCAAATTCTGTTGCATATTACAAATGATTATCAACATTCTATTCAAGAACAGAACAGAAAGAAGCAATTAGTAAAGATATACTATCGAATATAGAACATTTTTATCTCAAATCTAATCTGAATGAGCCTAATGCACAAATTTTAAAAAATAAATTGGATTATAAACATTCAAAGAATGTTTGTAAAAACACTCATTTGCAATAATACTAAATTTGAAAAGAAACTATGTAGTCTCTATGCCTCTATAACCATTCTCTACTCTTTAACAAATCAAATCCATCATTAACTGTTAAAATATATAGTATGCAATAATATGAAGCAAATTATTCTTCATTCAATTAATTCTCCATAAATTTTCAAATAGCTAAGTAGTAAATAAAGTCATAAATGAAGATATTACAAAGGTAGTTATACTTATTTGTTTAGTATAATGTTTTAGTAAACATTAAAACTACTATTTTGGACACACATTTAAAGAAAAGTTACAAAAAACCCTATTACATCATTAGAAGATTCTAAAATATAAAAATATACTTTAAGAATATTTTTTTACTATGTTTAATGTATTTGTTTACATGGTTTGAAATCAAAATTTCCAAAAGTACCTCATTAATGAAGTAAAATTTTTATAATATAGTTTTGTATTATTTGCATATGAAATACTAAAGATCACTATGCTCAAATAACAACACACTAACTTTTTTTAAAAAAAGTT
>BMAW01016418.1:33895-62318 GCA_019974015.1 Nephila pilipes
AACTTTTTTTAAAAAAAGTTCAATTAATAAAACAATATCAGTTCTTTAAATTTTTAACCAAGAATAAAATGTTATATAATAATGAAAAAATCATATTAACCACTTTGAATATTAAATTGATTTTAAGCTTACTATTATAGATTATATATTTCTATGGAAAATACCTTAATAAAATTCAGATAGTTTGTAAGAAATGTAAAATAATAATACTAAATTTTAAAAAAAAATTCTTTATTAACTGATCACAACAGAAGTAAAAAAAAAAAACTCTTCCTATAGAAAAATACAACTGATTCAAACATGTACATTAATCGATTTCATGGGATACAGAGCAACAAAAACTATTATACCTTCAAACATGCTCATTTTTATTACATTTTGATTGCATTTATAAAATAGCAATAACAGTTTAAATCCAAAATACATAAGTTACTACATCTAAACATTTATTTGCACCTAACCATCTGAATTACAAAAAACAAAATCTAGAAACTTGAATTGTAACATTAACAGAAAGAATTTTCACTGTTTCAGCTTTTCAGTTCAATGATATATAGAGGTATGAATGCTCTTAAATAAAGAAAGAATATCTTTATAGATATTTAGATTAAAAAGTACAATAGGACCCACTTAATGCTTTTCCTCTAAAAAATGGTTCTCATGGAAGTAGGGGATTACCTCCAAGATCGCCGTTTCTGGGCCGATTCAATAACATTATTCTTATTTAGATCATTTGAATAATTATATGAGATTATTTCAAAATAGCTTCCGCTAAATTATTTTAAGCTTTTTCTATTTTATTATGGCATTTCATGGTCCATGACAGGATCTATTTACCCGAATGAATCAGAAGATTGCAGGGACTCTTTAACTGTGAACGAAGCACTTAGAGAAAATTTTTGGATAATTAAAGCTAAAAAGTTAGTCAAGCAGGTTCTTAATGAATGTGTGACGTGCAAGCGTTATAAAGCTAAACATGTTGAGGTACCTTTCGCACCACTGCCTAGAGAGCGAGTTACTCAGACAAAAATATTTGAGGTAACGGGTATAGATTATGCCGGTCCTCTATACCTTAAGTCGAAAGAAAAGGCATGGGTTGTTTTATTTACTTGTGCTGTCTACAGAGCAGTTCATTTTGAATTAGTCCAGTCTCTCACTTTCATACTTTCATTCAAGCCTTAAGACGATTCATTGCCAGAAGAGGCAGGATTTCAGTAATTTATAGTGACAATGGTACGAACTTTCTTGGAGCAAATAATGCCTTGAGAGCATTAGATTGGAGTAAAATTGCTGTATATTCAACTTCTCAGAAAATCACTTGGAAATTTATACCACCCACAGCGGCATGGTGAGGTGGATGGTGGGAGCGTATTGTAAAAATGCTAAAAGAGCTACTTCGACGAGTTTTGGGGAAGTCTATTTTAAATTATGAAGAGCTCTTAACTATCTTGTGTGACAGTGAGTCAATAATCAATGCTAGGCCATTGACTTACCTACAAGATGATCCAAATGAATTAATACCTTTGACTCCAGCAATGTTTATTCACGGAAATAGCAACAATGAAACTCCAGATCTAGATAAAGTGGATCGAACTTCGTTGATAAAACGCATCAAATATTTGCAGAAATTACGTGACGATCTTAGACAAAAGTTTAGAAATGAATATCTTGCTCTTCTAGTACACAAGGGGATAAGGAAAAGTGGTGTTTTAGAGGTGGGAGATGTTGTGCTCATTGGGCATGACAATGTCCGCCGCATTGACTGGCCTCTTGGTGTTATCTTGGAAGTTTATCCTGGAAGAGATGGTGTTCCTAGAGTTGCAAGAATTAAAACCTCTAACGGTGAGAAGATACGCCCTTTCCAAAGACTTTATCCTTTGGAAATGTCTGCTAAAACTGAGATTGATGTTTTGAAAGCTTCAGGAGAAATTGGAGAACTTGCTGAGAATACTCCTGGCTTACCTACTAAGGATATTCCAGACTCTCCTGTTGAGGACACTGATAATTCTAAGGTGATACACCATACAAAAACTAGATTGGGAAGAACCGTAAGAATTCCTCGCAAATTAGACTTGTGAACTCATGAACATATTTTTTGACTTTAACAAATTGCAAGAGAAACTTAATGTTTTATATCTGTATTGCATATTTGAAATTCAATTTATTTTAGATTTAAGTTGCAAAGTTCTATTGTAACCTTTCACTTTGCAAGGTGGGAGTATGTATCGTATCGCAAAAGATTTTCATATCGTTTGGTTTTTTGTTTAAGTTTTTATTTTAGTGTGTGTGTGTGGCAACATTGTTATTTTTCTTCTTGGATGAGTCAATTTTGAAAAATGTTGTTCTATTGTTGATAAAAGACTTAAAAAGAAAAAGTCGTTATTTTTATTTAGAGTTCTTTTATTCATCTGGAGATCTTATTTAGATCATTTGAATAATTATATGAGATTATTTCAAAATAGCTTCCGCTAAATTATTTTAAGCTTTTTTCTATTTTTATTTACAATTACTGTCATCTGTAAATGTGTATTTGATATTAACTGTAACTGTTTAGATTGTTTTTGTTATGTAACTGCTTGTGTTGTTGCTGTGTCGAGATGACTTTGATTGACTTCTGGTTAACAATAAATCTATATTCAAAATGAACTATTTGGAAATCGTGATTCTACATGTTCTGAAGAACATGATAAAAGTCCAAAATACAAACAATTACAGTATGTTTGCTGTGTCACAGTTTACAATTGGTTAACAATGTTATTTTGGTACAAAGGTGTAATAAACTTTATTGAGATAAATATTGTGATTTTTAGTTTTTATTATTGAGAAAGTGAAGTGACAAGTATAAGCATTTTGCTGAAAATATGAATGCAAATGCTCAGATAACTTAGAATGAATACACAGCAATCTGATATCAACAATTCAGTAATTTTGTCAACTTCAACAATACACACAATTCTAAATAATTCGATATTAAAACCAACGTTTTTATATGGTGGCAAAGTTTATTAGAGAAAATTATTGAAATATTAGTTAAAACTGTTAGTTATTTTTAACTTTAAAATTTACTTAAAAAGAGACATTTGTGACCGTATTAAAAAATTCATAATACTCATAAAATCAAAACATGCATTTGAAAGTTTGTAAGTCATTCTATTAAAAAAAAGGGGAACCAGAATTCAGAAAAAATTATTGTGATAAGACACGGCGCCAAATATCGGAATCTTTCTTTCTTGCGAATGGTTACTGACTGAAAATCAGCAACACTTACTATCTTCCCTTTTTTAGTTTTACGATACCTCGTGGAGTGGGGAATGCCCGGTGTTCCCAGAGGGGGAAAGAAATTTTTTCCTCAATCCTAAAAGCGCCGAGAGGAAAGAATATTTTGACTTATTATAATTATTGAAATATTAGTTAAAACTTGTCGCAAATGTCTAAATATTACATTGTTAGGCGAGTACGAACGGTTCCCAAAATTTCAAAGCTCTAGCTTGATGGGAAGTTGGTTAAATTAACGATCGAAAATTTGATGACTCACACACACACCAAGTGAAATTCAGAAAAATGTTTTAAAAATAAAGAACAAATTATATTATTAGAAACTACGATCAGAATGATTTTTGCAACAAAAATTACCCATTCCAAAAGCAACAGGAATGAGAAAATGGAAAAACAACTTTTCAACTGGATTGATGATGAAGTTGCAATATATAATGGAAAAAGTAAGAAGCAAAAGAAACTTTCAAAAGACTTACAAAAAAAAAAAAAAAAAAGTTTGGTGATTATAACAGAAATTGTGGGTCTGTGTATACAAAATAATTTGAATTTTGATAGAAGTACAGAGGCAAGATGAAGCAATGTCTTGCTATTGACAACTGCTTGCTGAAAAAAAAAACAGGAAAAGGCAAATAACATTATATAACTCCATCACACAAAAAAAATGTTCAAGGAAGAACTTTTTTCATAACATACAAAACTTTCATTTTCCCTCTACCCCCAACTTTCACGAATGTTTCATGAATTTAAAAAAAGTCGATATTAACATTAAATAAATCTATACTTAATGTAATACAAAAGTATTTAACAATAAATGTTATAAAACAAAAATACAATAAGTTTATAAAATAAAAATAAACAAAAAAATGTTTTGCTCTGTTTCATTTATGATCTTGTTTAATGTCGGAAATTTTTGAAACATATTGACTGCATTAAGCAGGGTCTTACTGTATTCACAGAAATATGGGCTCCCTGATTTAAAAGTAAATTGTCCATTAATAAAACAAAGAGTATAAACAAATAAAAACAATAAAAAAGTCTTAAGAAATATACACATCATTATCTAATTAAATTAAACATTTAGAAAAATTCCTTTTCAGATGATAAATAATGTTTTAAAAAAATTAATAACAGATTTCTACATTAAAGTAAAATATTAATAAGCAGAAAAATCAAGAGGTTGAAATTTTTATTTATCAAATACTAGATAAAAAAATGTAAATTATTAATTAATCGAAAACATTTTTTAAAACAAGTCAAAATTTATATACTCACTCTTTTTACCACTAGGATCCATACAGCACTTACGCATGACATAACCTTTTTTGTATTCTGTGGCACAATTTGGATTTGGAACCTTAAACAGTACCAATTAGTGATTATTCTTCGTTTTTGCTCATAAAAATTAAACGTTTTAGTAAAAAAAAAAAAATATTCAAAATATTTAGTATCTTACAAATCTTTATTCAATGCTTATTTTCTACAGTATTTTTAGCCATACATTAAACACGGCGATATATATATTTTTTTTAAAAAAAAATCTAACTTCTCACTCTGATTTGTTATGTTAGTCCGGAATAATTTTGGATAAATTATATTATTGTCTATATCTGATGTTTAATATATATAGAAAAAAAAATGTATGCAAGTAATGAAATCCATGATAATAGGTCGAATATTTAAGGGCTATATATTATAAAAGGGGCTATCCATTCAAAAAAAAAAAAAAAGCATGCCTAAAGGGATCTCCATGCATTTATGAAAATCTGTAAAATTATTTATTCTATGAATTTCATGCATGGACATTATTAAAAACAGTTACAAGAAAAACATTTTGTAACTAGAGAAAAATAAAAACGGAATTAATCATTGAACTTAAAAATCTTTGCTCTGAATGGAATCAACACAGTTTGATTTAATTTAATAAATAATTACATTTTGTTAAATTAATAAAAATATTAAACCTCAAAGGAAAGCTGTGTTTCACACATTTAATAGCCCATTAAATATTTTTTAAAAAAAGCAATAAGTTAGAATAGTCCAAATGAAAGTTGTTCTAAAACGAACCTTAGAATTCAAAGATAAAATCAATTGGGCTGCATCTACCCGATGCTTGGATACCTGGATATAAATAAATACAAAGAGATTTCATCAAACATACACTTTATTCATAAAGGACGGCACAACACAGAGACACACTCAAGTAAACGCTCAGCTATCGCCGAGTGCACAAGTCGTTCTGTTTTTACATTCGTGAATGAGAGTCAGCTCGCAGGCTGACGTCACAGCACAGCCGCGCAGCGGCAGTTATTTCACTGCGTTTCGCAACATCCTCCCCCCCTTGAGACTCAGATAGAGTCTCAAGAGTATAACAAACATTATTCAAAAAAAATACAGTCTTGTACGGGCTTTCACAGGCCTTCCAGAGAATGTAAATTTTCTCACTATCACAGCATCAGCAGATGTTACATTGTTTTCATTATCAATCACATTATTAGAATTAGATTCCTCTCCACCCAGTTCCCCATCAACAGATTCCTTTGAATAAATTTCTAATGGGTAGTAACACATGGATCAATAAGTCCCGAGACTAACATTGAAAACAACATTTTTTTTGCAATTTTTTTTTTTATTCATCAACATAATCACCTTTTAGGGTGATACAATCGTTCCAACGCTTTTCCAATTTTTCAATACCATGTTTATATAAAAAATTATCTTTCGCTTCAAAATAAGCTTCAGTTTCAGCGATGACCTCCTCATTTGAGCCAAATCTTTTTCCCTGGAGCATTTTTTTAAGATCAGCAAAGAGCCAGTAGTCACTGGGGGCTAAATCTGGCGAGTATGGGGGGTGGGGAAGCAGATCAAAGCCCAATTCGTTCAATTTTGCCATTGTTTTCATCGACTTGTGGCAGGGTGCATTGTCTTGGTGAAAAAGGATTTTTTTTCTCTGTATGTGCGGTCGTTTTTTTGCGATTTCCTCCTTCAAACGCACCAGCCAATCAATATAATAATCACTGTTGATCGATTTACCTTTTTCGAGGTAGTCAATGAAAATCACGCCATGTGTATCCCAAAAAACTGACGCCATGACTTTGCCAGCTGACTGCTGCGTTTTCGGACGCTTCGGACGGCTTTCGCCAGCTGTGCGCCACTCAGATGACTGCCGCTTCGACTCTGGAGTGTAGTGATGTATCCATGTTTCGTCCATGGTCACGTAACGACGCAAGAAATCTTTTTTGTTGCGAGTAAATAGCGATAAACAGCTTTCTGAATCATCGACTCGTTGCTGTTTTTGTTCCATCGAAAGCAATCGCGGCACCCACTTGGAAAAAATCTTTTTCATGCTCAATTTTTCATGAAGGATAGTAAATACACTTCCATATGATATCTGTGTCATCTCAGCAATCTCACAGAGCTTCACTTTACGATCTTTCATTATAATTTTTGTCACTTCACTCACATTTTCCGGTGTAACGGCTTCCACAGGTCTACCCGAGCGCTCCGCGTCATTTGTGTTGGTACGACCACGTTTAAACTCGGCAAACCACCGACAAATCGTTGCTTTTGATGGACAAGAGTCCGGGTAACATTTTTCAATCCATTGTTTCGCTTGCACGGTGTTTTTACCCATTAAAAAACAATGTTTTATCAGAACACGAAACTCGGTTTTTTCCATTTTTTAAACAAACTACAAAACGACTTTACTCCAACCTCGATAACTCAGCTGTTTCTGGTCCGATCGACTTAAAATTTTGACACGTTTCAAGCAAAGGTTAGTACTCTAGAAAGACCTGGTTACTGGTTTACTACGAGCGCCATCTCTGGGTTAGTCTCGGAACTTATTGATCCATGTGTTACGTTGTATAGGGCGTAAAACTGTCCCATGTTGCATTTTAAGTTTAACTGTGCGAAATTTTCCATCGCGCCCTGGAATCAACTCAATAATTTTTGCCAAGGGCCAAAACAGTCATTTTTTATTATCATCTCCTATTAAAACTATTTCTTCAATTTGAGGATTACGCGATTGCTTTTCGTTATGTTTTTGCACGAGTTGTCCAAGATATTCTTTCCTAAGACGTTGGCGTAAGTCCTTTAGTAGTTTACTACGATATTTTATTCTTTTGTTCAGACTCCTCGAATTCAACTCTTCCATATCATCAGTGTTAGAACTTCTGTTCTCGATAAGGAACATACTGGGGGTAAGAGGAATCAATTCTTCAGGATTTTCTCATACATATGTTAAAGGTCTACAGTTAATAATTGATTCACAATCACAAATTAAGGTATACAGTTCATCATGGGATAACACAGATTTACCTAAAGTACGCCTTAATAAATCCTTTATGGTGCGGACCAACCTCTCCCACCAGCCACCCCACCAAGCTGCGGTTGGAGGAATAAATTTCCAAAATATTTTATGAGTTCTGGTCTCCTTTTGAACTTTACTCCAATTTAATTTTGATAGATCATTAGAAGCACCCCGGAAATTAGTCCCATTATCACAATAAATCGTTCGTGGTCGTCCACGTCTAGTGATAAATCGTCTAAGGGCCAAAAGAAAGGCATCCGAAGAAAGGTAATTAACTAGTTCAAGGTGAATGACCCGGTATACCGCGCAAGTAAACAGAACCATCCACACTTTGCATTCATTTTTCAAAAGCAGTGGCCCTGCTAAATCAATTCCCACAATTTCGAATGGCGAACAATCAGTTACACGGTCTGGTGGCAGAGGCGTTGGTTCGCTTGACATAGATTTAGCCTTATAGCGGTTACATGTAATACAATTATAAAGAACATTTTTGATAGCTCTTCTACCTCTGATTATCCAAAAATTCTCCCTCAACAGGCATTGCATCATTTGGATTCCAGCATGACGGTTTTTTCTATGTACATTTTTAATTAACAATTTAGTGAACTCACATTTATCAGGTAACAATATTGGGAACAAAAAAGATATTTCATCATCTCGGTTACTTATTTTTGTTTTTACTCTAAGAATACCTTCATTATCAACAAAAGTTACAACAGAATTTAAAAATTTTGCATTAGAAAGATATTGGCTTTGAACTAAACAAATTAATTTCTTTTCAGAACTTTCAAACTCAGATTGTGAAAGTTCATTGTTTTTACATTTTCCATTGACTAATTTACAATTATTTATATATATAAATCTTAATACCCAAGAAAATACTCGGATCATTTTATCATAATCAGAGGCTCTTTCTGCATACCAGGGGGGGGGGTCTTCTGTTAGATTCATATTTACAATTTTGCACTTTCTCCTTTCGATATCTACTTTACTGGGTTGAGAGCTAACCTCACTAACAGGCCAGGATTCTGGATTTTCTTTCAACCAAATTGGACCCTCCCACTATTTAGAATTTAACATTTGTTTAGGAGTACATCCGCGAGATAAAAGGTCGGCAATATTCATATTTCCTGGTACATGTCGCCATGAAACGCACCCTGTTAGCTCTCTAATCTCTTTAACGCGATTTGCAACAAAAACCGACCATTCTCCACATTCTTTAATCCACCATATAGCGACAGTGGAATCCGACCAGAGTGTGACTTTAATGCTTGCCACACCTAGCGCCCTTATAACGGAATTAACAAGTCTTGCTCCGATACAACAAGCCATCTATTCCAATCTGGGAATGCTCAAAGGCTTTAGAGGAGCCACTCTATTTTTAGCGCGAATAAGTGTAAATTCATAAATCGTGACAAAGTTATATCTTTCAATAAATATATTTCATTTAACCATTTAGAGAACCGATTAACAACGGAAGGAGGCAATTCCTCATCCCAAGAAAAGTGAGATTTCCATAAATCTTGTATAATGAGCTTAGGGAGCAATGCAGTAGGAGTCAACAAGCCAATAGGATCATATAATTTTTGTTCAATAGACAAAATTAGTCTTTTATTTATCTTAGTTCCACATGATAAAACTTCAAAATCTATTTTACATTTCATTGTATCCTTATCTAAATTCCAAATTATACCCAAAACTGAAGTATCTCCAGAATTCCTACTAGTATGTTTACACTCTACATTGCTCTCCCAAGCCCTCAAATTAAAACAACCCTTAGACATTATAAGTTGTGCTTTTTCAACAAAATTATCAGCTTCTGCGACGTTATATACTCCTGTTAAACAATTATCAGCATAAAAAGAACATTTAAGTTTCTGAACAACATCATAAAATTCAGTACAATTGTCCAAAAGATGTGAAATTGTTGCATTTAATAAAAAAGGATTCGAAGAAACACCAAATACAACTCGACAATGTCTATAAATTGATTCATCATTGCAAGGAAGAAAAATCGAAAGTCTCTGTCTTTAGGAGCAACAGACAACATCAGGAAAGCCTTTTCTATATCCGCAATTAATCCAATCGGATACATTCTAAATCGATCGATAATATCAGGTATTAATTCTATTAAATTGGTTCCCTTAAATAAACATTCATTCAATGAAGGACTCCCTTTCTCGAGAGGCAGAAGCATCAAATACAGGCCCGAATTTTTGTAGTTCGGCTATCAAATTTAATCACAGGCCTATGTGATAAATAATGGCATGCTGTATTCACTTCATAATCTGGAACCCGTTCAATAATATTCAACCTTTCTCACTCCCGAAAAACCTTTTGATAATCCGAAAGAAATTCCCCGTTTCCGTATCTGTTTATCATTTTTTCGTGCTAAACATTTATTACTAGGTAAATTCGAAGAATCAAGTTTCCACGGGAGTTCTACCTCATATCTTCCATCCGGAAGAATTTTGATTTTATCATTAAAATCCTTTAAATTAAAATCATCTTCTCTTTTTCGTTTTCAAATGCTATTCCTAAAACCTAAAGTTCCCAAAGTTGATTCGCTGGCAATGACATGGAATGCATTGATAACGATGGTAAAATGTTATCAATTCTGCACGATCCCTTTCCAAAGACTGTCCATCCGAGTTTCGTTTCTACGGCTGTTAAGCCACATTCTAATACAACAGTATTTCCAGTCAATAATTTTCCTAAAACATCAGCACCTATCAAAAGATCAATACCTGTTTCTTCTCGAAAGAAATCGGCAAAAACTATTTTCTTTCTTTTTAATTCATTCAATATCTCATTATTCTCAATTCTCGAAATGAAACCACAAATCCTTTTTTCAAAGAAAGCTTCAAAACCACAAGAAAAAAACTCTATTTAAACTACTGACCTCGACTGCAAATACTTTATGACTTTTTGATTCGGTTTCATCCCTTCGGAACAGCGCATGAATCACAGTCTCTGTTCGAAGATGAAAAGCTTTAAGCTGAGTCATAATTTTCTCGCTTACATAACTACTTTGAGAGCCAGAGTCAATAACTGCGCGGATGATTATCTCCTGACCTTGGCAACGAATTAAAACGCACAACGTTTGCAAAAAGACAGTTTCGCTTCTGCTACAATCAGAAAGGGAATTCTCAGATTTAGGAACTAAAGATCAATTTAAAGTTTTGTTTTAAGTTTGGAAAGACACCAAAACAAACTCATGCGATGCTGGTACGTGTTTATGAAGATCAAGCACTGTCCATGAAATGTGTGTACGAGTGGTTGGCTCGTTTTCGAGAAGGCCGGGAAAGTGTTTCTGACAACTCCATTAGCGGAAGCCCGGCGACTTCCGTCAGCGAAGAAAACATTGAGAATATGAGGAAATTACTCACGAAAGATCATCAATTAACTGTGCACATGATGACTTATAAACTGCAGATTAACCGTTAATCCGTGCGACAAATCGTTATCCAAAATTTAGGGATGAGAAAAACGTGTTGTCGTTTTGTGTCACATAACTTGACTGACGATACAGAAGCAGGCACGTTTAGAGGCTTCACAGGATGCGACATCAAGTTTCTGTATTGTCACTGAGGATGAGTCCTGATGTCTCAGGTTCGACCCTGAAACGAAACGGCAAAGCATGGAATGGTGTTCTCCTTCATCGCCTCGTCGGAAAAAGGTCAGAGCAGAAAAATCATGCATGAAAACGATGCTCACCACCTTTTTGATAATCAAGGCATTATCTACAAGGAATTTCTACCTGAGGGAACGACGATGAATGCTGCAAGTACATTGAAATTTTGACCCGTCTCATGAAACGTCTAGGCAGGGTACGACCAGAGCGCATAACAAGGTTCATGGTTTTTTGTTCACGACAATGCTCGCCTTCACATAGCCAATATCGTCAAACAATTCCTGGCAAAAGAGGGGGTGGTGCAAGTTGAACATCCACCATACTCGCCAGATCTCAATCCTCCAGACTTTTTCCTATTCTCACGACTCAAACTCGCTTTGAAAGGAAAGAGATTTGACGATATTCCTGACATCCAACGAAACGTGACGAGTCTTTTGAACTCCATCCCAAAAAAAGACTTGCACAGTTTCCTGGACACGTATAGCAGATCTCAGGGGTGCATAGTTATGGGAAGTGACAATTTCGAAGGACAGTAAGGTAACTTTCGTTAATATTTCATCTACGTTAATGTTACAGGACTATTCACTGAACTTTATTGTCAGAGGTTATATATATCAATTTGATAGTACTTTGTGTATGTTTCTAAAGCGTATATTTTTAACTTATTCAATTCTGCTTGAATCAATCCATTTTAAAAATTTCAAATCCTAAAATTTCTATCTAATAAATGTTTATATGTGTTATACCCAAAGTAATTTATAATAATACTGGAGCATTTTGTTGGCGCATGCGCGCCAACGTCATGCGCGCTAATGCAGATATTCTGCTCTTCAGCGCTGTACCGGCAGATGAGAACTTTCTGTGGAATATGGGAGACGAGAATTTTTCTCTGTAATACGTTGACGTGAGCAATAATGGAACTCTAATATTTTAAAGCTCACAATTATAAAATGATTAAAATTTGTTGCGTTTGTAAATAGCTTATAGATGTGTGGTCAAATAAAAAGGAAACAAGCGTAGCTGGTCCGTCTTTAAAATAAAAACAACGAAATAACTAAAATAAACATCTTGGATCCGCTCGAACCAGGAGCGATCAGTGAACTATGGAAATACTAAATAGATCAAAAAGTACCTTGAAAGGTAAAATTAGCAGAATTGAAACCTTTATTAAAAGTGCCAATGGAGAAACCGATTCGGTTGAAACGAAAGTAAAGCTCAAAAATGTTATTGCACTGCAAAGAAATATTGAGGAACTGCACAACAACTATAACTCCATTCCCAATGTAAAGGATGCAGAATTGGCTTCTATCGAAGAAGAACTCAATCTTCTTGAAGAACGCCTCGAGAAATAAGAGGTAAGAATTGAAATTATTCTTAATTCCTCTGATAAATCAAGTTCTGGGGCAGTAACGAAATCGAATGATAATTTCGAAATCAAAACTAAAATACCCCCTTTACTTTTACCCGAGTTCTTGGGAAAATATGAAGAATTTAGTTCCTTTAAAGTCCAATTTGACGATCTGATCACAAATAATACGCAACTGAGTCAGTCTCAGAAGCTGTACTACCTCAGATCTTGTTTAACTCATGAAGTAAATTATTTGTGTAGTAATTTTGATTCCCTATATGAATTTTTAGAAAATAGATATGAGAATGAACGTTTGATAATCAATATTCATATTCAAAACATTTTGAAATTTGACAAAATACAAAATGAAAATTCCTCAGACACTAGAAAATGATTGATTGCATTAAAAAAAAAAATTACGTGCATTAAAAGTGCTTAAATATGAGCAAAATAAATTATCTGATGTTTTACTTATTAATATTCTTGTTGAGAAACTTGATAGAGAATCGAGAAGAAATTTTGAATTATCTCATAAATCCAAAAATGTTCCAACATTTTAAGAATTTATTGCATTCTTAGAACAGCGGGAATCCGTTTTATTGTCCGTTGATAGAAATCCTAAAGTTAACACAAATAAATTTTGTGCCGACAATTCTAAGCCAAAGTCTTTCATAGTAAATAAAAATTGTATAGTGTGCAAGTACCGACATCCCGAAATATCGATGCCCTACTTTTTTAAAATTTAGTGTTGATGAAAGACAATTTCATTCGTAAACACAAACTTTGTAATTTGTGCTAAAACTCCAACCATATTGAAATTAATTGCTTGTCTAAATATAGATGTATATGTGGTGGTTTACATAGCCATTTGATTTGTTCTCAAAACTCAACTAAATCGAAAATGAAAAAACTTTTAGTCATCAATAACGGAAATGAAAAAGAATATTGCGAAACAGTTAATAAAAATTCTACCTGCAAATACAACCGCGTCAGTGTTGAGTTATAACATCTCTAGACGACAAAGACAAATCAGAAATATTAGCTGATTCTCTGCAAAAGCAATTTCAGCTCAATGACATACACACACCAACACACGATAGGACAATTAAACATATTGTTCACGGCTATCTCGCTAACGAAAATAACTTTAACGATACCCCCCACACCCACCCTGTCAACCATCGGAAATTATTAAATACATCAAGGATATTAAAAATAACAAATCTCCGGGCAACGATGGAATCAGGAATGAAATGTTAAAGAACCTCCCTACCCCAACCATCTTACAACTTCATTACGTTATCAACAAAATGTTAGAACTCGGTCACTTTCCGACTAGATGGAAAACGGCCTCAGTCGTTACCATTCTTAAGCCAGGCAAGGATCCAACCAATGCTGAGAACTACAGGCCGATTTATCTGCTACCGATTCTCGGAAAACTAGCAGAGAAAATCATATTGAAATGACTAAATGACCATCTCCATGTAAACAAAATTTTAATCCCAGAACAACATGGTTTTATGCCTCATCTTTCAACCACTCATCAGTTGTCAAGAGAAGTCATTTTTATTAAAGCTGGACAAGAAAATGGGGGAAAACTGGAGCCGTTTTCTTTGATATTCAGAAAGCCTTAGACCGGAATAATAACTCATTTAAAGAAACGAGCCAAAGTAAAGCAATAATTCTATTTGAAAGGAATTTGTAATATAATTATAGCAGTTAATAAGAAAATTGGAAAAATATAAAAATTGCATTTTATATGGTTAAAAAAAATATTTCCCCTTTATTTAACACCGATATTTCACAGAAGTCCTATAAAATTTAGAAAAATAGCTAATGGTTTGAATACATATTTTACTCTTGCTGGTAAAAAGCTATAAAAAATATACAAAATATTACAGATAAGTTGAATAGTACTGTCATTATCAAAAATAGTGCTCACATAGTAAAACAAATAATAAACATATTTATGCTACTTGTAGTTATGATTTTGACGATCTTAAACCTAACGACATAAATGATCATATTAAAGTTTAAACATCTTATTAAAAACATTTATTAATGAGATTATTGCATATGAAAATTTTTATACTTACACTCAAGAGCCAAAACATTATGACCACCTGTCAATAACGAGTTGGCCCACCTTTGGCGCGACACACAGCTTCAACCCGCCTTGGCATGGATGCCACAAGTCCTTGGTAGATGACCGGAGACAGATTGTACCAGATGTTTAAGCAAAGGTCACGCAAATCCGAGATATTGCGAATTGGTGGTCTTTGAACTCTGAGCTGCCGTCCCATGGCATCCCAAATGTGTTCTATCGGATTATGATCCGGTGAGTTAGGCGGCCAGGACATTAACTGGAATTCAGCATCATGTTCCTGGAACCACTCCAACACAATTTTAGCCTTGTGACACGGGGCGTTGTCCTGTTGGAATATTCCATTTCCAGCTGGAAAAACAGATGCCATGTAAGGGTGCAACTGGTCCGCAATGATGTTCAGATACCCTGTAGCATTCATGGTCTACTCTACCACAACCACGGGTCCCAGAGATGCTCAAGAGAACGTCCCCCAAAGCATAATACCGCCGCCACCGGCTAGTGTATGATCTACTGTACATTGAGGGAACAACTGTTCGCATGGAAGACGGCGTATCCTGACACGGCCATCGGCGTGATGAATGACAAACCGTGATTCATCTGACAAGGCAACACTCTCCCACTGATCCATGGACCAGTCACGATGTTCCCGGGCCCAGCGCACGCGCAGTTGGTGATGATGCTTGGTCAGCAAAGGCACACGAGTGGGACGTTTGCTGCGTAGCCCCATATCCAACAGTGTCCACTGAACAGTGTGCTCCGATAGTATTCTACTTGGCCCTGCATTGTATTGGGCTGTAAGATGAGCCACTGTCTGGCTACGGTTTTGCTTCACCATGCGAAACAGTCTCCAACGACCTTTTTCTTTGATAGAGTGTGGACGTCCAACACCATGTCGTCTACTGCTGGTTTCACCGTAATTCATCCACTTTGCATAAGTACTGACAACTGTAGATCGCGAACAACTCACGAGTCGTGCAGTTTCGGAAATACTTGTTCCGAGCCTATGAGCCATTACAAACTACCCTCTATCAAAGTCGCTTAGATCCGCAGCTCCCATCACACACAGAAGTGAAAGAATGATTCTTCAGACTCTCCAGCAGCAGTTAAATACCACTTCCACCTGATCACGTGCCTTCCACGTCATCCAGGCGAGTTCATTGCAAAATGTAGGGGTGGTCATAATGTTTTGGTTCTTGAGTGTATATGTTAAGTCTTAAAAGACAATTATATATTTTTATTAAAAAGGTATATGTAACGATCAAAGGTATACTAAGGGAAGGGGCTGTAAATAATTGCAATGCCAATATTTTACATTTTTATAAAGAACTATTTTCAATAATTTTACGGATGTTTAGATAATATATTGATGATGTTTCCTTATTTTCAAGTTAATAATAATAAAAATGTTACACCTTTCTCATCTTATTAACCAGAATACTTAAATTTGTTACAAGTCAATGTTAACATAAATGAATTAGAATATTTAGATATGTTTAAAATATAGAAGATATATAATAAAATTTCTAGTAATATAATTGTTAAGAGATTCCCCCTTCTGATACTTACTCATAGAGTACCCTTAAGGGCAGTGCACTATGCCTGAATATTTTATGAACATCATTTATAATCATATTTTAAGCATTACTAAGACTTGTGGCTAATGCAGTATTAACTTGGATAAGTTTAAAAAAATTTGTCTGTAAGTAGAATTTTCTTTGAGTTTTATTATGAGTTATTTAAAGTATAATAACTGTCAATATCAGTGTTTTTTTTCCTTTCCTATTCTCATTTTTCCCTTTTTGATTTAATTTTTCTGTTTTAAAGTTTTCAAAATTGCTGTAAGAAACTCTCATTTCATTGCTACTCTCTCATTGTGATACATTTTCTGTTTCAGTTTGCGGCGGTTCGCCAACAGGCAGATCACTCGCCAATTGTGGAGACCGTCAAACAGATTCTACAGGAGCTGCGAGGCGTTCCTCGCCAAAGGCAGCACCCTTGGTGCGCGTGTTCCTTCTCTTCTGAGAACTAACTCTCTCTCTCTCTTTTTCCGACTTGCGCTGTAACTTGATGCTCGCTCGGAGCTCGTTGCACATAGTTCAATGGTGTGTTATTAAAGAAATATCAGAAGGTTTAGCTTGTTCCTGTGTTTAAAGCAGCAGCCTCAGCAGTGGTGACCCTGATTAAGAATTACACCTTCAGATTGAAATGGATTAAAAACGTTTTCTCCGATGTGCAAGCGTCCGACAAACAAGGTAAGCTTTCATGGTTTCTCTGTGTTTGGTTCAGAAATATTTATTTTAAATCAGCAGTTTAACTCCTTTCCTTAATTCCTTATTACTTTTTTAATTTTTCATATTTCGCAGTTCTATATTTTGCAAAAATGACTGAGGATAGTAACGCTCAACAACACGCTTCACGTATTGCTGCTAAACTTCCACCGCTGTGGAAACATAATATAAAGCTTTGGTTTCTACAAGCAGAAACAAATTTTGAGCTTTCAGGCATTACAAATGATGTCACGAAATACAATAATGTTCTTGCTGCAATTGACTCTGAAATTCTGTCGGTGGTTTCCGATTTATTGTTTGACCCACCACACGTGGATCGGTACGCCACACAAAAAAACAGACTAATTCAAGAGTTTTCATATTCGGAAAATCTACAGATTTGAAAAATCTACATATCCACTAATCTACAAATATGAAAAATCTACATATCCACTAACCTACAAATATGGAAAATCTACAGATCTACTAATCTACAGATTAGGAAAATCTACAGATTCCGAAAGCAGAAAATTGCCTTCGGAACTACAATTGGGTGACGATAAGCCGTCCCACGCCCAACGAAAAATGAAAGAATTAGCAGGCACCGCGCTAAACGATGATTTTTTAAGAAACTTGTGGCTCCAACGACTCCCTGTAGAAATCAAAACAATCCTTTCCGTAAGTTCCGAAAAATTAGAAAACCTAGCGAAATTGACAGATAAGATTGCTGAAGTTCGCGCTTCCCCGTTTACCCCAAATGTGTATGCCGTTGCGGGTCGCTCCAAGCAATCATCCAATTCTTCAAACTCCCCATTGAATGAAATGATTGCACTTCGAGGTGAAATTGCCGCTCTGAGCAAGCAAGTAGAACGATTGTCTAGAGACCGATCAAGGAATCGCTCTCGAAGGAGGTACGGTAAATCCCCTTAGAGGAGCAAGACCCCCTCGCGGAGAGAGAATTACCATTTTAACGATGATTTTTGTTATTATCACAACCGGTTTGGCTTAAAAGCTAAAAAATGCTGGGAGCTCTGTATTTTTGCCCATGCTCCGGAAAACTAATCACTGCTATCGACGCCAATATTTCAGTGGTGGACGTTTCGATAGCACCACAATCTGGCCACCTCCATATTTTTGATCGCAAAACCAATCTAAAATTCCTCATAGATTTTGGATCTGATGTATCGTGTCTACCGGTTTCTAAAACTAACGGAAAACTAACCCCGGAACCCATACAACTAAGAGCAGCTAATAACTAAAAATATATACATATGGATCTAAACTATTAGATATCAATCTCGGCTTGCGAAGAAGTTTTAAATGGCAATTTATTCTAGCGTCCTTTCCTTTCCCAATTATAGGCGCAGATTTTTTTAAGCATTTCGATCTAATAATTGACTTAAACCGACAACGACTTATCGATACAATTACCAACCTGTCTCACAATGGCAAAATTCCCATTGGTTTTAATATTGCATCGATAAAGTTAAGCTCAGGAAATATTGTTTATCACAGAATTTTAGCGAAATTCCCTGATATAACAGCACTTGCTTCTAAAATTTAAAAAGTGCAACATAATACAATGCATTACATCAAAACAACTGGACCTCCTGTGCACAGCAGGCCTAGGCGTTTAAACCCAAAATTGTACAATATTGTAAAACAGGAATTTCAATTTATGATGGAGCAGGGTATTTGCAGGCCTTCTAAGTCACCCTGGTCCTCTACCCTTCATGTAGTCCCGAAAACCTCAGGTAGCATTTGACCAGTGGGAGATTATCGTAAATTAAACGCATGTACAACCCCTGATAGGTACAAGATACCCCATATACAAGATTTATCTAACGCCCTTTACGGTTGTAAAATTTTTTCAAAGATCGATATTATACGTGCATACTTCCATATATCCGTCCACCCGGATCATATTCAAAAGACGGCCGTATTTCTGCCATTTGGCATATACGAGTTTCCGTACCTAAATTTTGGCCTCTGTGGGGCAGCCCAAACGTTTCAGAGGTTCATGAATGAAATTTTAGGTGAGCTCAGATTCTGTTTTGTCTATTTGGATGACAGTCTGATTTTCAGTAAAGGCGAGGCTGAGCACAAGACTCACGTTCGTGCGGTATTCCAAAAGCTCCAACATTACGGGTTAACAATTAACACTTCTAAATGCGTTTTCGGAGTGTCAGAAATTTCCTTTTTAGGACATCTCGTAACGCAGCAAGGAACAAAACCATTATCTGATAAAGCTGAATCAATATTAAATTATCCAAAGCCTAAAACAATAAAAGAACTTCAACGGTTTCTTGGAATTTTGAACTTTTCCGTCGATTTTTACCTAACGTAGCCCAACACCAGATCGCTGTAAGTGAATTTTTAAAGGGCACATGAAAAAACGAAACAGGGTAATCAAATGGACTACCCGAGCCAAACAGGATTTTTGTACTTGCAAAAAATTAATTGCAGATGCAACGCTTTTGGCACATCCAAAACCAGATGCAGAGTTGATACTGCACGTAGATGCATCCGACTTTGCAATCGGAGGTGCATTGTTCCAAATAATCGATAACGAACCCCAACCTCTAACGTTTTCCACTAGGAAATTATCCCAAACGGAAAAAAATATAGTGCTTATGATCGCGCGTGAGCTATTAGTTTCATATGCTTCCATTAAACATTTCATTCACATGCTTGCAGCTAGGGATTTCAAATTATTTACCAATCATAAGCGATTGACTCGCTTTTAAAGAAGGTTTAGATAAATGCTCACCACGACAAGCCAGACAGCTGGATTTTATATCCTAATTTACGACAAATATTTGTTACCTCCCAGGAAACGAAAACATAACAGCGGATAGCCTTTCCAGAATAGCTTCTATCGAAATGCCCAACCCAATCAACTATGATGAGATTGTAAAATCGCAAGAATCGGATTTAGAGCTTCAAAATTTAATTAGTAACCTTCAAGGATTACAGTTAAAGAAAATAGTTATGCCAAATTCTGACATCCCTTTATTTTGCGACTTATCTACCGGAACTGCTACATCTTATATCCCAAAGGAATACCGCCAGCGGATTTTCAGTCAATTGCACAATATATCTCACCCCGGTATTCGAACTAGTACAAAATAATTCGCTCGCGATTCGTGTGGCAATCAATAGGCAAAGATTGCTCTACTTGGTCTAAATACTGTATACCGTGTCAAAAGGCAAAAGTGAGTAGGCATACCAAAACCCCATTTGGCTCTTTTCCTGACAAAAACACGGAGATTTGACCATGTGCACTGATATAATTGGACCTTTCCCACCATCAGCTGGAAATTATTATTGTCTTACGATGATAGACCGTTATACATAGTGGCCGGAAGCCATCCCGATACAACTGCGGAAACAGTGGCAAGAACTTTCTACAACCATTGGATAACACGTTTGGGTTGTCCTTCTCTTATAACAACCGATCAAAGCCGCCAATTTGATGGATCGCCTTTTAAAGCACTAGCCTATCTGCTAGGAATGAAGAAAATTAAAACGACGGCCTACCATCCTCAATTGAATGGTTTAATAGAAGAGTTCCACCGCCCTTTAAAAGCCTATAATACGCGCAATGGGCGTCCACCTTACCAGCCATTTTGCTTGGTTTTCGTACTGCTTTTCGAGACACCATTCAGGCAACAATGGCTGAACTGGTGTACAGCACCACCCTCCGACTTCCAGGGGAATTTTTAAATCCTACGCCTTCCGACATTCAGCCAAAGCAGCTGGAGGAGGATTTAAAAGAACATTTCTCTCATATCCGACGATGACCTACTTCGAATCATGGAACTAAAGCAGTTTTCATCCATCCGGATCTGAAAACGTCAACGCATGTTTTTGTCAGACAGGATGGCGTAAAGAAACCCCTACAAGCACCTTGCGATGGACCCTTCAAAGTGTTGAGGCGAACGGACAAGTCTACGACGTGGACATTTCTGGTCGTAAATCTCTCATGTCCTTGGACAGACTAAAACCAGCTTTCGTCGCAAATAATAGTGACTTTTCCTGAACAGACTCGCCTTTACTTAATCAAGACATTACAACCACACATTCTGGACGGATTGTTCGTTTTCCAGAACGTTTCGTATCTTAAGGATACTGCGGGGAGAGAGTGCGGCGGTTCGCCAACAGGCAGATCACTCGCCGATTGTGGAGAACATCAAACAGATTCTACAGGCGCTGCGAGACGTTCCTCGCCAAAGGCAGCAACCCTGGTGCGCGCTCTCCTTCTCTTCTGAGAACTGACTCTCTCTCTTTTTTCCGACTTGCGCTGTAACTTGATGCTCGCTCGGAGCTCGTTGTACATAGTTCAATGGTGTGTTATTAAAGAAATATCAGAAGGTTTAGCTTGTGTCTGTGTTTAAAGCAGCAGCCGCAGCAAGTTTTAAGCTTCTCTCTCTGTGGTTAAAATACAAATTTATCACTTAAGGTTACTTTAATTGGGAAATTTGTATGGATGCTTCTACTATGCATGGTGTCTCATGTATTTTTTAAAATCTTGATTTATTTTTTTGGATTGTCCTTTTTCTTTTCTCGTTAGGTATAGATGAATACAATTCTTGTCTACACACATATTTTACATAACTTCTTCTTTTGCATTTTTTTTTTTTTTTTCAATTTAGGTTTATAATATTTTTCTGTAAGGATTATTTAGTATCTGTAAAACATTGTTAATCTGTCAAAAAAGTGAGATTCAGAATTTTAAGACCTTAACTTCATTTACTTATGATTTTTCTTTATTGGTTATATTTGTTTTTCATGCTTCAGGTCTTACTTTTTCATTAGTAGATATATATCTTATTGCCATTTCATGTTTGTATTCTCTCAGGTATATTGATGTATTTCTGAAGTTTTAATATATAATTTTATCATTTTTCTTCTAGGCCTTTTAAAAATAAAAATGTTTATTAGTTTATTTTATGCTTTCTTTTTGTATAATCCGAAAAATTCATTATATACTTTCATTTTAATTTATATATTAAAATATTAATATTTTTCTTATGTTTTAATACTTGCTTCTTCATTAATTAAAGTTAATTATTTAGAATTATTTCTTTACATTACTGAATATGTTTATTATTTTCTTTATATATATAAATATGAACAAAACACCAATAGTACTAGTCACAAAATATCACAATGTAAAACAATCTAAGAAATCAAACCCATATTCAATATATTAATAAGTTTTTTTTTAAACTAAATATTTAAAGAAATCAATAAAAACTAAAAGAATATTGATGCAAATCAGATAAAAAAATTATGAATTATTAAGCAATCTAAAATTTTAAACCCAAAATAAAAAAAAATTCAAAAGAGAAAGCCATGTGAAAGAAAAGCAAAAATTCAGAATAATAGAAATAATGCAATTAATACTGATCCCTTACTTTGGAATGGAATAATGAGTGTTTATACTAAAATTACTGATCAAAGCAACATACATGAATAACTTTATAAAAAATATGGTAATTGATGTATTTTAAAAGGATTGATCAGTTATGTTTTGGGGACAAATATTAATTGATACACCAACAGAAGAATAAAAAATAGGATGTCTTAGACAACATAACATGCAGCATAACAATCATTCTTAATACACACAGCATTTCCATGACCTTAATCATTGCTTCCATGTTCTCATCTCCTTTGAGACTGCAGGAAAGAGTGGGCAAAGCACAAACGTAGATGCTCTTAATACTGTGTGTAAAATAATAGTTCGCTCACTCCAAACCCAACAGTAACAAAGCAAAATTCAGAAAATCAACAATAGAAAAAAAAAGTAGATAAAAATAGTAATAATCTTCAATTTAGTTGTAAACAACAATATTGGTACACTTAATACCATAACAAAACAACTAAAATATCATAAAACCAAAAATTATTCAAAGAAGTAAGCATTCTAAAACAAAATGTAATATAAAAAATTTACCAATGAAATAATGTTAAAACTCATTGGAAATGATGTCATTGGAAATAATATTAAAACTTTTTAAAGACAGAAAGCAGAAAGAAATTAATTATTTACTCATAAGAAGCTTTAAAAAATTGTAAAATAAATAAATAAAGCGAGCATTAATACTATCAAAATTATTAAAAACATAAAATACTACTCAAATTTCACACATATGCTCTCTCCTCTCTCTTAGGAATTCTACTCCTTAAAAAAATTCATTACCAAGATAAAAAAAAAAAAACCTGATTGATTGTTTTAAAAGAAGCTATGCAAGTAAATTGATTGATAAAAATAAACCAAAAAAAAATACTTGCATTACTCATCAAAAATTGAAGGAAAAATATTTTTTTAAAAAAGCACGATTTTAAAAATTTAAAAACCAAAAAATCACTAATAAATAACATCTTTGAAAGGGAAACAAAAAAAAAAAAAAAAAAGATCGAAAGCAAAATTAAAAATGAGAAACCAAATTAGATTAAAAAACTTATTTATTCAAAGAAACATTTATTATAAATAAAAATTAATGAATTAAAATGATTTTTAAGTCACATTTATAATTTTTAAAAAATTTCTTTTTTAAAAAATTGATGGGACAATCATCCTTTGCACGTGTTTTATAGAAATATTTTATTTTGAAAATTGAAAGGCAAATCAACTAATTTGATATATCTCAATAAATAATTATAACTTATTTCTAAAAATATTTAAACTTAAATTACTACCAAACGAGGTGCTTTATTAAGATGGAAACAGTATTTATCTCTAGTCATAAATATTACTAATAATCTCATTATTAACAATTTTTATATTAACATCAAAGAAATATCAGTTTTGTGAGAATTTACATAATTTCAGTTAGATTTAAATATGACGGAATAAAAAGAGATAAGTCAAGTATAATACCTTTATTATAATTAAACTAAAAAATAATAAGATCATCAATATACCTACATAATTTGAAATTATAGTTATTTCTAAATTTATATTCAAAGAAATGTAAAAAATATTAGCTAAACAATTATTAGCTGGATCCCCTTGAGCCTTTTACTTGATTATAGTTTTTACCATTATAACTAATACAGTTTTTTTAGTACGAAATTAATAAGAAATTTAAATTTTTCATAAGATCTAGATCTATTTGTTGTTAATTGTTTATAATTTGCCAAAATAGCTTTAGTTAAATCATCTAAATATATGGAACTAAACAAATCTTCAAAGTCATAACCATAACTAGTGTAAATTTCTTTTATCTTTTATATAGTTAACAATTTCATAACCATTTTTAATAATAGCAGTCTTATTAAAACTATCAACAGTATTTTGTAAAATCTTCAATAAGATTTTTTCAGCTTATATTAATGCAAGTATTTGAACCATTAGTCACAGTTCTGAATTCAATAAGAACTTTGTGGAGATGGAAATAAGTGAGAAAATTTTATCAGACTCTAAATTTAACCTATTTTTTAAAGTTATCAGCAATAATTCTATTTGTTATATATATATTTCTATCGTTATTATTGTCATTAATAAATGCATTATTATTAATTAAATATTTATACATGAAATCATTATATAAATTTCTTACAAATAATTATATAATTCCTAGGTACTTTTTCAACATAACAAATAATGAATCATCTTGTAACTTTTAGAAAGAAGTTTTTAAATTTTTAATTTTAGTACTATCATTTACCTTCAAATATACATATTTTTTATATTTTCAATGGCAGATTATAAACAATAGATATATATATTATATATTATAAATTTAACAATATATTATAAATTTTACAAGGGAACAAAACACTAAATAGAAACAAGAAAAGCTGCAAAAAAATTCGCTAATCCAATATGCCTCTAACTTCCCAGTAACATACTTTCAAATATATTAATTTTTAATTAATATAAAACATATATTCTTTAAAAGCTTCAATAGGTAATTTATACTTAATTGCTAATTTTATTTAATAATTATTAATTCCTTCATTGCTTTTTTCTTTAATAGAATTATATTGTTGATAGGAGGAATAAGTAATTCCTTATCAATAATTTTACATGCTTCGCACCTCTTGTTAAATAATCCTCATTTTATAAAGCTCACATACACCCAACTCTTCTTTTACACGGTAGATATATTCCTCTGAAAACCGTGCAAAAAAATTCTAATGTAAGTAATTCAAAAATAATAATGAAACCCATATTACATATTTATAAAACAAAAACAATTCATTTTTATTACAAAAATAATTCGCAATAAGTGTACAGTGCAAATTCAGTTTATAGGTACACAAAACATATAAAAATTCAAATTGAAATTAGGAATAAAACTACTAACTAACAACCATTCATTGCTACTTGATAACAAGTGTGCACGATTATTACAAATTGGGTCAAAAATGCTATCATCAGTAGATGTGTTAATATGACTATCACAACGGTCGGCTTTGATTCAAATGAAGAATTTTGTTTTTTATTAATGGTCTTTGTGAATCTGTTATTAGTGGCTGGTGTTTTTTTTTGGGGGGGGGGAGGGGGTCTCATATAATTCTTGATATCCTTCTACACAAATCTTAAGATTACGTTAAAATTTTAATGCACGCTCTATGTGATCATGAGTAAGAAAATGTTTCATACTTGTAAAAATTTCAAGCCCTCACGAATTAAATGAGCTGTTAATAGTTGAACTTCACCTTCGTCCTTGTCATAATCAATTTCTTTATTATCATGAATTGTCATAAATTCGATCAAATCGTTCTTATAGAAAGGGCTTTCTAGCATCAATTCTTCAGTGTCAGTCGTTTGCATGTTGTGAAAACCATCACCACCAATTGCATTTGATAGAGTTATAATTTCAGAACCAACAACTGATTTTTGTACTACAAAACTTCCACTTTTGACGAATGCTGACAAAAGTTTTTTCCAACAATCATTTAAGGTTGTAACTGTTTAATGGTGAAAGAAGCATGTGTAATACAATCCATAATCGTAACTTTTTTCTATTCTTCCATAACAGTCAAATTTCTTTCTTCTACTAAAACATATTTAAACGCTTGCTTTATGTAGTACATTTTAAATGCTGCTACTGTAATGCCCTAAATCAGTGTCTAAATCAATGAAGCGGTATTAGGTAGTAAAAACAGCATTTGAATAAATATTTAGAAAAATTTTGCAGGTATTCGTGTTAGAACAAATGATTCCTGTAAAAAAGTATATTGGTGAACCACATTATTTCTAAATCATGTAAAAAAAGACCTGTAAAAAAAAGAGTTAGGCGTACTTATTCAGCAATAATTTTATCTTTCAATAGTACATCTTCAGCGCACTTATTTAAGTGTGAGTGTATGTATGTATGTATGTATATATATACATATAGATATATACATGAATGCTAACTCCAATAACTATTTTATCCTGTTAACTTTTGCTCACAGATATTCTTAAAATAAGAAATATATTTTTGTTTAAAGTTCTTTTTTATGGTGAAATACTTAACGTATTAGACGTAATGAAACATTGAAGTCACAAACATGTACAATAGAAAAGATAGAAGAAGGGAAAGAGAGAATTGGGCAGCAAAACAGAAGATATAATACTGACTTCCATTTGATTTATGAGTATAATTTTCATGAATAGTCCAATCAAGCATTGAGATTGTAGTAGTTTGGCCCCGAGCAAATTCATTTGGATTAGTATTAAAAGGAATAATTAAAAAAAGGTAATAACATTGATTTATCATATGTATATTTAATATTCAATTTGTAATAGTTATAAAATACCTCCAGAAAAGGGTTATGACATGAGAAGCTCTGTCTGTAATCAGAAGAACTCTTTTCTTTTGATGAAATTTTCTTATCGTCTTCTTGATCTCTGAAGTAAAACAGTTTAAATGAATCATAAATTATAAAAATTACATTACTACGTACATTCTGTTCATTAATATAAGATAATTATCAATATAAAAAACAAGTTTATACTTTAAGTATGATTTATATTAATAAATTTTTTTTATCTAAGAATACAGTTAATCTATCAAAAACAAATGGCATTAAAATTAGGTAAAAATGTTAATAAATTACAAAATTAAATACACGAGATTTTTCTCCTTATTATTAAGTGAAACATTAAAATACAGTTTTACTAGCCATACATACTCAAAAAAAAAAAAAAAACCTGTTTTTATATTACTTACATTATATTAAACCACACATATACTTTCATAAAATATTAATACTCAGTATGAAATGGGAAGAAAGGAAATGATGAAATGGTGAATAAAAGCAGTGTTTAAAATTTAATTTTTTAGTAATTTAATCAAATGAAAAATGTAAAACTGAAAGATATTATATAAAAATATTAAATCAGAGATTTATAATGGATATGCATTTAGAAATATATTAAAAAAGTATCGCAAGCAATTAGCAATCCAAAATTTTGTGTTCCCTTACATCTAATGCTTCAAATGCTCACTTCACAAAATTTTAGATATAAATCTAAATTTTGAATCATTAATAGGTTTTGCTTTAAATTATTCCTAACAAGCAAAATTTAAAAAAAAAAAAAAAAAAAAAAAAAAAAAAAAAAAAAAAAAAATTTTTTGTACATTAAACATGACATATCAGTTTATTATTAAATGATTAATTAACATTTAATTTTAATGATATCTATTGTAAGTGTTAGGAATCTAGTAACAGCTTGATAGGTGTTGTTGGATTCCAGCACATATGGATATAGGTTGCCTTTTCTTGTACATAATAAATCATTAAAATGAACTGCTTTGTTCAAAATAAAATTTCCATGGCATGCTGTTTAATTAATGTTTGTTAAACTGTTAAACCTGATGGAGATAATTGCTGAATCAGGAACTCTGTTAAACAATACATATATATATATATATATATATATAATTTGAACTTTTTAAAACATCTAATGAGATGAGTTTTATGAGTGGAAATGTCTCAGAGAATTTCAAAAAGTGGCCACAATAGTTTGAAACTTCATGATTGCAACAACTACAACAACAAATCAGAAAGCTGATGGGTCTAAAATCACTATTTTGTTGAGTCTACTAGATGATGAAAACCTATCAGTATTCAATATATATGCTCAAATTCAAAAACAATTCAGCAAGTAGAATTTTACTGTTTTCTTGTATAAAGTCAATTATCATTGCATTCCAGGTAAGAATGAAGTATTAGAAAGATACATTTTTTTTCCAGTTCCCAAGAAGATGGCCTCAAAATTGAAGCAATTGATATCCTGGTTGTAATATGTAAATTTCCTGAATATGAGGAGTCGCTCATTTGTGATCAAGAAGTTCTTGCATTTATGAAAAGACTCTTCAAGAATATCTACTTCAAGAGCCCCAGATATGAAGAAAGCAGCTAAAGTCAGTAAAGAAAAAATGAAAATAATTAATGAGAACTCTAGTATGGGAGCTGAAGTACAATGAGGGGGGGGGAGTTCAGTTGAGGAGCAATGTTTTAAATAGTGTGGTTA
>BMAW01016418.1:65550-88558 GCA_019974015.1 Nephila pilipes
TAGTATAATATAATATAAATTAGAATATATAGAAATAGAAATAAGTCCCTTAACGAGATCCCCTTTTAAAGTAGGGTTACCACAAAAACACGGTTTTTACTTTTTTACGACTTTTTTTTTTTGGATAGGTTACCAAATTAGCGATTTATCGCCTTTTTGAATTTTTCCCAGTCGCCATGAAGTACGCTAATTTAAAATCCACCCTTCTAAATATTTACAGTAATTATTAATTATGAATTTAGTGTTGAGAAATTGCCATGTAAAGATGTGTATAACAATATATAACAATATATTAACTTAAAACTCCTTTAATGCTTGATGTTCAGATTCTTTGGCTCATAAAATATGGTCTTTAGGCAAACAAAGTAATTAAAAAACAAGGATTATTCTCACTAAAAACAAATTGCAATACTCTTCAAAAAAGTTTGCTTGTCTTCATAAATTCCAAAATACGAATACAGCGCGCCAACGTATTAACAAATTTTTTTTAACAAGTTGGGTATTTCACAGCTTCTTCTCAAGGACCCTTTTGAGTTTATACCTGAAAACTCAAAACCAAAAACAGAAATAAAAGATTTAATCTCTGGACAGCCTTGACTTCACATCCCAATCAGGTAGTTTGGATAGGTTGAATGATCGATTAAGTCATCTTACTTGTCTGGTCCATTTTCTAAGTTTGGGCACTTGTTCCTGTTTGTCTTTAAACTTTACAACGAAGAGAATCTCCAGAAACAGCATTAATTTCCAGAGAATACAAACGTTGTATAGGACATAAAATTTCACCACTAGCTGTTCTCTTTTTTGACAAGCATACAATACCATCCTTGTCAGGAAAAGTTTCTGTGATATTTCCTATCAAATCCTTTATAGATTTTTATTCTCTACAAGAACCACTTCTCTTACAGTAACACCATGACTTCTCCTAAATGTCTTTGCATTTTGTCTTAAATAACACAAATATTTCAGTCTGAAACTTTTACGACGACCTTCACGAAGTTTCGCTCTATACAAAAACATTTTGGAAGACTGATAGATTCTAAATGGTCAAGATCAGGAACACCACATTCTTTTAATTCTTGTAAAAATATAGAAGGTGTCAGTGGTTCAAGCTCATTGTCAGCTGAAACATAAGTGAGATGTCTAATTAAATTCTTCATATTTCAAGCAGGCTTTTCCTAGGACACTTTTCAAAAGGTCTTTAACTAAGGCAATGAGACACTCCTACCAAGGAGTTTAGTTTTAGTTTATTTTTTTATTAACGCTGCATTAGAAGCAACACGAGCGCTATTGGAGATGGACTTCATAATTTTGAGCCTCGGTCAAGTGACGAGGACGACATCTGATCTAGCGACTCCCACCAAGGAGAAGCAGGGGGTATAAATTTCCACACAATTCTCTTTGCAGTCCCATCAGCAATCAGTTTTCTGCAAAAGGTGATAGACTAAAACAAAATTCTTAACGTTATCGGTATAGATAATTGCAGGTTTTCCTCTGCAAGCTATAAATCGTCATAGTGCAAGCAGAAATTTGTCAGTAGATATAGAAGTCATAAGTTCCAGACAAATGGCTCGAAATACTGCACATGTAAATAAAACAATCCACAATTTACTTCCATTTTTCAAGAAGGAAGGTCCAGCTAAATCTATTCCTGTAACTTGTTGCCTACTTGATTCAGTTATCTGGAAGAGGAGTAAAGTTCACTGTAACAGGCTTGGCATTAAATCTTTTGCACTGAGCACATTAACGGATTACTTTCCGAACTGTTTTTCTGCCCTTTAAAATCCAATATTTTTCTCTAAGACATTTAATCAAAGTCTGAATCCCACAATGTATGAGTTCCTAGTGCTTATACATAATAATACTTGTGACAACAGGATGATCTGAAGGCAAAATAAGTGGGAACTTGAAATCTTCAGTATATTTTCTGAAAGTCAATCTAGTCCTTATTCTGAGTAACCCATTTTTATCTACCACATATGGTATATTTCTTAATCTTTCGTCATTATTTGAAGAAAATGAAGGCTTTTGCACAATGAACATGATTTTGATTTCTGCTTCCTTGAGTTCCTCAGCACTAAGCATGTTTATTGAAGGAACAGAGTTCTTATTCTTATAGTTATTGCAAAATCTGATGATCCACGCAGTAACTCTTAACAATTTCTCATATGAAGAAAATATGCTTAAGAATTCTAGAATATTCTTGGACACCACTAAAGAAGTAAGAACATATTTTCTCCTATCTGCATTTACAACACTCTTATTAGCTGATAATTTAGAGATAGGCCGCATTTTCTATTCATCTTTTAACCAGGCAGGACCTTCCCACCACCTATGAACTATAAAAGTGCATACCGAACAACCCCTAGAAGGCAAGTCAGCTACGTTTAAATTTCCAGGCATATGATTTCACTGATCTGATTCACTATTAGTCCTTATTTTCTTCACTCTGTTCATCACAAATGTTCCCTATTGTTCATCATTTTTAATCCAATATAAACAATTCATGGAATCTGAATACACAGGTAGATTACCAAATTCCTTTAAATCTTAATATATGGTTTTGGCTAGTTTCACTCTAATACTGCAGCTTAAGAGTTCTGATATTGAGATAGAAATATCTTTTAGAGTAGCTCCTCTAGATCTTGTTCCCACCAAGTTACAAGTAACTCTTTAGTCATTTTCAACTTTTAAGAAAATGTAAGCAGCATATGCTTGTTGACTAGTATCACAAAAAAACATGCAAGCTATTTTTTGCTTTTTTATGCACTTGAAGGCATCTTGACACTTCTAGTTCTTCTAACTTAGGTAACTGCTCCACCCATTTATCAAATTTATGAACAATTTCTTCAGGTAGACTATAATCCCAATTGGCTTTTATTTTCACCTTTTTGGGGGCAATATCTTAGGAATTAATGTAAATGGAGCAGTACTGACTTTGGGATCAAATATTTTGAGACATTTTGACAGAATATATCTTTTTGTTACTTTTGAAGATTCATTTTTCTTATCACAACTCATACAGAATTTTTAAGTGTATCTTCAAATGTTCCACACAAGGCCAAGAACTGGTATGTCTTGTAAAACAGGAAAAGCCTTTTGTGATTCATAATCTCCCTTCGAAGCATCAAAAGAGTTGTCTTGCCAGCCACGCAAATCAAATTTCCCAAGAGCCAGGATTTCTTTCGATTCTTCAATAAACTTTATTAGTTCAGATTCGTTTGCAACATTGGTCACACAGTTATAAACATACATTGACTTCTTTAGAAGTAAAGCTGTTGACTTATAATGGTCAGAAAATCTGTCTAAATGATAATATAAAGTGGCACTCAAAAGAAATGGACTTGACTTGATTTAATGCCAAACACTACATGGCAATGTCTGTAAATTTTGCCACTATTTGGGTCTCCATCTTGCCACCAAAGAAATTGCAGATAAATCTTGTCGTTGTTATTCAAACCAATTTGCAAAAAGGCTATTACACCATATTTCTACATTCACAATCTATTTAAAATGGATGGGGTAAGTTCTATAAGGTTTGAACCAAGTAAGAACCTAGTAAGTTCTATAAGGTTTCATTAGGCAGTCATTTAAAGATGGTCTTCCTTTGAATTTTGCAGAACCATCAAATACTGGTCTGATCTTTGTCGAAGAATTCTCTTTTAAGACAGGTCAATGAGGAAGACAGTGGCTGTTCACGTTATCCAGACACTTAATATTAATTTTTTTCAATTACACCTTCTTTCCTCCAATTCACAAAAAGTACTTTCATAATCCTGAAGGATATTAAATGCCATGATTCAATCCACAGAATTTTTCAAAATTTCTCAGACAAACTTTTGTTGAAAGGCAATGCAGGATAATCTTCCAACCAAGGTAGTGATACGACATATCTTCCATCTTTATCTTGCTTAATGGAATTCAAAAATAATTCTTTAGTTTCATTTTCCAGTTCTGTTTGACTCTGTTTATCAGCAGGGTCCAATATTCCAATAGTGTCCAGGCTCCAAAGACCACTTATACTTCTATTGTTTACATGCAAAGATAAAACTGTCATTCGTTTCTTCATTATTCTGTTTACACACGAGAGTCCATCCAACCAAGGTTCCCATTGCAACTAATTCGAAAGACAGATTCATAATTTTGTCAGTGAAAAATTTTCCAGCAATGTCAGCACTTAACTATTAACAAATGTACTGAAGATGAAGCATTCAGGGAACAAACTTCTTAGTTACTTAGGAAAATATCTCCTTTTCTTTAATCTCTTTTTGTGCAGGATCTAACACTCATTCTAAGGATATCTGCACATATTTTTTCTTGATCAAAGGCTTCAAAAGTACAATGATTATCCTTTTGGAAGCTACTCACATATACTCTGTACAAATGGTGTTTCTGATGACTTTCAACACCACCAAATAGATTGTGGATCCTTTCTTCAGTTCCAATAGGCTCCCATTTCATCTTTGTAACAGCTTCTTTGCTTACATATGATTTCTGGCTACCTGTGTCGATTAAGGCTCTAACTGTAAATTCAGTGTTCTTTCCATGGAGATATACCACCAAAGTTTGTAGAAGAACATTAGCCGAACATGTTGGATTTGCTAAAGAACTAAACTTTTCCATGGATGTTTCTGTTTGATCAGCCATTTTACTGAAACCTGGTAATTCCAGATCTTTTGTTCTAGGACACATGAAACTATAATGTCTTCTTTGCCACAGAGAACAATTTATCTTACTTCTGCACTGTTTCACTTGGTGACCTATCTTCAAACATCTGTAACAACATCGCCTTTTTGATAATATTGCTGTTTTTTTCTGACAAATCTATATCCAAAGCCGGTTTACAATTTCTACTTTCGTGATTCTTTTCATTGCAAAAGACACAAGTTGTTATAGCGAAATTTTGATTTCCTGTAAAAAGTCCAGCAGCAGTAGATGTATGTCCTTTCAATGGGTGAGTCTTGGCACTGCAATTTTGCTGAACAGAGAAACCTTTCATTGCCATATTAATTCGCTCTTCTGCTTCAACTTCATTTTTCAAAAACAGCATCAAATTTTCCAACCTTGATTCCCCTTTATTATCATTTGCATTATTGTTTCTCTGCCAAGCTCTGAGGATTTCTTCTAATAAACAGGATTCTACAAGAGGGAACAGCATTGCTGCATACTTTTCAGTCGTCATACCTAGACTTTCCAGAGCTCTTAGTTAAGTTTCAATTCTATCATACAAGGTGGAAAATTTCAATAATTCTCATACATAAAACTCCACAAGCAGTTCTTCCCTTCCAAAACGAGATTTTAAAGAATCCACTGCCTTGCTATAATTTTCCCTTGATGGTGGAAAACTCTCAACCAACTCCCTCGCTCTAGAGGAAGGTTTCATGCATTGTATTAGATATTGAAGTTTGTCAGCATCGTCGATATCTAGATCACTGTCAATTTTACTGAAATGATCCCAAAATGGCAGCCAGTCATTTATTTCTCTGTCAAATTTCTTTAATTCTAGTAAGGGGAACTTGAATTTCCTCTTGGATACACTGTGGGTAGAACTACTTTCATCACTCTCACTAACATTACAACTTGTTTTAAAAATCTAATTAATTCTTTTAAATTTTCTATTAAAATTATCTGATTCATTAATTTCAGCTTTTAATTCTGTTGAGTCTTCATCTGCTTCCAGTAACATTGTGTTTTGATTTTCTTCATTCAAGATGCAGAGTTCATTGTATTTTTTACTCAACAGTTCAAAATCCGCTAATAAATCGAAATTATGAGCCTAATCCTCGCCAGCCTTAGAAAGCTCATCTTTAATGGAATCATACAAACGTAAAAATGAAAAGTGAGCAACTAATCTTTTTTCTTACGATGCTCCATTTCAATTTCAAATGATTGATTGAAGAAGGGATGTAGGGCAACAAAGGCCATTATTCCTATCTGGATAAATTAGTTTCAAATTAATAAATATCAAAGAATTTCATCCGCTGTAGAAAAACTCTAAAGTTCTTTTTATTCAATACTGCTTTCTGTAAAAGTTCTCTGAAAGTGATAGTGCAATTGGAATCTAATTGAAAAATGTTCCAGAGTTCATTTCTAAGGGAGGTATAGTTTGCGCAAGTTAAGAGAATGTATTCCAGATCATTGATCCTACTACATGTAGAACAAAGAGCATTATCCTGCAAATTGAATTTATTTAAAAGACCAGGGGTAATTATCATTTTCCTGAGACATCGAATTCCTAGAATTTCTTCTTTTCTGTTTTTCGTCCAATTAGAAATAATATCGATGATATGTATGTTACTCAAAATTTCAAAGTGATTGCTGCAGTAAAAGTTTCCGTTAGTATTTTCTAGTCTGTTATGGTAATTGTATGCATGGATGTCTTCTGAAGCTATACAGTCGATATTTACGTTAATTCTGTTACTGATCTTGCAATTTTGTCAGCTTCTTCATTCCAATAAATTTTTGGGTGACCCGGAATCTAAAGAAATACCAACTGCGTATTATAATGAGAGATAATAAGAATCTTATTGGCCAATCTATGAATCATCTTAGGGGATTTGATAGAAAAGTTTTGTATTGCAGATAAAACTAAATAATTATCGGATAGAATAAGCAGATTATGCATTTCTGTCAGTTTATCCGAAGCTTGGCAAATCGTTACCGCTTCAGCCGTTAAGATGGAGTTGATTGGATTTATTTTAGAAGAAAAGAAAGTAGTTCGTGTTACACCTGTTATGGAAGTAATGTTTAGGTTTTTAGATGCATCTGTAGCACTTATGAAAATTTCCCGGAATCTCTGTTCTAGCAATTCATTAAAGGAGCTATTAATTATAGGAATTGGTTGATTTTTGTTTTGAAAGCGGAATTCATTCTTATAAATCGAACATGGAAGATCAGTAAAATGGATTAGTCTAGGGATTGAGATTATCTGTTCTCTTGGTGTATTCAAATTTCTAAGAATATGATAAACACAATTTTTATCATCTTTCATTATTGCTAGATTTAGCGAACTCTGGTTATTTAGGAGAATATTTCCCATTAGATATTTGAACAATAAAAAAAATTTGTGCCAGTCGTCTAATTTTTTCCGAAAGCAATTTTTGTCCGGACAATTTAAAAAGAACGATATTGGGGGTCCATTGAGGAAGAGCTAGAGCGATTCTGAGAGCTTTCGTTTAAATAATATTGAAAGATTTTAGTTGATGATTCGACCATTTATTTATGATGTGGCAAGAGTAGAAAAAGGTTATCCGCTCGCTGAATAAGATTATTCGCTCGCGGACCATGATGTTTGTAGGCCATACCTTTAAGGGCATTAATCTTTTTTAGAGCTTTCTTTTTCATTTGATTCATGATAGTTGTATTTTGCTTCCATTTGGAGAAATATACTCCTAAATATTTGATGTAGGTTTGACATGAGAGAGGGTAACCAGTAAATAATACATTAGGAAATGCACGAATTCTTTTGTTTGAAAGCTCTGCTATAGTACTTTTGTCAGAACTTAAATTTTAATTTCCAATACTTGAACCACTGATTAATTTTTTCCAAGGTATTTTGTAGTTTGCGTCATATGATATCAAGTGATTTACAGGAACAGTAAATAAAAAATATCATTAGCATAAATAGCATATTCCACTCCAAATTCTAATGTTTCACAAAAATCATACATGTAGATGATAAGTAAAATCGAAGATAAAACACTGCCCTGAGGGAGTCCCTTAAAAAGAATTTTTCTGTAAAAAGAACGTTCCTCCATAGAATTTGAAAAGACCTATTCGAGAAAAATCCATGAATCCAAAGAGCTATTTTTTCCGTTATACCTATTTGTAGACATTTGTAAAGGAGGCCATCTCTATATACAGAATCATAAGCACTTTTTGCATCAAGGCTAATTCCCACGAAATATATCTTTCCTAATTTTGCATCAAATATCACTTTATGAATAAAGTGAGTTGCAGTTCTACTGTCCTTAAAAGGAACAAAATCATAATGTTGAGAATGAAGTTCTTGATTAATTGTCAAATAGTGAGTTATGCGACCGGATAGAATTCTTTCAAACGTTTTCGGAAAAAAAAAACGAAGTTAAAGCTATGGGTCTGAAAGATGAGATTTTCGTTTTATCTTTGAATGGTTGGGAATTGGAAGAATGATGGCATGTTTCCATGATTGTGGGACTTTTGAGTTATCAAATAACTGTTGAAAATATTTGAGAACAACTGTTTTTTCTCTCTGATTTAATAATTTTAGTACTGTAGCAAGGATCTGGTCTAATCCTGGGGTAGTATTTCTGGAAGTTTTTAAAGCTCTACCTAGTTCAGAGGCGTGGAACGGTTTATTAAGAAGATTATCTTTAGTGAGAAACTCTAAAAGAATTGGTTGTGGAGAGTATTTATTGGATTGAAAATAATCTGCAAAAAGGTTGGATTGGATTAGTAGATGAGTAATAAATCTATTATGAACTTTAAGAATATTCGTAGTTGATTCAGGACTCATTTAAGTTGATAATTTTTTCAATATATTAAAAAAGATTCTTAGACTACTAACATTGTTACATATTTTATCCCAGTACATTTTCTTGGCTTTTTTAAAATCAAATCTGAGTATGCTGTAATATTTCTTGCATTGAATCCATAGATGAGGAGAGATAATATGTATGACCTTTCTTCTTAAATCCTTTATGAGTTTGCAGAAATTATTGTATGCCCAGTTTCTCCAAGGTGGGAAATATTTAGAGGAAATTTTAATTTCTCGAGTATTATTTGAAATTATTGGGTTGGAGGGAAAGTTCTGTCGTATTTTAAAGAAGATATTTGAATTCATTTATAAGAATATGTGTTTAATATTAATCTATTATATATGCTCCGTTATTTGTTACAACCTGTTGCCATCTTTCAGGTAACCTGTGAATTCCTGCTTTGTAGAAGTTCTCGTCCTTAGAGTTAAAATAGTCAGCAACTGCCTTAGGAACACTTTCAAAATACTTGAATTTTTTTCCCGTTAGATAATTATGCAGAGATCTGAACAGGTAATAATCAGATGGTGCAATGTCAGGTGAATACGGTGGGTGACTAAGGACTTCCCATCCTAACGCATTCAGTTTTTGTTGTGTCACCATTGCAGTATGCGGTCGAGCAATATCGTGGTTGAACACTATTCCTTTTCTGGACACTAATGCTGGCCTTTTTTCTTTGATTGCTGTATTCAATTTATCCAGCTGATTGCAGTACAGATACGCGTTAATGGTTTTTCCCTGTTTCAGCAACTCTTAGTACACTGGACCTTTCCTGTCCCACCACAAACAAAGCAGTACTTTTCGTTGACTTGATACTTGGTTTTGGAACTGTTGCTGGTGATGTTCCTAGTTTGCAGTAAGATTTTTTTCTCTTAATATTCTCGTAAAGAATCCACTTTTCATCTCCAGTAACCAGCTTGTCCAAAAACGGCTCCACATTGTGTCTAATCAGATGTGATGAACACATTCTTACACGATCAAACAAATTCCTTTCCATTAATTCATGTGGAACCAAACACTTTGCATTAACACAAACCCAAGAGATTTAATGTGATCTCCAACAGTTGTATGATGAATGCCAAACTCTTCTGCAATTTCTCGACTTGTTAAATGTGGATTATTTTCCAACATGGATCGCAAAACATCATTATCGATCTTGGATGGTCGTCCAGATCGATCACTTTCTTGGAGTCTCAGATCCCCGGAACGAAATTTGCTAAACCATCTTTGACAAGTATGAACATTTACAATATCTTTTCCAAATACCGCACATAAATTTTTACATGCAACCGATGCGTTGCTTCCTTTTAGGAATTCATACAAAATGCCGTGTCGTAAATACACTTTATCTACTGACACGTTTTTCACTTTAAATATCACAAGTAAATGATGAATGGTAAAAAAAGGACTCATTTTATATTATACAGCAGCTAAAAGAACAAAAAAAATCCGAATGACTCACTAGCCAGATGTTTTTTTTTTCATTTACAAGAAAAATCACCTGCCTATTTAAAATACGACAGAACTTTCCCTCCAACCCAATATATCAGCATCAGTATCCGAGAGATTGATATTGTTTTCCTCTATGTTGTATAAAGTAGATTCTACTTGTTTCATAACTGATTGCCAATTCACTCTCTTTACATTCCACTGATGAGGGCTATGAATATTAAATTTTGTGATGATTGGGCAATGATCACTATTGAAGGGGCTGTCTAAGACATCAGTATTGGTGTATCCAAAAAGGTTGGCAGAGCAAATGATAATATCAATGAGGGCAGCAGCACCTACAGTACTTCTGTGAGTTGGAACTTTGGTATTAAGAAGAATAATGTTGGAGTTGATTAGCCATTCCACAAAATCGTTACTGTATTGCGACGTGTGATTAGAATCCTACATTGTATAATGAAGGTTAAAATCACCGAAAATGAAGATTGGATCGTTTAAGGTATCCGACTAGGTTGAAAAAGCGTTTTTTGATGAAAATTTCGATTTTTTTTTTCTGATTGTAAATTAAAGTCCTATTTTTCAAGATTCCACAACAGTCCTTATTTTTACTTTACGTGAGATAGAACTCAAGATATAGCTTTTTTAATAATGCGTAGTAGTTGAAAACAAAACCGGAAGTAGTGACATTTAAGACAGGAAGTATAAGAATTATCCTTTTTTAAGGTATTATTTCCTGAAAATAATGTTTTAAAACCTTAATTTTAATTTTCTACTTACTAGGCCACAATTTATTTACAATTATTTCAACCAATTCTGTTGTAGAAGTGTTTTGCAAGCAATTCTGTTTGCAACAATGTTTACAACTATCGCTAATGTTGTTTACATTTTTGGTTCGTGTTATTTCGCTTATGGTTAGATTTTTTTCAAAATTATGCATTACTTTCAGTTCTTTATTTGTTTAAAATTAAATTTAAATTCATTTTTCTTAAAAATATGAGTAAAAATAGCTCATATAATGCTCGCAAAACAAAATTTTATTGAAATTAAAAAACTTGTATTCTAATTGATTCATCAGGTCATTTAACTAGGAACTTAAACATTGATTGACAAACTTTAATTGGTGTTAATTTATTTACAATGAATTTTTCCATGCAGTTCTGTGGCAAATACTACCAAAAAATGTATTTGTTGAGAACTATACACGGTGCTTACATTAGTGTTGTACAATTTAATAATAGATTTGATTTTATGGTTTATTATGCATATTAAATAAAATGTACATTCTTTCTGGATATAATACTATACCGGACCAAACAGCATTTGAAAGTGAGTGTATTGAAGATTCAAATAGCTAATCACTGTCAACAGCAAAAATTTCCAGTAGAAAGCTTGGCACCAATAGAAAGAAAAAGAAACACAAAAATGGAAGAAAAACATGGAATAACCTATAAAATTAGGGAATTTTAAGTTATTTAACTTTTAATTTAAATATACATATATACTTTAAATGTGTTTTTTTTAATAAAATTTACACACAAGTGTTTGCTCGAAATCTCCACTACAATCAGCCTAAATTGAATGAAATTTGGTACACATGTTTCAAAAAATCCTCAGAGTATTACAAACCACAGGTTTAAATATAATTTACATTTAATCCTATTTTATAGTCAATTTCGGATTAAAACATTAATCAATTTTGACGAAAAATCATAATGTCAAATTCGAATGCTTATGTAATATTTTTTCAAATATTTCTTAACACAGAGTTTATGACACTTCATAGAGATTATGAAGTGTGTATATATATATATATATATAACAACACTTTATATCCATTATTTTTTAAATTATGCTGTTTTTCTTGATATTGAAAATTTTGCTAAAATTTCATAAAAGGCATTTTTTTCAAAACTTAGCACTAATATATATGTATATATTTATATACATTCAAATGCTTGTGATATGATAAGTCCGTTTCTATTGTTTCTCGTTACAAAACTTTCTGCTTGTCAATTTTTGAAAAATTAGTCTCTAATCCTTAAAGGCTTAAATCCATTAGAAAAAAAAAAAAAAAAAAGAAACATCACTATTGAGGATAAGGAAAGAATAACATATAAAACTGAAGAATTTAAGTTGTTTCTGTAATATTAACTTTAAGTAACTTATCCATATATTTTTAAAATGTGTTTTTTGAAGAATGAAATTTTCACCAAAAGTCATGCACGAAAAACGTGATATCTCCAAAGAAATGCAGCTAAATTCAATACAATTTGGTAAACATATTTAATAAGTTCTTAGTAGTGTAACAGACCTCAGGTTTTGAGATAGTTACATTTAGATATATTTTACAGTATTTTTCGTTCCAAAGCATATAGTAATTTTGATGAAAAATCATTAATATCAACTTCGAATCCTTATAAAATATTTATTTTTAAAAATAATTATTATTCAGCGGTCAGTTATACTTTACAGGAAGTAAGAATGGTCTGTCAAGTCGATCTTGTTTGAATATAATAATCTTTCCTGGAATATGCAATCTTTTGTCTGGTTTTAGAAAAGTTTCTTGAAAAATCTAAATATCTGTCCGAGAAAAGGGAGGGTTGAAGAACCAAATGGATTTGTTCTGTATACCTGTACAGTTCCATTGTAGAAACATAAAAGTAAGGAAAAGATAGTTGTAAAGAAAAAATCTAAACCTCCCCTTGAAGATAGGGAAAATATGTTTTTTTAATGGAGATATTTATCCACCGAAAAAATTTAAAAAAAAAAAAAAAAAATTAAGATTAAAGACTATGTACTAGCTATCCCATTTCTATATTGTTCAATTCATCCTCTTTATGAAGGGATGCATCTGGAACAGAAGCATAAAATTTTTGTAACACTGATTCAACATTTTTTTTTACCTGGACAGAGATGAAGACCCTTTTTGTATTTCCATAATACTGCAGTATTGTGAAAACATTGTTTCCATCATTTTTTGAACGGCTTCTAGTAAAGATACTGTCTGTTTTTCAAGGGCTTTTTGAAAGTTTGTTACCATATTTTCGAACTTCTTTTCAATGTTTATGTATTTTAGTATTTGGGGCTGTAGTTTTCAATGCAGATAAATAATTTTCAGAATGAGTTTCGCGGTATTTTCATCTCGCCTCACCAATAGGTAGATGGTGAGTACATTTTAATTCTAAGATCTGTTTTTCTTTAATATAAAAGGGGTAAAGAGGTGAACTGGCAGGGTGATCTTGTTTACGATTAATACAGTTTATAGCATTGGAACATTGATCCGTATGGGATAGTCCATAATTAATACAAATTATAGGGTTGTTGCAAAATCTGGTGGAATGGAAAAAACTAAAACATTTATTACACTGACGAGATTTATCTACGAAGTTTTGAATGTGGTGATTGATAAACTAAATTTTAATACCGTCTGGTTTGACTTGTGCAAAGAATAGTAATTAAAATAGGAGAAACTTCTTGATAACTGTCGGATTTGATAAAAGGTCGCATTTCAACAATTTCGATATTGTTACTCAGTTGTAGTTCAGATGTCAAATATGCCATAGGTATGTCTGTCGGTATTTGATGCAGAAGAAATCGGGATGTGAATCCTTCCCATACAAAGCTGGCTTTAACCGATATTTTCAAAAGTTCTTCCATTCCAAGAATTTGGGTTGAGCAAACAGGATCTGTGGTGCTAAATTTTATTTTTCCGCTGCGTGTGAATGACATGTTATTAATATCAGCATGTCTAGAGATTTTTCTTTTTAATTCAGCGAGTAAAAGCTCCGGGTTTGATTTGGGTATGGGAGATTCTTGTTGTTTATTTCCTAAAATTATTGAAATATCAGAATTTTTCCAGTCCTCAAGTCATAATACAAGTTTCTTGTCACTTTTAAGGTTTTTAAAAGTATTTATTTTCTTTTGCATCCGTCATGTTTCTATTTGCTATAGTTCCTTGTTCATTTATATCCGTGATTTTAAACGTGAAATGACTCAGCTAGAGTCTCCGCAAAATTGAAGAAATAACAAAAAAGATTTGGTTAACTTACCAAAGTCCAATTGATAAAGAATAAGAAACACTAAGTCCAGCAAATAGTAAGATGGTTAATACATCAACCGTAAAAGTCAATACTCCCTGAAAACGGAGCAAGAGCCAACTTCAGCCGGTACGAACAACTCGCTTCCTTTCCAGTGTCAGCTCGGCGACCTTTTTCCACTCACTCGGAGCCACAACTCACACTATCAACTTTTTAGGTTTTCAACTCGATAATCAATGTATGACTCATCAATTCGCATCACTTTAGCATCATTTCCAACTCACCCATCAGGCTAAAAGACATCCCAACATCTGCAAAATGTCTGAAAGAATTTCGGTTAACAGACAATTAATTTGACTCATTCTAAATCAATAAGTGGAAGATGAATAAAAAAAGGATATTTTCAACAAAATCTTAAAATTCTGACTGGAATCACAAATCAAATTATATAGGTCCTCTTGCGGACGCTATGTTGCATTTGCATTAGTACTTGGCAGAACAATATACTAACTTAAAACTCTTTTAAAGCTTGATGCTCAGATCCTTTGACCCATAAAATGTGATTTATGGTCTTTAGGCAAACAAAGTAACTCAAAGACAAGGATTATTCTCACTAAAAGCAAATTGCAATAAACTTTATTCGCTCGTCTTCATAATTTCCAAAAATCGAATACAGCACGCCGAAGTATTTAAAAATTTTTTTTAACAAGTTGAGTAGTTCACAATTTCTTCTCGCGGACGCGATATATACTTTGTCAAGGATCTTTCTTAAAAATGAAGTACATAATGATCCGGAAAGGATGCTTACTACACATTGAATTGGTAAATAGATTCCGATGAGCATTCACAGGATAGGTCAGTTCCAGAAGGCACTCTAGGATAATGGCTTATGAATTAAAAATACTTATGAATTATGATGTGTTAAGTGTAATTAATATGGCTATACACTTATTATTTGTAATATTGTACATTGGTTCTGGTAACAACTAGAAAAAATTAAAAGATATTCCGTTTTCTTTATTAAATAATAATTAATGATCTTAGAGATTCAGAAGCAATTAAAATATAGTGGCAGCTTAATAATTTAATTGAATTCTTTCATAAAATTATCTGAGAGTATAAGAATACAGATGGATGAAAGAAAAAAATTGAATGGAACCCATTAAGTTTATTCCCATATTTCGATCTCTTGGTCCTTTTGATTTTCAATTACAATATGATTTCTAATAGGAAAATATTTCTCAAGAGGTGGAGGAACAATACTATTTTGATATAGCTAAGTAAAAAAAGAAATGAATATCAAGTAGCATTATTTTTACATATGTATGGAGATAAGCTTTGAAGAGATACAAAGGTTTTAAATCTGAAAATAGTGAAGAAGATAAGAGTGTTAATTGATATGTTTAATCAACACATTATTGGTGAGACAAATGAAATTTGTCAGAAATATTTATTTAATAAAAGAAGACAAGAACAAAATGAATCATTTAATAATTTGTTTTTACAGCTATTCGTATTCTAATGAAGCCACGTGATTTGTGCAAAGATTCATTATTACGTGATATAATTCTAGACCTCAAAGATAATCGATATTCAGTTGCAAGAATTGTTATTGCATGAATTTTTTTTATGATTATTTTAATTTATTGATCTACACAGAGCAGCAGAATATGCTTCTATGAAGAGGAAATAAATCCATCCTGATGTTATTTGTAAGAATGAAAGTTTTTCAGAATCTCACAAGGATTTATCAAATGCAGATAAAAAGTTAAATAAGCAGTTGATAGATTTTGTTGAAAATTACATAAATTTAAAAAGAAATATTATCCTGTATGCGGCAAAGAGTGTTCTAGTTGTGGAAAAAAAATTAATTTTGCAAAGCTTTGCAATAATAATAATAAATAACTGAATAAAAAATGTTGAAACCTAGTAAAGTACATGGGATAATTGATAATAATGCAGAAATTTGGATTAATAATTTGAAGAATAAAACTGGTGGTGACATTAAACCATGATGTTGATTAACAAAAAGGAAGTTCATTTCCAAATAGATTGCGGAGTGTTTGTAAATACATTACCAAAATAATTCATTGTGGAGTGTCATCCATTCAACAAACTCTTAAAATATGGAATGAAAGTACCTCCAAAACCTTTAGGTATGCATAGAAAGCATGTAATAAATCCTAAGAAAGATAAAAAAAAAAAATACGATATTAAATTTGCTATTGTGGAAAATGAGAATTCTCAACCTTTAATTGGTTATAAAGCATAAGTGGAAATAAAAGAAGGCACTATAGAAGACGATGAATTTGAAAGAGTAAATCGAATCAGTTTCTAGATGAGTATCAAATTGTATTTGACAAGGGATTGGGAATGTTTCCTGGTGAAGCTCATCTAGAAACTGATTGAAGTATGAAATCTTCAGTCATGGCAATACAATGGATACTCATATCATTAAGAAAAGTTTTACAAAGTGAATTAAAGAGACTAGAAGATTTGGGAGTGATAAGAAAAAAGTTCTCGATCTGACACATTGGGTCAGTAATGTTGTGATCATCAAAAAATCAGATGGACCGATTCAACTGTGCTAAAATTCCATGGAACTAAATAAAGCTCTTTTAAAACCTTATTATATCATGCCACCATTAGAAGGAGTTCTTTATGAAGTTAAGAACTCTAAAGTATTTAGAAAATTAGATTTAAAAGATGGATATTGGTATGCAAAATTGGATTAAAAAATCTAGTCTCACAACAACATGTAAAACAGCATTGGGAAGATGTCACTGGTTAAGATTACTAATTGGTTTAAAAGTAGTAGGAGAGGTATTTCAAATGAAAATGAAAGAGGCTTTTGAGAATATACGAATCTTATGAATATTGCAGAAAATGTTGTTATCCACAGAAAAGATTAGATGGATCATGATAAAATTCTTACAAGATTCTCAGAAAGATGTAAAAAATTGAGAATAAGGTTAAACAAAAAGAAGTTTGAACTTAAATGTGATGAAATTACTATTATAGATCATCAGATTTCGAGTTTTGGAATTCGATCATATCCAGTAAAAACTAAAACAATTATTGAGATGAAAGAGCCATCCAATGTATAAAAATATAAAATGCAGTTTCGGTGAGCTGAGATCGTTGTTCAAGACTGAAGAGCTCAGGAAAAGCATTAATCTCTTAACTTATATTTATTACTCTTTTCTCCTCTCTCAAATACCGAGTAAGAAGAAAGTGTTTTTATTTATTTAATTTATTCTTTGGATTTTGGTAAGTCACCCAATTTCAATTTTACATTATTTCGAACGTCTAAAGGAGACTCAAGCTGAGTCACTCCACATTCAGAGTGAGGGATTTAGATGACTATACAGGATTTAGATGACCGCAATGAATGGCATTATGAAAAATTCCGATACCTCTAAATACTTCCAAAGCTCTAAAGATGATCAGTAGCCCAAAATAAGGGTCAGAAATAGAAAAAAGCCGAATTTATCATATTTCTGGAAAACAAACAAAAGACATCGCCATTCCTAAAACAAATCTACAACTTCTACATTCTGAGATAAAAGACAAAGATTTATAGACATGAAAATATTGCAAATATGTCATTTACATGGAACGATAAAATAAAATGTAAAACATCTGATAATGTATGCACAGCCCAAATCCTCGCAGCAGAACAGATTTTAAAATACCGGTAAATGCAAGAATCATTTAGGAAGGAATCATTTCTCGTTTTCTAATCTATGAAATACCAACTAGTGTACCACTGACGGATTTGGGAACAGTACTACAGAACATAAATGATTTTGAAATAGTGGAAATACGACGCTTTGTGAAAAGCGGAGGTAATCAGGAGGTTTCTCCGCTAATAATCACTATCATTGTAGCTGTTATACCCAGAAATATTATACTCTGGTTTATTAACCATTGCATCCAAATTTTCAATGACAAACCCAGACAATGCAACAGGTGCTTCAGTTTCTATCACACTTCCCGATTCTGTCAAAAACCTATCATATATGTCAATTGTAGTATAACACATACTGGCTCTTGCACCACTTCTGTAATATGCATTAACTGCAAACAAGACTATCCCGCCAATTCCCCTCTATGTCCTATATTTCTCAAAGAAAAAAAAACACACAGTTCATGCAATATGAATGCACGCACCGTTTAACTTTAGGTGAGGCAAAACTAAAATATCAAGATGAACCTTTTGATAACTATTCTACAACTTTAAAAGCAAATCTATCAGGTCCAAATATGCAAGAATTAGAGAAAAAATTGGAAGATATCGCAACAATTTTTCAGGCCGCATTGGAAAAACAAACAATAGTAATTATGGAAAACGTTCAAAAAATGACGGAGATAATGTATGTATACTTTTGCAATATTTTTGAAACGGGAAAAAAAAATGATTTGGAACATATCCTTTTGAATTGTAATAAATATACTTCCCAAAGAAGTCATATCTGGAATACACTCATGATAAATCTAGTAAACAAGTGTTCTAGTTACTTTTGGAGATTTTATGTTATAATTTTTAGAGCAGAGAGTGACTATCTGATAATATTAAAAATATTTTATTTAATTCCGCGAGATCCTCTAAGGCTTGGCTTAGATCATAAGTCTTCAAGTTAGCTAGTAAACAAATGTTTAGAATATTCCTGCAGAAACTAAAGTAATTAGACATCTACTGAATGAAAAGCATTTTTAAACGGGATTATAGTACTTGTTGCTCTATATCCCACAAAAATCAATTAATATAAGTTGTCTTTTATGATACATATTAATTCATCATTAGTTCAAATTGTTGTGTTCAACAAAAACTTCACAATAACTTGAGCAGTTTTTAAGTTAAATAGAATTTTTTTTCCATTTGAATGAGATTTATTTATTTATACTTCAATATAAGAGCTCTATGTATATGTCAATAAAATAGGATTGACAAGCAAAATAGGAGCATTTATAAATTTCCTTCACTTATAAAAATGTTAATTAGTTTGTATGCTAATCTTAATTTAGTTTTAAATATCTTTCTTTAATCATGTATTCTCACTCATGAGATGTATAATATTACTACTAGTTAATATTCCACGAAGTTATCAATCACTTTTATTTCAATGCATTACTTAATCCTGAGCTTATCTAATCAGACATTTTAAAATAACATTTGGATAAATTTTCAATTATAGCACTTTTTCCAAACATGTTAGCTTATTTCATAGCTTTTTTACGATCTGGGGGCATTCATGAATATAAAATATGTGGTACTTCTTATAACATAAATATTTATTGTCTAAGAATTTACAATCAATTTTTATAATATAGAGATAATTTTTTTGGTATATAAGTGCTATTATACTCAAATTTAAGCCTTGGAATTACAATAATTATGCATAATAGCAACTTAAATGAATTACCTCAAAACCTTTAGCAATACTGTAAATCATTTTTTAAAAAAATTATTGTAGCACAATATATAACTTTTTAAACATAAAACGGGACTGATAACTAATAGAAGAAAGCGCGGTGATATATTTAGGACTAACAATTATTAAACCTATTACTCTCATCACTAATCAATACAAAAGTATAAAAATGGTGATTAATTATGGAAAAAGTACTTAAGTCAGAAATTTTTTTGAAAGCTGTAAGGTTATGGCAGATGGAATGGAAAGAAATACACTGTTAATGCATTCAGTTAAAATTAGTGAATTAATCACGAAGTAAAACTAAGTGATTCGAAAGTGCATTACTTACAATGCCCATTCAAGTGGATGAGTTTTTATGGAATGATAGAGTGTTTTTAAAACCTCTTTGGGAAAATTGTCTCCATCATTCAATTCAGCTAAATTCTGAATGAACTCTCCACACAGCATTTTCCGTCTTATGTTCTGAAAATTAGAAAGCAATAACATTATTAGAACAAAATGTAATTTCATATAAGTTGCATCAATAATATGTATACATATTCATATAAATTATGTATATCAAGTATATTAATAACTTGGTAAAATAAAATTAACTTGATAAAGTTTTAAAATTTTAAGTACTTGAGATTCAAATGTTTTTTTTTCTTTTTTCCCCCTCTTCTTACTCAAAATGTATATTTTAATACATGTCTTGTATTGAACCAGCATAAATGAAATTAAAAAACAATTTAAAGTTTTCACATAAATAAATATTATTAAAAAATTATAATTTTAGAGCTAGAAATCCAAAATCACCATGTAAAAAAATTCAAAAAATTCTTTTTTGAAAAGACGTTTCAGTAACAGGTCTCTTGAAATTTGTCCCAATTTGAATGATGCAACATATTTTGGGTGTACTGAATTGATAATTTAAAAATATCAAAGTAAAGTAGCTGTAACCTTTATATAAAGTTTTGATTACATACAAAAAGAGAAGCTTTTAGTTTTTATACTTATTGGTAAAACAGATGCATAAAACACACAATGAACTCCATTTATTTTCTTTTTGTTATTCTTAACTAAATACTAATGAATCAGCGATTACATTCTCATCCTAGTTAGTTAATTTTGAAAGAAAAAAAATGATGTTATGTTAATATCATTCTCAATTAATTTTTGACAATTTAGGAATAAAAGTACAATATTTAAAGCAATGTTATATAGGCACATTTGTTTTTATGTAAAAGACATCATAAACATGTAAGAAATCAATTTTCACAGTAATAATCATGAATACTTTTTTTCAATTTAAAAAACAGCATGATGTCAACAAACATTCCTTGTTACCTCTCCATGCAAGTCAGAATTTAAAAGCATAAGGGCACAGGTTAAGGTATGAACTGCATCTGAAATATGAAAATAAAGACTATGTTATTCAGAACCTAGTAACATTACAGACATCAACACAAGTACGAATTTTAAACTTTAGATAAATGTAGTTAACATAAATTCTTAGACCTGATATCATTAATAAATGGTAACAACAAAAAACCATTCATTTATTCATAAACTACAATTTGTAATTTGTCAGTAACTGTACTTTATCAGTAATAAACTTCTTAGTCACTTGAAGTAAGGCAAATAAGTTTATTATAATGAATAGGACTAAAATATATAAAATAAATAAATGGGAGGTAAAAATATTTTTGGGAAAGAATAACTGATGCATACAACAATAAAATTTCCAAGAATTTAAGGCTGCTTTTACGTTACTTAAAGAATAAGACCTACATTTGAACCTTTATTTTTTCATTATTATTCAAGAAGAAGAATGGTAAATTGTTAATTTAATATCTGATTACACTATATCCTATAGAGAACAGCATATTTTATCACAAGACTTATTTCTGCCTGAAAGGATCGATATCTGGTGTAAGATGTGCTCCAAATCTTCTTTCCTATACTGTAGTGCTGACTTTTTCACATAATATATTAAAAGTACATATAGTATGCTATTTATTTTATATTTTAAAGAAGCAATGTAATAAAAGGATATGTGTGTTTCAACATGCCACACTTCTTTACAAATTGAAACATTTGTTTATTCTAAAATGTGTTCCGAGGGTTGAAAAGGTTTTTCGTATGTATAATAACTTATTTACATGCGATGCGGATAATATTTGTTGAATCAATACTGCTGAGAATACATTAATATATTAAGATTTATTTTATTTTTACTTTACTGCAACAATAATAGCTTTTCTCAGAGGTATGTTTAATTTAATCACTGTCCTTTGTTTTAATTCTAATACCTGAATAGAATACCATTGTTTACTTTAATATAGTTGTTTGGTTACATCCATTTTGTTATCAAAGGTTGGTATTATTTTTGTACCTTAGAAGCTTAATTGTTTTAATTATTACAACAAGATGATGATGGAATAAGAAAGCAAGATTCGTGGAAATAGTCAATTATTTTAAAAAATTAAGTTAATCATTCAAGACAAATTTATTTGCTATGGGTAACAGTATCACCAGATTTATTACTCTAACATAACACTTTTCAAAATTTAACAAATACATTGTATTCAGGTGACCAAACACTCTTTTAAAAACCTTATACCCCAAAAGAACTCTCTTGCATCCTTTTGTATTTCTAAAAGTATATAAACTATTATGATTTTTGTGTACAATTTTTTTAAATGCTCATATGCATAATATTTTTTATAATGATTTATATTTTAAATTTCATACATATGTGGGGGCAACTAAATCCTTTAAATGCTTAGGAACATCTAAAGGTCTTAATCCAGCTTTTGGCTGTAATATTGAACTTCGTTTTTGTTCTTTACTGGATGAGGATTACATAATTTCGAGGATCCTTGGAGAAAAATGATTAAGAATAGTTTTAGTGAGTTTCATTGAAAGGAGAGAGAAGCAACTTACCAAAAAATGATGATTTTATGGTTTAATGCACTATCTGCAATAGAGACTTTTCTCTTGCAATTATTGGATGTAGTTCAGCAACAAAACACATTGATACTAATAAACATAAGACATCTCTCGGTGAAGCGGCTTCAATACCCAAACTAAATACATTTTTAAAACTGATAATTTTAGATCAAATAAAAAATTGGCAATCGCGGAGGGTATACCTTCATTACCCCCATTAAAAATCATTATCAGATTTTTAGAAGTATGGAATGTATTATCAAATTAATAAAAAAAATTCATAGTGCAAATTTTTTTTTTGTGCGAGAATTAAATAGGGGTAAATAATAACTGGAGTGTTTATTGAATATTGGAAAATAATACAATTAGAAAATTCAAGATCAGCATTTCAGTATGTGTTCAGTCAGATGTGCCGAACCGTAAATAAATTAAATTATACCCAATTTCAGCAAAATATTTCCACATTAAAAATGGTATTCATTTTAAGGATTTAAATTTACTGTCCATTGAAGGAGAAACTTCAGATATTTTATCAAATTACTTGTTTCATGTTATATCAAAAAATAATTTGAATAAAAAAAATTTTAGTGTTATCAACGAATACAAATTTTTAGTGAACATAAGCAAGGAGGTGTCAATACTA
>BMAW01016423.1:0-13360 GCA_019974015.1 Nephila pilipes
TATTCGGTGTTTTTTTATTATCTCAACAATGAGAAAGGTTTTTTTTTCTTACGCATAATTTCGCTTTAATATTATAATTTCGCTAAGTATTATTGTTTATTGATTGATGAGCTTTTCAACACATTGTTCATTGTGGGCGGAGATTGAAAAGTGTTGACTTAATGTGTGAAATAAGTTGAGTGTTTACAAGTCACGACTATGTAGAATTGTGTTACGGAAATAAGTGTTATAAATTACATTACTAAGTGAAGAAAATATATTTTAAAATCTTTCACATCGTGTAACATATAAAGAATATAATGTTTCATTACAAGAAAATTTTTGAACAAGAAGTCAAGATTTTTTTTTCTTATATCGCATTAAACGACAGAAGAACCAAAAATTTAACATTTAATCAAGAATTTTATTCTAATTCTAATATTAAGGAGGTCTATTACAATTTTATTATAATTATTATTATATTTTATTTTTTAATAATTACAATACTTTCTAAATTTGCTTAGTTGTATTAAGTATAAGAAATCATTTATTAGTAAGAAAACTGTTCACATTTTGCTATTTTTTAAGAAATCATTTTAATTAGATTATTCGAAATATTATTTCAAAAACATAAGGAAACATTTTATTATCGTCTACTTCCATTTAACATATTTCATTTCTAATTCAATTTATTTGATTATTAATTTTATTTATGCAGCGTGATCGACTTTTATTCTTAATTCTGTTTTTAAAGTTGACATTATTTATTTTTAGATGAATCTGAAAACATTTTTATTTTGAAGTATTAAAAAGGATTTTTTAAGTCTCATCTGAATCTCGTCTCGTTTCAGGTTATTCGAATTAGAATTTTAGTTTGCTTGACGTAATATTTCAATTTAAGAAATTATTGTACTAGTAGTTGTAATTCTTATAATTACCGCTTATTTAGTATAGAAGAACAAAATAAAAATTTTCAAAACATTAACTTTCGAATGAACTTAATATAATTTTTAGCTCCGTGAAGATTTGTTACATAACTCTTTCGTGAAGAATTATATGTACGAGAAGTTATAATAATCTTATTATTATTATAAACTTATTTTTAATTTAACATTTTAAAATAAAATAAAAAGACATTTTTCAAAAATTTCGGTAATTGAAGAATACTATAAAGCAATTTTAATTAAAAAATTGTTGCCATAAAATTCATTTTTACAAGTTAACACCTTAATTGAAAATATTAGGTGAATATGAAATGGTTAATTTTAATTCCAACAGTAACTTGTAAAAACAATAGCAATGACATTTATTTAGATTTTTTTTTTTAAAGTTTAAAGGAAATGATTAACCATTTTATTGCGATATCTAAATCAAAAAGAGTTCCATTATTTTCATTTGATTCTTAAAAAAATCTTTTCAAAATGCTTCTTAAAGTGATACTCGCAAAAAAATGCCGATAACTTGATACAAAAGGAAATTATCTTAAAAATATTTTAGACTATCACGCATCGTATTCCAAGCAAATTGTATCCTAATTATTTTTAATTAAAGCAATCTTCCTGATTTCCGCTTCAGATATCACGATTGTACAAATTCAGCCAACGGATTTTTAAAAAAATGTCAAATGCAACTGAATATTTCTTTCCTTTGGCAAAATACAACCCGCAGCAATTCACCTGACACAAAACTATCAGAGTTATTAGAATAAATCATCACCTATTATACCTCAAATTACCAAGATTCAAATCTTCCTGTTCGAAAACGAATTACCAAGTGATCTATCATACGAATTCCCGCGTACTCCAGTTTAAATAATTTAAAACACTGTTTATAGACAATCTCTTCTCTTAAAAACTCTGGGCACGATACATCGATTTGAAAACGTGCATCACAAAGACCTATAATTTTCCCTCGAGTCTCATGTGTCTTAGTTTCACCAACATTAAGTTTTTAAAAACTGGTGTGATTTTTCATCTTGCTTTGATTCTTGGATTTGTTCTTTTTGTTTTTGTTATCGAACGCACCTGAGATGGGTAATAATTTACCTGCTGTGAGCAATTAAAACTAGATTTGAAAGAAAGAAAAGATGGATCCCTTAAGAAACTAGTTTTGCTTCCTCCGTACACACTGTTATTTCTTCTTTTCTTTTTTATCATCACTCGAGAGGAAATGTAGCAGGTTAAAAGACAGGATTTGGCAGGATTGTTAGAATAATCGATATTTGTATATTAGAATGTATTTGAAGAAGATATCCAAATGTCAATCTAAGAAATATTGGTGATTCCCAATACTTAAAAGTAGGAGATATTTAAATTTCTTTTTTCTCTTCTTACACATTTTAAACCCCAATCGAGCTTTCGCTGTATATATAAATTATGACGAATAAAAATAGAGGTGGCTAATTTACTATCAGAACTTTTCTTCAAAGCAAAATTATCCCTCACCTCAAAAAATTAAAATAAAATAAATAATTGTAGTTTGTAATAAAGAAAAGTAATTAAAATTCCTTAAAATCCATTAAATATTTGACTTTTCTTGTTTATTATAATTTATGACATGTAAATAGATATCCATGCTTTTTGTTTTCAAAATATCTTCTTTGAAATGATTGAATTCGGGAATTGATATACTCTTAAATATCATTTTAAAGATATTAGCCTTGGTTAAAAAAAACATTTATTATTATTGTATACTAATATCATGAGAGAGGTATTTTTTGAACTTTTGTTGTCATGTCCGGATACACTGCTCAAAATACTACAAAATGTTTTTATTCCGAATAAGAACACTAGCAAAGAACTATTTTATTTATATTTATTTATTTTCTGTTTTTCAGTTGTGAAATCTCTCTCTCTTTCTCTCTCTCTGCAGTTTTATATATGTTGATAGTCATGTCTCCTTTACTTTAGAAATTAACCAATATGTATTAATTATAAGAATCGTTTTGTAACACATTCAAATTAAAAAGGTTTTGAATTTCTTGTGTACACATGTATATTATGATTTTAATATATTCTAAAAATAATTTCATTCGGGTTTTTTTAAAAAAAAATTTATACTTAGGAAAAACTATTTTATTTATATTTATTTATTTTCTGCTTCAGAATAAGTTTTGCATTTGGAGAAAGATATTGGCCTCGTAAACTACTTAACATTTGATGTATACATATTTCTATTTTTTGTTAAGATAAACTAAAATTAAGAACTTGTAAATTTTAACTGAATAAAGTTCTTTAAGCTAGTACACTTACAAAAATGGTAAAAATGTTAAAATAAGCAATTACACTAAATACACTAATGTAAATAAAAATATATCGGATTGTAAAATTATTTCAATAAAAAAAAAAGATTTAGGGGAAATTTATTATGACGCATTTTCAAAAACTAAGTTCATTATTGATGATAGTAGGCACCAAACATATAGTCAAACAATTTTATAAATTTTTTTAAAAGTGGTCAGCTATGATATTTTGTGGTTGACTAAAACAATAACTTCGGTAAATGGCTAATAGTCAGAACAATAATAATGAAAATTGTAAAAAATGCCTCTGCTTCGCAAAGGTGAAAAAGCTGTAAATTCGTTGAAGTAAATAAATAGGTAAATAATAAGTCTCAAATTTTTCCGCCTTAAGTCAAAAAAGAAGTTCAAACTGTCAGTTACAAAAATGTTACAAAGCTGATATAAATGCGTGTAGTTATGTCACATTATTCAAATTAATCACGCTACTTTCTAAAAGTTTAGGGGGAAAAACACCTATAATTTCTCCTTTGAATATAAAAATACATAAATTATTTCCAATATTAAAGTGCGAGAGACGTGAAAGTAAACAAATTATGAAAAGAAACAATATAAAATTAGAGCTATACTCGTATATTGTAAAATATTCCTTTTTCTATAAGTTAATGAATCTTGTTTGCATCTATTTACAATATATATTTCTCATTTAAATAACTCACACTCTTTATCCAAGACCAAGAGTAAAATTATCGAGTTCTCAGAAAAAACAATCACGCACCTTTTGGATTAACAAATAGGCTGCTCAAAAAAGAGCGATGTTCATGTTACTTTTAATACTCTATAAACATTACATGATATTAATAAAATTTTTCGTATTGACAAGTTGACATACTTGCAAACATGTTTATTATCTTGTATCCTCTATTTTAACATGAAAATTGAAAATCTCTTGCATATTTATCGAGTACTTTTAAATTTAAAGGACGAAGCGTGATAAACGAGCTCATGAGAAGAATAAAACTAAACGAAAACAAACTCGTTTTTTAATCTTGGAAGATTTATTTGTATAAAAAAGTATTTCGAATTCGAATTCATTTATTAGAAGATGATAACCTCAAAAGAAGGGATGGGGATCGAAAGAACTACCTGTTCTTTTGCGCACTTCATCTAAAGAAATGAGAACATACGAGTCAAAACCTGTTCTTTGCTGTTCCAAACAATGCCGAATTGAGGGGAAACGACTCAGTCCGACAGGCAATTCTTTGGTACTTTTTGTCAGCTATCCAATTGGTTCACTTGTTTTAAATCTCCCCCTCCCCTTGTCTCAGCGCTTTTACTTTCGTCGATTATTTGGCCTACAATTCAGTTGCATACATTTGAGATTTTATTCGAGATTTCTAAAGAACGTGAACCAAAGAGCTGGAAAAAAGAACCAATCGCTACTCAAAAGAACTCATTCAGAATTATTGCCAAAGGTGGGAGAATAATCTGTTCTTTACATGACCGCAGTAGTCAGAACTTCCTAATCACGAGCTAATGGCCGCGAGCTCATAAGAGACCCTTCATGTAGCAGGGCAGATACTCCCTAAAACTGTCTGGGTTCAAATACCTCATATTGTGATGATGTGGTGGCGTATGTGGAAAGGGGATGCCAACTCAGGTGTGGTCCTCGTCACTTGATCGTGGTTCAAAATTAAGAGTTTCATCGCCAATAACATTTCGTATTGCTTCCGAGAGCGCTATTAATGACAATAAATATGTTATTTTACATTTAATTCCGAAACTGTGAACCTAAACTGTTAAATTCCATCGCTCAAAAATCTCCTCAATACTTGAAATAAAAATACACAGACAGGTATAATATTAAATTATTTTAATAGTTATTTTGTCAAAAATGTAAAAAAAAAAAAAAAATTGAAAACAATACCATTTAAATCTGTATGACTAGCATAGCTTTTTACTAATATAGAAAAATGATGGTATTTTGTAGCAAATTACACTGATTTCTTTTGACGCAAACATGAAGATATTAACCGGATTCAAGTCCTATTCTGCAGGTGGTAGTGAAGAAATTCAAATTTTCTCTTTGACTTTTTCTCTCACAAAATGTCCTTGCTTTATTCGTGAAGACTCGAGTGCACGCTTTACCTATTTATTTTGTGTTCTGAAATTTAAAAGAAAGTATAATTAGAAAAAAAATAATAATTGGCGAAAAAAAAAGACAAAATTATATAAATTGGTGAACAGCTATAATTTTAAAAGGTTGATTTAGTTCGAGATTTTCTTATAAAGACAATTACACAAAGTCTTATGATAATAATGGAAAATTGAAGGTATTATTAAATTCTTCATTAAGGTTCCCGTCTATCAGTCATCTTGATTTCGTAAACGTAATATTAATCCTATGGGATATCTACTGTGAACCTAAACTGTTCCACTCTCAAATCTATGCTAATTTACCTATTTGAATGCAAAAAAGTGCATACGAAAGAGCCAAAAATAATATAGAGTTCTAAAGAAATGCATTCCCCCCTTTTTTTGAAAATATTTTAGAATATATTTAAAGACCGGCAAAACCACAAACAAATCATTAAAATAAGGGTAAAAATATTTTTTAAAAATTGGAAGAGAAAAGTGTAATTCCACAAAAACCATCGATATATTTTGCCTTTTCGGATGCGCTTTTTTTGCATTGGAATAGATAAAATAGCAAAGATTTGAGAACGGAAGCAGAAATTCCATAAGATTAACTTTGCGTTCATGAAATCAAAATAACCTGCAGATGGGAGCCTTAAATTAAAGATCTGTAATAATATATAAATATTTAATCCAATTACCGAAATTAAAATAAATGAATAGCTTTTATTTCAAATGAAACCAGTTTCTTACGAAATTAACCTTTAACGTACATTCAAATAATTATTTAAGCAATAATTTACAAATTTGAATGAAACTAAAAAAATTATAATAATAGCAACGAATGAATAAAAATTATTGATAATGCATGCAAAACTATGTAATGTTGAAACATACTAATGAACGGAAGCAAATAATAAAGTTCTAATAAATGCTAAATAACGATGCAAACGTAAATTACTCAATATTTAATTTTCTATTGTTTGTGCTTAAATTTCGCTTGAAATATATAATCAACTTCTATTTTCTTTTCGTATGAATATAAAAATATGTATAAGTTTTTCCCCGATTTTAAGACCTTAATAGAAGCTATCAAAGTTTTTTGCGCTTGCAACTTTGTAATACATAAAATGAATTTTTCTAGGGAAAATGTACCTCCGAAAGAGATTTTTTTATTTTTTCCTGTTTCCACAGAATTTTCTAAAGAATTTCACTTAATCTCATTGCCGATAGATAAAAGAAAATTTCATGATCGAAATGTAACAAAACAAAACAAAAAATTATCTAACATATTTATTTTACTTATTTAAACATATAAAACACTCTATTTTGATCCATTTTTTGAGACTATTATCATTTACAGAAATTTGATTAGATTTCCTTTATTAAATGAGCTTCGAACTAGAGATACACACCTTAATTTTTTATTACGATCAAGTGATGACGGCGATATTTAATTGATATTTCATTCTCTCGTGAGACTTTAAAGCTCAGACTTTATTTGATGCAAGTTTGTTCAATGTTTCCAGGGCATCCTCTTTGGTGGAATCGTGACTCTGACCTACGTACTCGTTCGCTACAGATCATTGTTTTATCAACTATCGTAATGCCCTTTTCGAAAGGGAATTGTGTGAAATTTGAATCGCAATGAACATAAAATTAAGATCCTTCTTGGTGTTGTAATTCGACAAGACTGAGAAAATTTAATCTTGAACAAAAACTATCTAATAAAACTAACGGTATAATAAATTTGATTAATATGTAAGAAATTTATATCAACTGATTAACTGATTGATTATTAACATCGTGGTTAAAAGCAACACGAGGACTATTGACGACAGACCTTGTAATTTAGAACTACGGTCAAGTGAAGAGGGTGACGCTGAGATGGCACCCCACTCTTTTTAACTTCCTCACTGTCCCAACCAGAGCACTTTCAGCTTCGATAGATTAAATGTGCATCAACATCTTCGCTACACTGTAGATTTTTCAATGGAATCGGGACTCCAACAAACACGATATGATTTAAACAATGCCAGGCATAAGTTCGCGACCATGACTATTCGGTTACCGCGGCCCCCAAATATCTATGGATGCGTTTTACATTTCATGAGTTACACTGATAGCACATTTTACAGAGATTGAGGCTTCCTTCTACAGGTAATTTTTATTTTATGAATGTAATGCTGATCCTATGGAATTTTTACCACCGTCCTCAAATCTTTACTATTTTATCTATTTGATAGCAAAGTGCATCTGAAAGAGCAAAAAAATAATGAAGGTTCCTGCGGAGTTACATTTTCCTTCCAGGTTTTAAAAATAATTTTATTTTTATTTAAATTATTCGCTTATGGACTTTTTCGTTCTTTAAAAATGTTCTAAAATATTTTCAAATTTCCGAGGGAAAATACAATCTGGTAAAAACCCTTTATTATATTTTGTAATCTTTATTATATTACTGCATTCTAATTGATAAAATAGTATTTATTTGAGGACTGTAGTAAAAATTCCATTGAATTAACAATACGTTCCCGAAATCAAAATGGCTGGTATACGGGAACATTAAAACAAAATTTAGATTTGATTTAGCAAGCAATTAAAATAACGTGTGGTGTCTTCCTTTTATTATTAAGTTTCACACACATCTGAAAGTCTAATTAAACAGTCAACGTGTTCAGAAACCCAATTGAACAAATGTCCAGAAAAGGGACAGAGCACCACAAAGTCGCTCTCTCTTGCACATACCTTTTAACTCAGTGAATCATAGTTTATATTTAAATAATAAAGTCTCACCTCTGATTGAACCGATTGAGACGCTTCTAGATTACAGCTTATTCGATTCGAATTATTCTAATGAGTAGTCAATTTCAACCAATTTTACTACCAGCGATTAATAACAATAATTCTTTCCCCTTTCCTAATTACAAACACCAATCAGCCTATCGTTATCATCTGTCTACTCTTTCTTTCCTTTTAATTCTATTTCGCTTAGATATCATAACCTAATTCAATTCATTGCACTTCTTATCTTCATCTCATCGACTTAATCCCGTTTCATTTGGTTGGCAAGGAGCTGTAACTGTATGCAATTCAAATTACAAAATGTCCACGAGGTTACTGAAGAAAAACTCGTGAATAGACCCCAATGTCTTTCTCTATACACATACACTTCTTATATATTTATTTTCAAAGAGTTTATTTGAAACCTTTTATAAGATCTAGTATTAGGCAGTCAGAATATTGATATATGAAGAATCTAAAATTAAGGAGTAGCTGAGTTCTCATAGTTGCGAACTCGCGACCGACGTAATTTCCGTCGAGTTGCTAGTTCCAGTCTTGATACTACTAAAGGTACGCCCTGTACTGCGGCTAGTGTACGTTAAATCTGTCGAGGTTACAAGTCCTCACGTTGACGTAGTATGGAAGTTTCGAGGGTGGTGGGTAATGTCATCTTCGTCAATTGGCTGAGTCTCAGAATTAAGAGGTTCTTCACCAATAGACATTGCGTTGCTTCTTTGTGCGAAATTTGTAAGCAATGAAAAAATTCCAAAAGTGAAGCTTAACTAAAATCGTTAGAATAAAAGTAAAAGATGAATTAAATAGTTATGAGTATCCTTTTTAGTAATCGCTTAGTATCAATTATGTAATAGAATGTTGTATAAAAATATATACATGAATCTGTGATATTTGTAATATTTATCTTATTTTTCTATAAGTTCAATTTGAACGGATAATGCTTACTTAAACTATATCAACATTAGCACGGGAATAAATTTCCAACATCTAATATAATCTTTATCAGACAATCTCGATAGAAAGGGTTGCATGGTATACAAATGCTAGTCAACAAATACAAAAATAAAGAATCAACGTTATTTCTTTGTAAAATGATGATTATATTCAAAACTTCACCATATCATATCAAACGGGAAATGCTTTTAAACAAGCATTTTAGAATATAACTCATTTTTGTTTTCTGAAGGAATGGAAAACATCTTGGGGTTTCTTTCACTAAGATGATGTATTTACTTAACTTTATATGAAGGTAATAAATTGCGTAAATATTTTAGATGAATACGTTCCCATTTAATATTAAAAATTCAATTTCTGTAGTCGTATGTTTGCGAGTTTCCTACATAAATTTTCATTTACTTTTAAAGAAATGTATAATATTCTTTTCTTTAAAAATAGGTGCCGGCGTAATAAAAATTTTATTATTGATGAAACGAAAATTTGACAATATTACTCAAAGTGCAGCGAATCAATCAGGTTTTGCAAATTTGAAAATATAATTGCGGTTTAAAATGGCTTTCATTTTGACTTTAGATATTTATACAATATGGCATATCATATCAAATAAAAAAGACTACAGAGAATAAAATTTATTTTAAATATCTAAGTATTTATTTGATAGTTGAAAAAATTCAAGAATTTGTAAAATTAGTGTACATCACATTTTATACCGTCAGAGAGATAAAATTATCATTGAGAAGTGGATAACCTTATTGAAGGTCTCTTATTTGTTCACTCTATTAAAGGTCTAAAAGTTCACATACACTTGTGAGTAGAGCAGCTTGAGAGCTGTTTATTGAAATGACGTCGTCCCTATCTAAACTGCGAATTTTCTTTTGTACTCATCAAAAATTCGACAACAGATGAATCGCCGTTAGTAGTTTTTTTTTATACGTAAACTGCTATGAGTTGAGCGGTACGTCAGCAGTTCGGCTGTATTGTGATTGCTTCTTAACGTTGCACTGAGAAGCAATACAAGGGCTATTGGCGACAAACCTTTTAATTTCGAGCCTCGGTCAAGTGACGAGGACCTCTCTCTATCCCTAAACTTTCACACCACGCCAACGGAAGGACTTGGGATCTCGACCAGATTTAACGTGCATCAGAGGCCTCTCGTGGCATTAAGGCTCGAACCCACGAGTCGACGAGAACAACTCCGGCTGCGAGCCCGCGGCTATGGTCAATACTATACCGAGTAATAGAAAAACCAAGCAAGCTACGTCACAATGATTACCAAGAAAATAAACCATTCGTAATTTTTCGGCTTTCCTATTAAAGGTGAATACCTGGGTCTCGCAAATACCCATCAAATGCAATATTGTGTTTTATGTCAAATCTTTGCGAGGCAGGATTTTCAATGATGGCTGATATTACAACGAAGAAATGCAAAAAACCCTGTGAAATGTAAAAGTGGAGATACAAGAAACTTTATCATTTGTTTGACACTACATATTACTGAAATTTCCTATGATTACATATCTCATTAAATTTGAAAATTTTTAATTAATATAGTTTTAAGTGATTTTATCTGCATTAATCAAAATATCGTTTTTTTTTCTTTCAAAGTAAGATTTTGAAGAAGGTGTTTTTTATTGCGTCCTTGACTTAAAAAAAATTGGTCCTTCTTGCTGCAACAAAAAATGTGTTCCTTGACGTAGAGAAACTGTTACACTTTAACTCTAACGCGGCTTATAGTCATTACTTTGGTTAACATGACATGGCCTGAGATGTATATGGGGAGAGTGTGATAGCAGCTCAAATGTCTCCTTCGTCATCCGACAGAGGATCAGAATTACAAAGCGTTTTGGCTGCGATTAGTAGGCGTTTGTGTCGAACAGAAATAGACAGCCCAGAAGGGTTGAACACAACAATCAAACCAGCCATTTTGGTGATTACAGCTTTTGTAGCTCTATATCCTATAAAACCAACCAATCAATCAACCAATCATTTTGAATTCATGAACGTAATGCCAGTCATATGAAAATTCTGTTTTCCTCTTCAAATCGAAGATGATATATTTTGATATCTATTGAATGCAAAGAATATTTTAAAAGTGATAATAGCCTTTGTTGCTCTAAATCCCATTAAACCAATCAATCAATCATCTTCGCACATAAAATATTTTATTTATTTGAATATGATATAGTGAACAATTAAAAGCAAAAAATGGCGAAAGTTACCGTACAATTACATTTTTTTTTTTTTCTGTTTTTTGAAAATATTTTTTATTTTTAATGATTTTTGTGAGTGTTCAACTCTAAAAATATATTTAAAAATAATTTCGAGAATCGAAAGAAAAGTGTAATTCCACAGAAATCTTCATTATATTTTGCTTTTTCGGATTTTCTTTAATGCATTTAAATAAATACAATAGTCTATTTGAGGAAGAAGGTAGATATACCATAAGGATTTTCATTACGTTCACGAATTCCAAAAATTGTTGGTTAGCTTGAATGGCATCCATAATTTTATATGAAAGAAAGTTAATCAATATCACATTTAAATGTTTTCTATGCTTGAAGTTATTTGTAATGTTGAAGCATAATTCATAACCACATGCAACACATTACGTTTTTATAAAACGCATTCAAAACTAACAAGTAGTTAGCATCATTTTAATAACGTACTGGTATGGATATTACGCTTTATTTCTATGAGTTTTTTATTATACGAGTTGATGGAGAATAACAAGGTAATTTACATTCCCCCCATGATTGCTAATTAGCTTAGCTAGCTTAGCAGGCTGTGATTCACTTTCTGTCTTTTTTTTTTCCTGCATAGTTACACAATATAAAATTTTACTTCGTTCTTGATTGGATAAATTTTATTATAAAAATTTCTTCCTTCATTCTTTGCTATAATTCATACAGTTTTACCTCGAATGTAATCAGGATAATGTAATAACCTTGGATTTTGAGGATAAAATACAGAAATTCAACATAAAATAAGTACAAAATTCACAGAAAATAAAGTTTCAATATATCGAAAAGGACATAGTATATCATTCTTTTTCCTTTGGAATAACATAATTTATTTATAAGCGTTCTACATCTAAAAAGGCTTGTTCTAATAATTTCTCAATACGAGTCTTAAAAACCCGCTTAACACTACAAAATTAAAATTAATGATGTTTTTAGCTTATATAGTTAGTCAGTTATTGATCGCATATTACATACAATGTAACCTATTAACGAGATATTAATTATTAAAATAAATATTAACTCTAATGTGAATGCGACTTTCGATATTTAGACATCAATATATCGCTTAGATAAGTCTTTGCATAATAAAAGCTAACCTAAATTCATAGAAATTATATTCTGCCGGATGATTTTAGCTTATCTAATTTATTATTTCAACAATAATGAAACTCACAAAATGAGCAAAACATCTTTCTATTATCAACAAGTAATCAAAAGCTAAGCCAAACAAAATATTTCTAATACTCTTCCAAAATCGAAGCCCCGTTAATTGCTGTTCTATGAGCAATCGATACCTAGTTTAATATGAGCACGATCTTCGATTGTGTGTCTGTGTGTAGATCTATAATTCTAAGTCCTGCCACAACAATTAACCGTAGTACCTTTATTCTAATTTTTACATTAATGCTTCTTGGTAATAATATGTTATGATAATAGTGATAACAATAATCATGATAATGATGTAACGCACGCAATAATCATAAGCTTACAACAGCTTGAAAGTGAAACCATTAAAAAAAAAAAAGGAAATTATTCATATTTCAGTGTTTATTTAATAAAAAGCTTCAGAGTATGTTTTTGTCATTCATGAATATTCTTGGCTCAATACTAAATAGTGGTCAAAAGTATAAAAGGAGACAGCATTTAGTTAAATTAAGCATGGTTCATAATAAAAACGATCTAATATTGGTTGTTTTGCGATGCAATTTGGAAAAGAAGAGATTCAGCGTTTAAAAAAATATATTAAGTTTTTTCGTTAAATGATACTAAATACCGGCTATACACATTAACTTAATGAAATTGTTTAAGTGGTTTTGCTTCAAAACCTTAAATACCGTAATATATTCAGTAAAGATATTTGTAAGAGTCTGTGTTCGAAAGTAGAAGTTTAATAGTATTTGAAGATATTCAAAAATTATTCAGCTAATAGAATAAAATGAATAAAATATATATTGTCACTTATTTTACTTATTTTACATTATTACATTTACACTTATTACTCTTATTTTACATT
>BMAW01016429.1:0-31947 GCA_019974015.1 Nephila pilipes
TTGTTGTACTTCGGTTACGTATTGCTCCACTTTGCGGTTATTGAAAAAGGAATTTTTTAACTAATCTTTTGCTTACGAACGTGTGTTGTCACTCCTCATTCGGTGTACAAACATTTATTTTATTATTCTTATGTAAGAATAAATATAACCAAAAGATTATTCTATTTATTGACTAATTACTTGGTGAGTTTTCCATGAATTAAAGATATAAAGTATTGAATCAGGGCTTCTAAATTGTATGGTACAAATTAAATTATTGTGCAAAATGCATTCCTGATATCCAATTGGTCTAAATACTAAAACCTTATATTTGGTACACATAGTTAATTTCTTTCCTCTTTCAATTTTAGCATGAGTTTTGTGGTCATGCTGTTCCTATTCTAAACAACGAACCAAAATTCTTGCCTCTCATACAAGGTGACTGCACCGCAGAACCAACCCTTTCAGCGATTGGCTCGTCTCATCTGGCAAAGTGGTGGGTGAACCGGTTGCCAGCAGGATCCCACGACCATGAAACTCTATGGAGAGATCATGGTGGATGACACCTCCAAGTACCTGGCACAACTCGCGACAAGAAGGAATTATAAACAATTATGAACGAGCAACTCTTTTCATCGAACAATTCGCCACTTTTCTCCAAACAATCTGGCATTGGGATTCGTTCTGGATCTCTCATTTGTTCAGAGACATCAAGAAGCGCAACAGAATTCTGTTATGTGAATGTTTATATTGATGTGACAGTTCCTCAATATTTAGGAGCAAAAAGGATTTTATGAGACTTCAAAACTACATACTGAAAATTCGGTGCATGTCTAAGCGCAAAGGGTAGACCATGAATTCAGCAGAACTATATTTTAACAATTTCTATAGTCTGGAATAAATGCAAAACTTATCAAGGTGTCGTTGGATGAGCATGGCAATATTTTTGGATATCTCCTGGTGAGTCATATTGATGAAATAGCATCTTAATACTTTTTTTTGTGTACTTGAAGAAGGTGTTAAAGTCATTATCTTTAAGATAATAAGACTACCTCCGCCTAGTGTTAAAAACAAGACTCTGAAACTCGGAACTATTTTCTGATAGAAAATGTACAAAATCAACAGAAAAATACCCAAAAAATATTAAGATAGGAAAATGTCTACATACATGTATTCTACATACATGTATCACATATACAAGAGATATCCAGGAGTGTTAAGGTATACAAAATTGTTTTACCTGCGAAGTGTTCATCAGAAAATTATGAAATTTTGAGGAGGACTTAATGAGGAAAAAAAAAAACTAATTACAAATATCACCACCAGAGGATGTTTCATTAATAAATTCACTCATTTAGCTTCACCTTTACAAGAGTTTTATAATTTGTATGCAATTTTACAATTTTATTGCAATAAAACATGATATTTCCACCTGAAATCGCAAAAATATGTTGGCATATTTTACAATTGACCCAAAGTATGTGTTGAAATGTGAGCTCAGGCGTGAAATGTTGTCTTTATGATCAGGCGAAGTTTTTTGGTGTCACGACTTACATTTCCAAATGCCACTAGTCAAAAGGATTTGAGGGGCTTGCATGGCTGTCTTGTAAATCATATCGAAGTAGTAGTGGTTGGTGTGCGATAAATCCTTTAGAATCCTTAAGTTCATATGATTGAAATTCAATCATTTCATTACAACAAAAGTTCTTCACAAAATTTCACAATTTTCTGAAGAATTCTCTGCTTTACTTTAAAACAAGAGTACTTTATTTCTGGTTCATGTAACTATGTAATTATCTAAATATTTTGTAGTGTATTTATGACCAAAGTATATAAATTAGTAAACTGCGCCCTTAAGATTTAAATTATTCGATTAATATGCAGCATATTCCACTTAATATTCCATTTTGTTCTATATAATATAGAAAAATGGAAGCATATGGATATATATATTACACGAGGAAAAATCGATGAATTTAAATGAAATAAATAGTATAAAAAAAACATGCAGTTTGCCGGTAAGTTAAAAAGGGTCAGAATAAAATATTATCATGTGATCATTTTTCTGTTTTTCAAAGTATTGAAATGGGTTTTATTCTTTAACATTAGAGGCAGCTTTTCATCTTTGTTTTACTGCAAGTCTGATCAATTTACATATATTGGTAATGCACATATAAAGAAAAGAAAGAAAGAATGTCTTAGAAAAGGTAGAAATAGTCTTTCTTGAGACATAATAAGTCTCATGTATTGTTACATATTAGACTGATAAATTTCCATATATGCAGTAAATTCAAGTCTCGAAGAGTGATAAGAAAAGAATGTAAATAACTTTCTTAAAGTATAATGTGTCATATGTATTTATGCAATAAGCGAGATTAATTTCCGTATGTGTGGTAATGCTAAACGTCAGTAAGGTGATAAAACGTCTCCGGACAACTTTCTTGAGAACATAAACTGTAAAATGTGTTATGCATAAAGAAAACTAAAACCTCTGTCGCATTGAATCTCTTCTAAATAATTCCAATATTTTATTTTATATTCCTTAGTAATAATATTTGCATATTTTTTAATCCGATTAATATTAATATGAGGTGGTTTCAAAAGTACTTGTGTCTGGGTGCAGAAAGAGTAATAAAAATAACAACTCTCTGTAGTATTGTCATTGATCCTCCCAATTTTCTGAAAATTCACGAATATGACATTCTTCGTAGGAAAAAAATGTGACTTTTCGACCCTGCTTCATGCTGGGAGCAGACTTAGAGGAAACACCACTGGTGACAACTCATCGCTGTACAAATGTCTGCCAAATTAAATTCCCATAAATTGGTATTTGCTTTGGTTCCATTTAACATATGGCAGCACAATATCAGTCACCTCAGTAACGCCATCTGTTGGCAAGCTTATGTATTTTTTGAACCACCCATAGTAATAACAGGTTTTTAGGAATGAATCAGTTTCAAATAGAATATATTACTCTTGGTGCAGAGCACATAAGATGGTCCTCAAACAAGAATTTAATTTATTCGTAAGATTTTTTGTACCTGTGATAAGAAAATGATTTAAAAAAAAAAAAAAAAAACCCAATGTTCTGTTTATAAACGCCTCTATGACTTTTGAATTTTGGATTTGAGTGAAAATTAATTTTTTTATCTCAAAGATATGAAAGATATACACTCAAGATGATTCTTACTGAATGATTATACAGATGATTCTTATACACTCACTTTTAAATCTTCTTTGCAATGAATACAAATGTAATATCAATTTCAAAAAGCAAATTTTTTATTCTGAAACAAGAATTTTGTAACTGTAGACTTATTTTTGGTATGTTTCCCTTCCGAGAAAAGAAAAAAAAGATTATAGAAAGGGTTTATTTTTTAAAGTAAAACCTCTTTTCTTCGAATTTTAATGCTGTAAACGTTTAAAACGAGTACTTTTAATGTTTGTAGTTTTGAAAAGCATTATTTAAATGAAGTAAGAAGAGGTGCAGTTTTCATGCTCAACAAAAATTTTCATTTAATTTTTTCTGCAAGGAAAAGAAGGGAAATTATTCTTCAAACAAAGTAAATTTGCAACCTTTTAGAAGAAAAAATGTATGCTTTCAAAATATACTGTATTTCATTTACTATCAACAATTCATTTTTCTGAGAGTGTGACAAATCGGCACTCTCAATACAAAATATTAGATTTCTTGGTAGGAGTTATTTCGGATAATACTCACCAAAATATTTTCGTGTTGTATTAAGTCCATAGCTTTCCGTAATCCATGCTTTTGTTGATAAATGCATTATTATTAAATTTTCCTAATAAAATCAGCTTTCGGTAATTTGGTGGTATTCTGGTCTGATATCTTGTCGAGGTTGCTCCAAATTAATCTTTTGTTGAATTTTTAGAATCGTAATATTTATAATAACGTTAGTAGTATTTTTTTTTATAAATAATATCAGATGTGCAGTAGGTAAAAAATAAAATAATGAAAATAAAATATTTAAATAATTTCCGTTAAATTGTCCATATTCATGCACTGAACAAAAAGAAACCGATGCATGTTAAATCTGTCTAAACACCAATACTCCTATGGCAATGGAATTTAGGAGAGGAGTGCAGCTCGAGCATCATCCTCGTCACTCAGTTCAAAATGACGAAGCTCGTCGCCAGCAACCCTCAATGTTCTTTTCTGGTGTGACGTTAATAAACAATCATTGTGGATTAAAAATTAAGTTTTACAATGCGTAAAATATAGATCGATGTTTGATTTATAAATTTGTAACAGAACGCTTAATAGTACAATAAATGTTTAATAATGGTTCTTGGCGTATGTATTAGGGTACGATGCAATCAATGGCACTCTAAAAAATACGTATAATAGAAATCAATGCAGAACTGTAAAGCTATACAATTAATTTAAATTTATTATCAAATATCTGCATATCTCACAGATATTATTGCTTTTATGTTTTCCAAGAAAAATTTCCTAAAAAGTTATTTGAATCGTAGTATAAATTAAAGTAATTTGGATTTTTTAACATTTTCTTAGACTTTTTTTTTTTATTTTATCTGAAATACTTTTGAGACAATTGCATTTAATGCAGAGATTCCAATAATATATTCTTATTATTAAGGCTTCCGGCTATCAGCTATTTTGGTTGGTAGACGTTATATTGAAATCCTATTTGATTTCATTCTCCAGCCACAATTATGATATACAATTGAATACAAAAATGCATCAAAGAACAAATAAATAATGAAGGTTTTTTTATGGCCTTCATTTTCTCCCCTTGTTATGGAACTATTTAGAAAATATTTTAAAATTTAAAAATCCTAATGAATCATTAAAATAAATATAAAAATTATTTTTAAAAAATCGGAGGAAATAATTCTAAAAACCTTCATTATTTACACTTCGATGCACATTTCCATTCAAATACTCCAGAGTATAAAATTGAAGGAGAAAATTAAATACCATAGGAGTTAACTTATTACATTCACGATATCAAAATGGCTGGTAGAGGGAAACCGTTTTTGAATATTTGATGTAAAGCAGATGAGTTGCTATTTGTGAAAAAAAAATATGTTGGCAATGTAAGGTGGTTTTTCGATATATTAGAAACAAATAGGAATTAATGTTATCGGATATTCATTTTTAGACCAAATGCAAAATAATATCTTCGAATTTTGTATATAGATTTATCATCAGTCATTTTATGCAGTAGTATTTAGTTTTGCATTCTTTCATCAGTCATTTTCGTGTTACGCAACAAAGCAGTAATGTATCAGTTAAATAGTTTTCTCTACAGTATAGTGAATGAAAATGTATAAAAATTTAATATCATTTAGTTAACTTGATAAACCATTTTATGGATTGTAAAGAATGATGTCTTTTGAACAGTGTTTTGCAGTAATATTAATATCACAACATTATATTAATTCTTTTGATTTAATTGAATAATTGTTTTTACTGATTTGGAAATGTTTAAAATGATTTACTATTAGATTATATATTTTTATAAATAATAGTCTGAGACGGTTAAAAAAAATTGGAAAGAGTTTGAAAGCATTTTAGGAAAAAATTTTGGTTGAAAATTTTTGATTCGTTATTTAAAATTAGCATTTTTGAATAAATGTTCTTGTTTTATTTTTATAAATGTTGGTTATAAAATTTCCCCCCCTCCTGTTCTGTAAATGGCTTCCTGATTTAAAAAAAAATTCTCGTAATACTTTGTTTTAAATTCTTATTGTAAAATATTTTCTTTGATGAACATTTTGTTATGAGGCTTTATTTAATTAACTATAATTGTATTTTAAAATATGTAAGTTAATTTACTCTTTATTTCTATCTTTAAAGTATTTACTCCTAATTAAATTATTATTTTCAATTCTCTTTTTGTTTTGCTTGGAGAAAAGAATAAGACTGCATTTTACTTTATTTTCTCTTAGTTGGTTTTATTTTATTTGTAAATGTAAATGAGAAAAACATTAAAAAGGAAGAAGGACCTATTTCTATGTAAATATATCATCTTCGATATTTGCAAATCCAGAGCCTTCTTCCTTGTGATCCAGTTCATTTTTCTGGTTATGTACTAGAAAATCTGTTTTCTGGCTCTGTATTTCTATATGACCCAAAGAGTATTCCATTATTAACGAATACTTACTATAAAAAATGAGGATGGTTCAAAAAATACCCATGTTAGGAGTATGAGTACATACTGCAACATTGTTCAGTGATCATATTTCCTATTTTTTTAAGGCAATGATCATAATATTTTTCGCATTCAGAAGAATTTCACCATAACTTTTCCAGCCAATGAGACCATCTTCACCTTCTTTTGAACAGATTCACCAGAATCAATCCATTGTTCTGATTATTGTTTAATTTCTCTGAAATATTGTTAAATTCAGGTCTCATCGACGGCGACATTAATCAAATTCCGATTTGCAGTAAATGGTTTCCAAATCAAAACGAACCTACAAATTAATGTCAAATTCGTTCTTGAGCCCTTTAACAGATGTCGTCACACATTGGTAACACCGATGCCATAACAGGTACCTTTTGAACCATCCTCGTATGTTTTTATGTGAATAACTTGAAAAAAGAATCTCGAATTAAATGATCTAATAAGGTGTTTGTGAGTTAAAAGTATTTCAAAAAATAATTTATGTTGAAGATTTTACAGGAACTGTTCAAGCATATGTTAAAAAATGTGAGAATTGTCAGATAACTTATTAATCTGTATATTTATTGTATATTGTTCGAATGCGTGGACTATTTTTTAATCTAAATATATATACTTAACTTAAATATGTAGGATATTTATTTTCTTATGTACTCTGCATTTTTAAAGTTATTTTGCAGTTTATGAAACGAATAAATAATTTTCGAAAATTTAATTTATATTAACATGTAGTAAAATTGTCTAAAAAGTAATGACTCTGTTTTCCACTGTAAAAGTCAAATTGAACTATGCAATACTATTTAAGTTAAACTGTTTCAGATATTTGTTGATCGTATATTTTGTGGGTAACACTATCCCAAGTGTAATAGTCTCTGTGTGTTTTGTTCTGTGGTCGAGAGTGTTGTAAAGGCATTACGAAGAGTATGCATTGCATTGATTGCAAATGCGTGAGCCATATTGTGATATAAAAACTGTTGCAACTGTGTTTGAGATATTTAATATTTTCGATCTTTCATACTGCAATAAAATATTATTTTGTAGAAGTTGTGTGTGTTTTCGTTTCTCCTTTCTTGAAGCTTCACAAGCTAATGTAGCCTTATAATTAATACTCAAAAAGTCCAAATCTACTTCACAATCGTTTTATAATCGTAATTTCGGAAGAAAGCGATTTTAAGTGTTTTTATGCTTAAAAGTGTCATTATAGAGAATTATCTGGTTTTTATATTATTTAAGTCCTATTACTGCATTGGAGGCATACTTTTGAGGTTGTGCAATATTTGTGTCCAAAAATAAACTGGCTTTTAACACTTTAATGCACAGGTAAATACCCCATTGTAAAAGATAAACAACGTTTTTGATTCACCTCCTAGAATTTATATGAATTTTCTCTAGGGTTAATCCCTCCTAAATATTCTTTAATTTTTTACATTAATCAAACGAAGCTATATTTAATTTTGAAAGTGTCAAAAATATATTAAAATAATTACGTGAAATAATGTTATAGAAGCCTTAGATTATTAAGGGTTCCATCTATCAGCCATTTTGATTTTGTTAATGTAATCGTAATCCCATGGAATTCCTACTTTTCTCCTCAAATATAGACTATTTTATCTGCTTGAATACAATAATGATGAACCATAAATTGTTCTACGAATCTTCCCTTAACGAACATCTGGGGTTTCTTTCTGATTGTATATTTAAGTTTCCACTTTCTTTCCAACCAAGTGAAACGTGTTTACACAAATTAGGTTAACTTTAGAGAACATGCATAATCAAGTCATATAAAAGCGACAGATAATTCAATTGAGATAAGGTTACGGTAATAGGAAGAATGCTCGTGTGAAGTCGTGGGAACTTCAATGTGTCTAAGCGTGATTTGTTGAGATTAGAACCCGACGCTTTCTGATTGATTTACTACTTGGAGGAATTACTAGCATCGTATTCCGGTAAGCGTATTCTGTGATACATTATAAAGTTGTTAGCACTCATAGCTCTCATGGCAAGGAACTTGTAACCTGTGTGTATGAGTGTGATTGAGAACATTCTCCATATTAGAGAATTTAAACTCTATTTTGAAACATAACTGACTTGATTATTGAACAGTTGGTTTGTTATTATTTTAACTACTTTATCTGTGCTTGAACTTAAATTGAAATTTAGATTTGCGATTAGAGTAGCATTTAAAAGGGTAGGCATACAAAAGATCAAAAAAATAATGAAGGTTTCTGTAAAATTACAATTTACTTCTGATATTTAAAAAATATTTTTACTTCTATTTTAACGTTTCCTTTGTGTGTTTCCTGATCTTTCAAAATATTTTCAAAAATTGGGAAGAAAATGTAAGTCCTTAGAAACCTTTATTATTTTTTGCTCTTTCGGGTGCACTTTATTCTAGATTTGAAGAGGAATGCAGAAATTCCATGGGATTAATATTGCGTTCACAAAGTGAAAAGGGCTGGTAGATGTGAGCTTCAAATTTACTTGTATCATGGATTAAAAAAGAAAGGTTAAGCGTATTATTCTCCTCTAGTTTAGTAAATTTCAAACAAAGTTAGTAGAACAGTTATCATGAATTTCAAAGAAAATAATTGCGTTTATTTTATTTTTTTAATCGATACTTTTTTCAAAATAAAATCATTTTATATAACAGAAATTTATCTGTGTAAAAAATTTGCATTTATAATGAATTTTAAAAATGTTAATTTAATATAGAATTTTTTTTACATTTCAATATATTGTAATTTATTTTTAAAATTAATACGTTATAAATTCGCTTAATTTACAAGCAGTTTGGAATTTATTAATTCCAAGTAATATTTGATCAAATGTCAGAGAAAAACAACACACTCCAATAAATTATCAAAATTAACCAATTTTCGAGATATTTTTTTTAATTTTTACACTAATAGATACAGGTAAACTAAAAGAGTGCAATAATTACGAGGCAAAACACTTGATTCTCACAAAAATTATTAAGTATTTGAAAATGTAAAAATATTGAAATTAACAAGTAAAATAAAATATATGAAAAGATTGTACTAAAATGGATGGTAAAAATATGAAAAGAGAGATGATCATTTAACACACATTATGAACATTTCAGTATGAACGTTGATTTTTCAGCATTCTTTAACATTATATCATGGGTGGGGAAATAGTGGTCCGTGGGTCACATGCGGGCCGATAAGAATTTTTTATGCCCACCAAGACAGTCAGAAAAATCCATCTTGAACTGAGCTTTCCTTCCCCTGCGTAAAATCATTCGAAATAAATCTAGATCTATTTGCAAGGCAAGCTAGAGAAGGCAGTTCTTCTTCTTCTTCTTCTTTTTTTTTTTTTTTTTTTTGCTTTATTATGAAAACAAAAAAGTATCTGAAAGCTTTTCTGTTAATATGAGGGACCATCTGTAGAGTTTGGAAGAAGAAGTCATAAGAAGATTTCAGTACTTTACAAAATTTTAGCTTATAATCAATTTGCTCTCTTATCCAATCGCTGCTGATATTGACACAGCACCTGAGGAGCTGCAGCTTGAACTTATTGATATGCAGTTAGATCATACTGAGGAAGAAATGTTTATGTTGTTACATTAGTAGACTTCTACATATCTTCGTCTGCTGAAGAACTCCCATGTATGAAGAAATTTGTTGGGAAAATTCTCTCTTTATTTGGGTCTACATATATTCATTGCCATAAAAATTTGCGCACTAAGAAGTAAAAGTGGGATTGTTATGAAACTTGGCGTGAAGGTACGTGTCAGGCACGGCGACCAGGCTCAGGACGCCCTCGACAGACCAATAGCCAAGACGACCGTCACATCATACGACACGCACGCATAGCGCCAACTTTCTCATTTTTCATCGTCTATACACAGACAGCACATTTACTCAATCCGTATCATCGCAAGGTGCTTGGCTGAAAGGACAGTTGATACCACGGCGCCCATTACGTGTTCTGCCATTAACACCCACTGACCGTCATCTCCGTTTGGGGTGGTGTCACTCTCGAAGGGATTGGACTGCAACCAAATAATCAGGTCGTCTTTGACGACGAATCCAGATTCAGTTTGGGCATTGATGACAATCGTGTATGTGTGTGGAGCCCTTGTGGTGAGTGTCTCAATCATGCCTTCGCTGTACAGCGACACACCTCTACCACAACTGGTGTGATGGTATGGAGTGTCCTCTCATACGACACACTGTTACCTCTAATATTGATTCACGGCACCATAACCTCCCAGAGGTACGTTCGTGACATTCCTCAGCCATATGTGTTGCCACTCATGGCAGGGATCCCGGGAGCCATTTTTCAATAGGATAATGCTAGCCAGAAAGGGTTTCATAGGCTTACCACCACGACAGTTTCATTTCCATTCAGTTCCAAATCCTGCATGATCCCCAGATTTGTCACCCATATAACATATCCGGGATCATTTGGGATGCCTACGAGTTTGCTCGAATTAAAGGCACTTTTACAGCTACTGCCCAACGAGATGTCGCAGGACATCATACGGGACTTGTATTCCTCAATGCTCGACTGTATCACTTCATGCATTCATGCTAGAGATGGCCCAAAAGGGTACTAAAACCTGCATTTATTTTTAATTTTTCCTACAATAAATGATCATTAGGCTTTGAGTTTGTAATCACTTACTTACATCAAGGTTGTACTTACGTATGTAAAATTTCATTTTATTCAGACAACTCTTAATGCGCAAAATTTTTACAGCAATGAGTGTAAAGCAAAATTTTTCTTGCTTGAAGACTAACAAGATTTAACATATATCCTCTTTGACAGATATTAACTTGCCGGCTGGGATGAGAATCTCAGCAAGCAATCTTAGTCCTGATTTAAAAAATGTATAAAAGTATGATAAGGTACATTTGTCTCCTTAAACTGATTATAAATTTGAATGAGCTTGCGCTTACAGATGACATGAAATAAGCACAAAATATAAATTGAATACAACTGCCACTGTTTAATTTAATTTATATTTATTGATTTTAATGGTACAATTTATACTTTTTTCTGCAATTCAAAGTTAACTAACAAATGCAATCATTTTAAACGATATGGCCCTTCACTAGCCTCAGCTTCCACAAAGTGGCTCACGAGCCGAAACAATTGCCTAACTATGATTTATATGAAGATCTTACGAGGGTAAAACATTAAATAGATTACAAAAAAGCCTACAGAAAAGGAGAAAGCAATACATTTACATGAAAAGCATGTTTATTTTTCTACATAATCGCCACTGACATTGTGATCCCATTTCTCTATGAGTTTCCTAATACCTGCTATCTTTGAACTGCTGTCTCATCAATATCACATTCAGCTTCATCGGGATGCAATTTAAGCTGTGTGAACAGGTGATAATCTTTTGAAGATTGCTATGGCGATGTTGAAGAAATTTGTCACCGAATCTTTCCGTTTTATTTCATGGTTAAATCGAGGTGTATGAGGCCTCGTATTGACGTGATGGAACAAGACTCGCTGAGACTATAGGACAGGGAGTTTCCTTTAAATAAAATTCCCAAGCTTTGACAAAATTTCACTGGAAGAGGTAGCAGTCACAAATTCAGGAAATAATCCAGCAAAATTCTACGAGAGCCTAAAATCACTATGAGCATAACCTTACCAGCCCACGATACGTTCTTGAATTTGCATTTTGAAGAACGATTATTACATATTATTGAGGCTCTCTTTGATTCGGTTTGATAGTGATAATTCTATGTTTCGTCATCAGTAAACCGTACCTGCCATCTATTGACATATTGGTGACAATTTACTACCAGATGCCGAGCTCTCATATCAGTTTCAAATAGGATAACTTAGGGAGGAGATTATTTTGTTTTTTACCCTCGTATATAACAAATAGTTCAGCTACTTTTGAAACTAAACAAATATATAAAAAAATAAATTTCTCCCAGCATAAGAGAGAAGAAACTAAAAACAAATTTTTCCACGATTAAAATCAAAACACATTTAAAATAAACTACAAGGGAGTATCGAAAAGTTTTAATTATTACTAAGAAATACCGAAAATATCAGAATAAAATTTACTATGGATATTCATTGATCCTTTTGTACTTAAAGGTATAAATTACAGCTATTCATGTTGATTTGTTTGGTTTCAGGAAACCGGGGACTGAAGTAATCCTCAGTATCTTAAAGTTTCAATTATTAGTAAAATATGATCGAAACTGGAACTTAAATTCTATTTGGTATTCTTTATATAGCCACTATTCAAGAGTTGTACTCGTATATTTCTTTTGACGTTTCTTGACCTTCCGTTGACCGTCAATGTAGAAATTAGCAGATTTTGAACTCCATCTTCTCCATACACGGGTTACTTCAATTTACGGCTTTCTAAAACCAAACATAACGACATTAAAATTTATAATTTATAATATTATGTACGTTAGGCTTCATCGTAATGGAAACTGAACTCTTTCTGTGCTTTAGTTTGTATGTCGAAAGGCAACGTTCAGTGTCGTTTACATTCGAATCCATGATAGAAGCCAAACTGACGCTGCTTACAAAAATAATGCAGTTGTAAATGTCAGTGAAGTTATTCATTCAAAAATATTATTCCTTAAATTCAGTTTTTAAAATCTTAATTGTATGTTACAATTAAATTATGTTTACAATTAACGAATTCGTATTCTTTTGAGTTAACGGATCTGTTTTACTTTGAAATGGCTCGTCAGACTCAACAATGTGCACAATAATCAATTAATATACTGAATAAATTTTATCTTGGTATTCCGGTTACTTCTTAGTAATAATTAAAACTTTATAATACCCTCTCTGATATATAAAATACAAGAAAAAAAATGTGCAAAGTAATACAGCGAAACCATATAAACATTGTGTGCGAGAAACAAACTCTTTAAAGGATTCTCATCGGGCAACAGCACTATCCTTCATGTTTCTTGAATCCCCATTTACATTAGTTTAAACAAAACAACGTATAGAATTGGCATTGTGGTACTAAAAGAATGTATCATACATTACTCGAGCAGAAAAGGAAAAAGGATAGAAACTTCAAATTCTTATACTCTTTTTCAGTGAGCTAATTATTCGTTTTTTCATGTGATTTCAACGGTTTTTGAAATTAGATTTAATGTGTATTACTGTTTTATAGTAATTTGCGTTATTAGCATCGGAATCAAGACAACCAATGAATATGTTTTGTGTACCACTGGAACAAGGTTTAGCTACATTCTCCGTCGAAGCTGGAGCATTGTGCGTGTAATTGTGAATGACTATATTTGAGGGAGGATGCTCTTTCTTTTCTTGGTCTGTCGGATTTTCATCCTCCTTTTTCTTCTCCGAGAACAACAACGAATCTAAGTTGGCGATTGGAGCTTCCAGCAAAAGATAGCAGGGGATGGACAGCAAGACAGTGCAGACGATATTTCCAATGTATCCGTAAATCTGAAAGGTATGGATGCAAAATTAATTTTTTTGAAGAAATTTGTTGCAATTATTTTGACAACAATATAAAAACTCATTTTTGGAACGTTTTCATCTCGATTTTGTAACAGTTCCTGCATGATGAGCATTCTGTGTTTTAACGTCTCTTTTGGAACGTTCATACAATCTAAGATGTATAAAATCGAAACATGAAGGGTTCGTCTAATTGGGAAATGAGAAGATGAGATAAACATGTATAGGTAAAACGATGATTGCAATTTTAGAACAATTGGCTAGTTTACGAAGGGGTATCATAAAGTTTTAATTTTTACTGAGATATATCCGAGGTATCTCTAAAAAAATTTATTCTGTATGTTAATTGATCCATATGTACAATGACTCAATTAATTGAGTTTTCTGCCACTTTTTTTTCTTATGCTTAAAACAATGTTATTAAATACTTTTTTAAGTCTTATATTTATAAGAACAATTAAATATATTTTACAAAAATTATTAGAGTAAAAAACAAAAATGATGAATCCATAATGTTTACGTTGACGTCATAGATTTCTAAATCACTAAAAATGAATATACATTTCGTATAATTACTTAATTTTTTTTCTCCAAAACATGAATTAAATTTCGTTGCGTATTTTTTGCATTTAGAACACTTTCTAAACAATATATAGTGATGCATTGATTAGAAAAGCTTTGTGTAGTTTCACTAGATATTTTTATCCATTTCTCTTGTAATACTAACTTTAAATTTTCTTTGCTCCTAATGTTGCACTTTTGAACATATTTTTCCAGTTGAGAAAATATGTTCGAGACAAAATATAGGCCACAAGTTTTCTATCATAATGTGATTGATAGATTGAGATGGTGTGTACAATTGCATTTTTCAACTGCTTAGCAACCACACATTAACCATTTTCACTGTATGATTAGGTTTGTTATCTTGTTGAAACAAACAAAGCGATCCTTAATCTAAATTTCCTGAAGAATAATTTAAAGTACTTTATTTTAAATTATTCTTTGGTACATCCAAGTATTTTATTTTATCCGTGACTCCATATCCCCATTACTTTTACAGGCATATAAGCTCGTACAAGAGCATCGTTAAACTTTCCATTGTCAAGTTACATTGGCAACATTATGTGAGGGTTGTCTGCGCCTTCCCTTTATCTCTTACGTGATCAGTGTGGTGGAGAAATCTGGTGAACTAGCTGGTCAAGATCATCTGATCTCTCCCTATAGAGCCTGTTTAGGAATATCGATAAGCTTATATTTCTACAAATTTGAGGTTAATTCATAAGAAAGTGTACCGTGAGTGGCTGGGTGTTACCTTTGTGGCGGCTTTCTTCATCAGAACAAACAGGAATAAAAAGAAACGCGTGACAACTAAACCGACAGAGAATTCCTTTTTCGGTTTGTTTACCCAAGACGTCAACAGAGATGACAAGACGGATTTTCTTCGGACAGACAAATTGAGAGCTCGAATCGCCGCCTTCATGCAAGGTTAACTGACTATCCATCGTGGGGAAGAAAATCCATCCCGAAAGTGGCGGGGCGAAAACACCTCCGCCGAATTTCACTGAAGAGTAAGTCTAGAATGGCAACAAAACAACGGCTAATTGAATTTTGTCTATGCGTCACCTTGCTAAAGTGTGCCATGACTTACTAGTATTGGTAATGTTTTATTGTGCGTGTGATAGTTAACTTAGGCTACCTATGCTACCCTGAACGTCTCCAAACACGTCTACTCTGTTCATCTGGACACAGTCTGAAATGGGACTCATCTTTAAGATTGGATCAGTTAACAGTGATGGGAATATGGAGGGACAAGATTGGGTGACTCCCCCCCCCCAAAAAAAAAAAAAAACCATTTGTTTGAATTTCGTTAAGCACCTCAGCTCTCACTCATTGGATTTTAGTCAAATAATCTTTTTTAATGAAATTATTACGATCTTTTTATTTCTCGAAATATTTCTGTTTAATTGTGATACAGTATAGTATATTCCCTTCATCAATAATTAAAAAGAAACAATTGCGCAGAACTATCAAGACAAAACTTAAGTAAAGTTGCTATAAACTATCAATTTGTACATCTCCGTCTAAATTGGCACGAAAAACTTCAACACTTGCCATTTCGTAGCTATATTCTTATATATCATGTGTGTATGCATTCTAGTTTATTTTTATTATTTATAAGTGTTTTCTCTCTCCTATTTCTAATTCTCAATCACTTCTACTGATAGTTAGTTAATCTAACTCTCATTCATATTTTTTATTTGTAAAAATTTTAGTATAAAAGCAAGAAAAAAAATTAAAAGATTTACCAGATTATAATGACTGACGTACAGCCTTTCTCGCACCGAAGCTTTCCGGATCCAAAAAATGAGACTGTGTAGCATGAAGATCATGAAAGTAAGTTTGCCCGCTGGAGCTAACATGGGCGAAGATAACAGCTTGTTGACCGGCCCTGAAATACAACACGAGATTTCAGCATTCACTTTTTAATAACTTAAGCGTCTATACATAAAATTCTTAATAGATCTGTTGATTAGAAAATGCTAAATATTTTACTCCGTTGAGATGAAAAAGGTGATGTGTAAAAAAATGTGTGCTCGTCAGCCCTCATATTGGCAACAGAAAATAAAAGAACGTCAAATTGCTCTAAAAGTAGGGTTGCATTTCAAGGGTTGCCAGTTTAGTAAGATTTTATTTTCTATCGCCAATGGAGCTGAAATAAAGATTAATGGTAGGAATTGACGATGAATAGCAACTGAGATCCAGCAAAATATAGATAAAATTTGTGCCTATAAAGATTTTCACTATGCATTATATATATATATATATATATATATATATATATATATATATATATATATATATATATATATATATAATATGATATGGGGTGATAGAATTTTTATGATACTATTTTTCAAACAATTTCTTGAAGGTTCAGTATTGATATTTCGTCTTACCTCCGTTGCTAGTAATACAGACGAATGCAACCCACGCCACTGACATAGCAAAGGTTGTTCGGTGCATGGCAGCGAATATGGCCGTCAGTAGAGGTCCGTGGGGATTACCAATGTTCCAGCTGTGACCACCGTATAACGCAGTGAGAGCCAGCAGTATGGATCCCGCCCAGCCGAGAATGTTTTGCATCTGCCAGAAAAATTTGGAATTGATTTTTTTATATATATACTTTTGGCTAAGCTTATATATACAATCTTTTTCTTGACAAGTCATTTTCATTGGCATTTTTTGGCTTTTGGTGGATAACCTTTAATTTTAGAATATAGAGAATCATTTTAGTGATGATTGAGACTTAGGGGATTAGCTTCAGACTTTGACTGATTTAACTTGCATCAGTCTCATTACACGTCGTATCTTAAATGGCATCAGGGCTCCAATCCACGAAGCAACAATGCCTGTCGCGACTATGGCCAATCTACCTCTGCCTAGGGAGAACTGAGCTACCGTACAGATGTCTATCGTGTAACAAAAGTAGATTGCATAGAACATTTGTGAGTGCTCGAAATTAAAATGGAAAAGATCGCCTTTTTTAAGAGACATAGTTCATTTTCATGTTTGTAATATTTTATGAAATATTGTAAATTTAAACTAAGTGATTATTTTGTAAACACCCTGTATTTCTATTTTTAAAGAAATGATTAAATCTTTACCATTCTTTATAAGGAGTAAATATTTATAAACTTAGATACTATTATTACTTATTTTAATGATGTCGATTATATAGTTCAGAAGAACTGAGTAATAACCAGTTTAAGGCTGACTTTGCTGAATGTTAAAGAATAGAACTCGAAATTTGGCACATTCATATTGACGCTGCTTTCCTTTCAACACTTCATTTCCATATATGGCACATAATTTCTTGTATGCTTGCGATGAGTTCCTGCCTTTTCGGAAATAGTATAATAAAATGTATCGGAAATAATATATAATAATTTCGGAAATAATATATAATAATTTCGGAAATAATATATAATAATTTCGGAAATAATATATATATATATATATATATATATATATTATCTGCAATCACTTAGTCACCAACACAATATTCATTGAATGGATACGAATGTAATCAATGCAATTGAATATGAATCGATATCAACAATAAAAATGGCTATAATAAATAAAACACAAGTATAAATACATGCGGAAAAAATTCAATAAATAAATAGTATAACTTTATTCGAAGAGATCTGGTTAACCTATCTTATTATTTCAAGTTAAGTTTATCTTGTGCGTTTGACTTTCTGTCACTTAATTTATTTTTTTTGGAACAAACATCTTCCATATTAAATAGCTTCCTATTGTATAAGTTCAACGAAAACGGAGCATTTCAAGAAAAACTAAATTACATTTACATCAAAAGAAAACTTTTAATCATCTTTTTTAATAGATGAAACAAAGAAAGAGGGAAAAAATGACATACCATCGTTAATTTGGTGTCCCCGAAGTTTAAAACAACGGCACCTAAAATGACCCCGACGAAAAAGGGACCCGCATGGCAGTAAGGCCGCAAATGTACATAGTCTATTGTGTCTTGAATCTTCCTGAAACATTTTGAACATAGATCAGGAAAACACGAACTATTATATAATCAGGAAAACATTATGAAATCAGGAAGACATGAGCTGAACTAATGAAAACTTATAACGAAACACATTTTATGCAATGAAATACATTTTTACTACGTATTTTTTTTAATAAAAGTTTTCGAATAATTATAAATTTCTTAAATTTATTGATCTTTTTAAGTATGTGGGCTGTTTGCAGGTTGAAAAATCTTGTCCTTTGAAAAGATATGGTTTTTCTGTGAATTAACATCACTATGTGCCGGACGAATGACGATAGACTTCGAAATTATTAGCTATACTCACGCAGCAAGAACAATACGAAGTGTGGCTATTAAATAACAAGACTTACTCTACTACAGAAGTTCACATGCGCCAAACGACAGCGACCGATAGCTGTTTAGTATGAAGCCTTTTCTTTCGAAAGCAGTACCTCTTGCTTCTGTAAACAAATCCGTATAGCCATAGCCTATCGTTCGCATTAGAGTTATTTTTTTGTTTCGCTGGAAAAATGGTAAAAAACAACGAAATTTTATGAAATTTCACTTGAAACTAGGAAAAATCGCTACAGAAACTTATTGAAAAAAAATTATGGCAATTAATGTTTATCGCGTGACCGTATATTTAGGTGGTTTAAACGTTTTCAAGATGGCTGAGGAGACGTTGAAGTTGATTCACGCCCAGGTCGCTCTTCCAAGTCAAAAATGGAGGACAATATCGAAACATTCGGTAATATGGTTCGATCTGACGGACAGTTAAGTATTCGTGCGATTGCCGAGACTGAAGGAATTGACAAAGAATCCGTACGGCAAATTTTAAATAACAATTTTAACATGCAAAAAGTGGTCCAAAATTCTCACAATGGTGCTTAAAATTCTCACATAAGAACAATAAGAAGCTCGCAAAAATGTTGGTACTGACACTTTAAATGCCATTGAAAATAACTCAAACTTATGAAAAAAAGTAATAGCGTGTGAGAAATCGTGCATTTTACTTATGATCCTGAAACGAAGCGCCAATCAATGTACTGGAAGAGGTCATCTTCACCGATAGCCAAAAAACTCGCATGATCAAATAAAAATTCAAGGCAATGATGATTGTTTTTTTCCCCGACATTCACATGGGATTGTGTACTTTTGCTGAGTTCCTGAAAATCAAACTATTAATCAGCCATTCTGCATTGTCTGTCAAGAGGTTTCTAGCCAAGTACAAAGTCCCGGAATTAAACCATTCGCCTTATTCGCCGGGTCTTGTGCCATGCGACTTCTATCTGTTTACCAAGGTGAAATCTGCATTAAAAGGAACAAAATTTGAGCCCCTTGAGAAACAGTCAATGAGAAAGCGGAGCTGAAGGAACTCACAGAAGAAGACTTCCAGCAGTGTTTCGAACAATGGAAGATTCGCATAGAATATTGTAAGTATAGAGGAGGGCTGTTTATTGAAGGTGATAATACGTAAATATGTGGGCATCAAAATAAAATATTTGCAGCTTTAGTTTCATTTTTAATAGCCAGACCTTGTATTTAAGCTGGTAACTTACTGTCCTATCTTCCATATCATGTGAAAATTGTTGTCGTGTAAATGTGATTTATTTCACATGATCAAATCGATTGTTAGACCATATCCACGAGACCGAAAATCTTCAAGGAATCCTAAACCTAGATTTGGTTGAGCTTTATTGAACAATTACGTTTAAAACTCCTGTCTACGCAATTTCACTACCCTTTGAGAATCGGTTTACTTCTACTCGTACCTGATTTTTCATTTCCAGTTCTTCTATTCCACATATTCTTTACATTTTAATACACATTAATTATGCATTTCTGGGGGAAGGGGGAATTCATTTTCAAACAAAATATTACAAAAAAAATTTTAATTTTTGAAATTTCCATTACTTCTACAACTTTTAATACTTTAACCTCCCCCCCCCTTTTTTTTTGTCAATGTGACCGTAATAGCTTAGAGATCATGGGCGCGGGCTCGCGATGGAAGCCATTTTCGTGGAGGTGGAGGTTTGCGCCTTGATGCCCATAAAGACATCCCGAGTAGCGGGGCTGAGGTCAGTTAAATCTGATGAAGGACCCAAGCCCTCCCGTCGATGTCGCGTGGAAGTTTGGATAGGGAGGTGCCAGTTCAGGCATCGTCCTCGCACTTGACCTCGAAATTGCGAGGTCTGTAGACCTCAAGTTTATCCTTAGTATGACGTTAATAAAAAATACTAGTTATAACCAATCATATTTTTGCTCAATATCTTAAAATTATTTCTCATAATTTCGTGAACGGGTTTATTTACACTGGTGATGTTTATAGTTTTACAATTTTTTTTTTACCAGACACTACGAAAAACAATAAAAAAAACCTCTCATATGTTGTGGATTTTTTTAAAAAGTAACTGTTTATCTAAGTCCTTATTCAATGTAGAGAATTATTGAACACATACAAAATAGCCAGAAAAAGTTTCAAAACTTTTATATATTGACAAAAAAAAAAGCCTTGGTATTTTAAAAACATGGCCATCATCGAAGAAAATGAGCACTTCCTCAATCTGATGCATTCCTAACTCTTGCAAATAGTGCAAAAGACCTTTTGAAGGAGCTATGATTATCTGTAGGAAATATGAGTATTTATAGAAAATGCTATGGATATCTTTCTATATGAAATGTGTATTATGAGAGTAGTTTATCTGCTAATTATAATTTAAAATGACTAAAAACTTACCACCTTATCCCTGGTTTAAAGTATCGTTAGTAAAAACAAAAAAAGTAATTAAATTATGAGATCTTAGCATATAAATAATAAGGATTACGAATGTTAATTTTTAGAATATAATATGTCTTTTTATTCCCTTTTGACAATTTTATGATGATTAGATTAGCAAACAAATTTTTAAAACATATAGATAATTATAAAATTGATTCTTACTGCTTATCTCCACAAGACATCTGAATGAAGGGAAGAAGGTTTCGTTGAAAAGTGACTATCGCAATGGCCATATTGCAAGTGAGAATGAGGCACAGGATGAAAAACACCCCAAATTTCTTGGATCTTTAAAAGAAAACCCTAAACTGTATGACAATTTTTTTCAATACCTTATATAATCAGCATCATAATTTTGTACAATAAACTTAATATTAACAAACTTTTGATTCGTAATTCAAAAATTACCAAATTAAAAAAAAAGAAACAGTTACTTTCTAATGATGATTTAAAACAAGATTACAATTGCCAGGGAAAAAACTTTTAGTTAAGTATTTTTAAAAGTATCAAATTCAATTTAAACTCAAGATTTATATTTGATCAATGTAAGATAGATTTCGCAAAACATAAAATTGATTTTGAAAATATAAGGTTGGTACTTTTTTTTCACACACATTATTCCACTTTTAAGAAATTATCGCATTTTATACTTTTGCCCTCTGTAGCCTTTGTTGTAACGTACTATTCTCTAATACATAGATTTCCAATCTTTTTTGGCCCTACTTATCTCTTTTTGAAAGAAAAAAAAATGATTCACTGCTCCCTTTTCAAGAGAAAAAAGAACTTCGACTCCCGTTCTTGAAATCAATAATATAGTTGTGAGTTTTGATAGATGTGTAATAAATATTTGAAAACACTTCCGAAAGTCAGAAGAGCATAAGCATTTCTTTTTTTGTTTTTTTTAAATGCATTTTATTCCATGCAGTCAAAAGCAATAATCTAGTTTTGAAATGAAAAACAGGAAATTCCACAGCATTAAAGTTATGCTCGGAAATCTGTGGTATCATCGGATGCCTTAATCTTGTCTAAGCGGAAACGGCTTACGAATTTCTCGACACATTCGGGTTTTTTATGCCCGATCTAGCTAAAAAAAAAAAAAATATGTTATGAAATTTGAACTTCGGAATCTATACTTTCCCGGCAGTAGTTGTAGATAAGAAGGGATGCTTGAAAGAAGTTTTTTAAAATTGAGACAATTGAATAACAATTGAATTTATTACTTGATAGATTACAATTTAAGTGGAATATAGAGTTTAAGACTTATTGTCCAGATAGAAAGTCCTCGTCGCTCAGCACTTTATTATCTTGGTACTGGACTCAGACACTGTGGCGTTCTACTAAAGAAGTGCGTATTCTGATTGGCCGATAGGAAAGGCTCCTACCGGCAAGGGGCGGTGCTATGGACTTCGTAAGAAATTAGGAAAAGGGAGGAGAAAATTTAAATTTTAGAGGAGACAATAAGGTAAAATTTCACGGGGCTTATGTAAACGGACATTATTTCTACATGGAGTACACTCTTCTATATTTTGTAGGGTCTATTCATGGAGTTATCTATTTTAATGTAGAACTTAATTGAGGAATTTTAATAAAGTTTCTTAGGTATGGGTATTTTGTTTATTTTGTGATGTCATTATTTCTCAAATACCAGTGGGCTTTTAAAATTTGTCTGAGCATAACATCTTGTGATTTTTCAAGTAGGGCTACAGCTGTGTCTGCAAAATCGGCCTCAGATTGGACAAGCGTAAGTCTGGACTGGTTTATTCTGGTTATGATCTATGTAAGTGGTCCTCAACGTCCCCTAAACTAGCCTTCTTAAGACAAAAGCGTCCCTTTAGATATCTTCAATACCTACCAGTACACAATGCTGACCCCGTTGGGAACCACAGCTCTTGAGACAATTTAAATTATTTAAAATCTTACGAGTGTGACACTGAAAGTTTTGAAAGGGAATTATTTGAATTCTCCATCTGTCGGTCTGTAGAAATCTTATCTGGTTACTTTTTCCAGTACTCTTACCAATTAGACCAAAAAAAAATTTCCCCTTGGGCAAGTTATTATGGTGTTTCAACAGTTGTCGTCATCGTTGAAGAGAGCCGCCTCGAAAATAGTTATCCATCGGACATATAAATATAAGGTATTTTATTCCTGCAAGTGATATTTTATAGACAATTGCTATTCAGTTATCTTAGAATACATTTTTAAAAGGAAAAAAAGTTAAATGGATTGAAGCTAGAGCTATTACTATACAATGATTTGAAAGCGTTATTAAATCAAGAAGATTATTTTCCTTGTAACAATTAGCATTTGAAAATGATGCTCCGTCTTGTGCTATTGTAATCGAATGGTCTACAGAATTTCGCAGAGGTCAAAATGCTTGCAAGAAGTCCTGTGACAACTGCAGTCCCAGAATATGTGCGAGCTATACGAAAAATTATTAATCTACAAGGGTCGTTCAATAAATCATTAGAATTTTCGAAGAGATGGGGCTCGTAGCATCGAAACTGGTTTGTTATTAGTAAGCACATTGATTAACTGGATAGCTGTCTGACTCTCAGTTACTCTTATTCACGATCATGACGCTTTTCGCATCTCAAAAATTCTCCTTCGTCATAACTTATCCAGCCGATGAGACCCTTTGTTAGAAAAAGATTCACCCGAAGCAACTCCACATTTTGATTTTTGCTTGATTTCTGGTACATAATGTTGAAACCAGGTCTCACTGTCGGTGATAACTCTACTCGAAATGACGTCGACAACTCGATACGGCGGCATTCAAATTTTGATTAGGCAACAAACGAATATCAAATCAAAACTAACTTATGAATCTATGTCAAATTTGCTTTGGCTCCGTCTAACAGATGGCAGCAGTAATGGTAACAACAATTTACTTTAATGATATCATCTGTCTTCAAATACAGATACTTTTTAAACCACCCTCGTTTGAAAATCTATATACTTACCAAATGATTCCGAAGGAGCTTAACATTGGGTCTGCTGCTATAAGTAAAACTATTCATCGAAAACTGCTCGGGCAAAAATTAATTTGCCTTGGGTCCCTCATAATTTAACAGAACATCAAACAGAGAGGAGCGTGTCAGTAAAGGAATCCTTAAATGATATAATGACACTGAATGCTTCCTTTTTGTAAATTCATAACTAGTGGCGTTGGCGTTCCAACACATCAAGGTTGTAAAATATGGGTCTTTGAAGATGACCCTAAACCAAATGTACTGAAAAGACAACGACCGAAGAAAAAAGTAGTATAAGATGTTTCTTCAGAAGAGAGTATAAAAGTGGTTAAAACCATTAAACTGGAGTGACAGAAGGCAGTTGTAGCTAAATTGTACATTACTAAGTGTCTTCAAGATGTGAATGTTAGAGGACTCATACTTCACCACGACAATACATTTTCTTATTTAACAAGTTTGATAGTTGAATTTCTTGAACAAAAGCAAAACAAAGTGATAAAATATTCTTTCTATTTTATTGATATTTCTTTGTGTCACTTTCGTATACTTATAAAAAAAAAAAGAGAGAAATAGTAGTCTTTTTATTCCAAAAAGGTGATTGAGAGGCTGTGACGACACTATTCAACAACGACATGCTCTCTTCATCAGACAAAGAACTTACAGCGACTCTCTTAGAAGTTAAAAGGCCTTACTCAACCAGCCCGATGAGATATCTTTTCGGCTTGATTGGTAGGCCCGTCAACTTCGGACCCCTTGGTCCAGGGTTCGAAACTACGCTGCCGCTTCTCGATCGCCGTCCTATACCGATCGCCGTAGTGGTGACTCCGGACATGAAAACTAGATGGCAGCACTACAGCCTATACCTACTGATTGCATATGCCCCGACGCAAAAATACTTGCCTCTTTACGTCTAAGACAAAACGCATTCAAAGTCACGACTAGTGATATCCCGGCTCTGGCGCACGTGTCGACGAGACCCGCCACTCAACACGAGAGAGCCAATAACTCAATTCTACAGGGAGGGGATGTATAACAATTGCAGTAATGGCTGACAAAATCGAAAAACAACCTTCTGTACAATCTCTTCGTATCATCACGATGATACTGGAGGGGGAGTATTGCAGCGACTCTCTTAGAAGTTAAATGGTCTTACTCAACCAGCCCGATGAGATATCTTTTCGGCTTGATTGGTAGGCCCGTCAACTTCGGACCCCTTGGTCCAGGGTTCGAAACTACGCTGCCGCTTCTCGATCGCCGTAAACTCCTTTTCAGCTTCGTTGTCTGAGGCTGACAGGACAGGACGAGTGTAATGTCTGGCTATTGTGGGCAATGAATTATTGTGTTTAGAGCAATTCTCTTGCCCAGGAAAAGATTTGGCGTCTGGAGAGAGATGGGTGTTGATCTTGCGGATTGAAGGTGTTCCAAAAAAGCTCTGATTATAGCGCGAATTGTTTAAAAACCTTCTGGACAGAAGATGTTATGCATACATTTCTGAATAGAGACCAACCTACCACGCTCTTTGTTTAAAAACTTTGTGGAGAGAAAGTGTTAAGCAAAAACATCCCGTAATGCACCACACATATTAAAAGTTTTGTTTTCCTGTTCAATGTATATGTATATATTCTAAAGAAATACTGGAGCTTTTTTTTATTATTGAAGAAGGGGAAACATCATAACGAGTTTTCTACGTACCAAACGATGAAGGTTTTGAATCCTCCCTATCGCCAAGATCAAATGAATATTCGCAACGGGATGGGAAAACCATCTCTAAAAACTGGAAGGGTTAAAACATCTTCTCCAAAATGATGCTTCTGAACTGTAACTCTAATTGACAGTGAAAAATAGAACTACTGATTGTATGTATCCTTAAAGCAAACTTGCGCTGTGTTTCCGAGATGGCCGCTCATAAATCACAACTAATACAATACCGATAATGGCACATGCGTGAAATAGATCCGCCATCCCAACTAGAGGCTGCCGATGACGCAAATGGAAAAACTAACCAAACGACACTCAATTCATTCAGGAGAGAATGCATGTGAATTGCAGAAATGGCTGGGAAACAATCTCTAAAAAATATAGTTTAAGAAGCCCCTTTCGTATAATCATAATGCTGCTGGAAGAAGATCATGCGGTGGCTTTCTTGTACAACGATATAAATAAAAGCAATTGATAACTGACCAGACAGATAATACCTTTTAGGATTGGTAATCTAAGGCATCAATAAAGAAGACCAGAGGATTTTCTTCGGACTTAAAGTTTGGGATTTTAAACCATCCTCTCCAAGGGACGAAAAACAATCCCTCAAAGTGGCAAAAATACTGAGCACCGAAAGGCTCTAAAAGTATATGTTCATTGATTCAAAGAGATTAAATTGCTTGATACATTTAATCCTTGGAAAATTCAACTATAGAAATACATTGATGCTGAAGAGAACTATATACTTAGAGCACATCTAAAATTTGGCAAAGTTAACTTTTAACATTTAGTCGTATCTTAGTAATTCCGGTGTGTGACGCCTTATTAAGGTACATCATCTGAAAACTTACACTTAGTTTTGGGCCACGATTCAAGTGACGAGCACGACACCTAAGCTGGTACCTTTCTTCTTAACTTCCATACCATACTATGTGGTCGCGGTAGCTTAGTGGTCATAGTCGTGGACTCGCGGGTAGAGCTGTTTTTATCGAGTCGAGGTTGAAGCTTTGATGTCTCTAAAGATTTGAAGTGTACCTGATCTTATGCACATTAAATTTGGTCGATGTCTCAAGTCCATCCATTAGAGAGGCGGGGAAGTTTGGAGAGGGAGGTACCAGCTCATAATTCGTCTTCATCACTTGATTGAGGCTTAGAATTACGAAGTCTGACGCCAATAGCTCACATGTTGCTTGTAGTGGTGACATTAATAAACAGTTACAATCCACACTATACTATATGAGGAGTTCGATTCCCCCAGTGCCTTCCAAGCGAAGACCCGAACCCGCGATATCACAAAACCCAATAACTAATTTTACACTTAAAAACAATTGGATAACTTTAGTCTTAATCTGATGCTCTGAGACTATTCAAAAATTCTGTTAAGATTTTAATATTTTTAAATCAGTAGCAATTGCAATTAAATTATAACAACAAAAAATTGTGTTATACTTACTTGTGCAAAATATACAACGGTATGATTGACATTATATGGAGTTGTATATCAGTGGAAATAAACCACGACGCTACACTGATACACTAGAAAAAGAAAATTTAAGAAATATATATATATAGAAAATAAACCAGCATTTTGAATTTTTTTAAATATAGATGCATTTAATATAAAGGTAACAATAGGTGACATGGCCAATACTTGTAATACAGCCACTTAGCGGTTTTAATGTGCGGAGTTTGTCCATCATTCGGCTCTTGTGCCTTATTTAAATCTAATATATTGATCAAAAACTACTAAACTCCAACTAAAGACATAAGAATAAAACAGATTCTTTATTTATTATCGATGTAGAATATCTAAGGTCGTACTTTCGATAACCCAATCTGATTCACAATCCTAATTTACGATTTCAATAAAAAATCTACTTTACCAGTTCACTCGTTTTTGATTTCGCAACTTTCTTTGATAGCAGTTAAGTAGAATAACACTGTTACGTGGTACTTTATTCTCCTTCAATTTACAAAACTGACAGAAGAATTTCAATCTTAATAATAACTATCTAACTGCAAGTCCGCATCTTCTGTCTCTCTTCATTTTCCATTACTTGCATAACATTCACGTATCATTATATCTAAATCATTTCACTTCACTTCTTATCTTCAACTAATTTTTCCAATCACATTTCATTTGAAGAAATTCGGGAAGAAATTGTAATTTTATGCAAATCAAATCAATAAAAGACTCCGAGATTAATGAAGAGAAAAACATGAATTGCCTAATGTCACAAATATTAATTTTAAAGTTAATTCATAGAGGGCGCTTTTTTACTTTGAAATGAAGCTAAGAAGAAGCTATAGCAATGCACCAAGCAGGATTAGTTCAATAACTTTTTGTGACGATAAAGGTTGTACTACTGCTCAAGACAGCAGTTGTTATTTTTACTTGTTTTTTTTTTTTTTTTTTTTTTTTTTTTTTTTGTAGTTGTTTGCCTTTTTAGTGGTAGTTAAGGAAATGTAATGAATGGTTTGGAAACGAATGTAGATTTTGTTTTTTAAGGGATTTCATTCCCTTAAGAAGTCTTTGTATGCGAAAGAATAATCGTTTCTCAAACCAACATAACTTGCCAACGAAACAAAATAGAAATTTAGAAGTATTTACTCTATAGTATTTATATATATTTATATTGTTTCTTATATTTTTATATAATTTTTAAATTCTTAAAATGTTATAAATAAATATAAGTTGGACACTTTTTCAAAATTACAAAAATCCATATTTTATTGCGTGTAGAATTCTGAAGTATAACATTGATAAAAATGTCCAAAAGTAATGTTATCATGTAGAAAAATGTTAAATTTTGAAGTTGGGCATACTTTTTTAAAAAATCAGTGAAAAAAATGTTTAAAACATAATTACAAAGGAAGTTGCAGAATTTTAAGACAAAATTCAATTAAAATTCATATAAAATATTTCCTGCTAATAATCTTTAGAAGTCTTAAGTGATAAATAAATCATAAAAACTCTTACAAGTATTTTAAACATATGTATAAAATTGCAAACTATGATCATTAGTTTCCGAGAAATCCCGCGTTCGAACTAAAATTGTTTGTTTTGCGAAAAACGATGTAAAAATTTGAAAAGTATTAAAAAAAAAGAAATTAAGGTTGGTTTAGTTTTTTTTTTTTTAGATAACTCTGAAAGTTTTGGTTGTATTGTCAATGTTTGGCACCCAAATAAATCAAAAAATAAATAACTAAATAAAAATGTAGGTTTGTATATTTAAAAAAAAAGATCGAAAATTTTAAAATTATTGGATCTTGAGACTTTTTAATAGTTTTTAATAACATGAGAGGAATTTTTATCAATTCGTTAATTATGTATACTTGATCAACCTGTTTTCGGAAAACTATAGCTTTAGAGTTATGCTCTTCGTTTAACACATTTGACAAATCGAAATAAAATTATGTTCATAAAAATAATAAAGTTGTATTTTTTTAATTGTTCCTTTTGCTTAAGTGGAGCAACGTAGGTTTATCGAGAAAAACATTTTACACACCTAGTTACCTTCACTCGATGTATTACATGCAGATACTGGTGTTTTGCAATCTGTTAAAATTTGAAAATGGAAATCTAAAATTAAACCTAACACTCCTTTAAAAACATTAATACGACATCACGTAATTTTCATTTTTTTTTTACTTCACTACAGACATTACGATTTCAATTTCCATAAGAATGGCCCGTATTAGATATTTTATTTCACCCAAATCTGTAAAATAGTTATTAAATTAACTTTTAGGATTAGTGCAAACGCGCCTCGATGAACGATATATATATATATATACTTCCATCAACCATTTTGTAGTTGACTAAAAATAATAGTCTCTTGAGTGGTTAATAAGTTAGAAAAGAATATTAATTAAGAACAAAATTTTAAATCAAGAATTCGAAAATAGTGTTTTTCCATTAGCTGGGTAGCAGACAAAAACCGCCAAGCTTGAAAGTTGGCGCAATTATCGTCAAGTGATTGCTACTACCACTTGGCCATAAAAATGTTAAGAAAATATAAGCCCACCAACTCATATATTTTTTTCAAGTCATAATTCAGGTTTAACGATAACTATGCCAACTTTTAAGCTTAGCGGTTTTTGTCTAATTCCCAGCAAAAAGAAAATGTACCGAAAAAAAATTTGTAACATATCAAATATTACGTTTGGCTTCAAAAGTTTTTTCAAAATCAAATTATTGTTATTTTTATTCTGAAACATATTAATTTATTATTTTCTTTTATACGAAATTTAGAAATATTTTACATTTTCTTAACATATTAATGATTTAATTGCTTGATTTATATATGTGTGTGTGAATTTTAAATTTCTGATAGCGGAAAGACCTATTAATAATAAAATTTAGATGTCAATTGTAATGCTCTAGATTTCCTGGCTCGGGGCTTTTTCTATCATTCATTCTTAAATAATAAACGGGTTCTTCGATAATTTAAATCAGATTTACTATATGCTTCATGCTGATCCAGTTGCTCAGGAAAAGAACAGAAATCAACCAGTTTTGGCGGCAGTTTTTCAACTCTTGGTCCACGACATCATACCAGAATGGACCTGAGCTCACAATTGGCATGAAGAACGCCAGGCCAATAGTGAGTAGCAGCAGCATTAAAATTCTGTGAGAAAGACAAATATATGCACTAAATTTTTAATACTAACAAACAATTTTTAATATAACTAATTATAAAATGGTTTCTCTAGCAACGCCATTTTTTTAATTAATTGAACGCGTAATATAATCCTTTTAAACATTTACTTTTCATCTCTAATCTAGATTAGTGAATTAATTTGAATGAAATCAAGCTCCTTCGTAAATAATGTAAAATAAGTAATATTTTACTTGAGAATTGAACTTTTCTCCCGATGTCAGAAAACATTTTAAAACATGGAAACCTATGGGAGAATTTCTAAAATGGATATAAAAGTACGATTCTTTATTTTAAATTATCAGTTAAATGTTCGTGATAATACAGAACGTCCCATTCAAAGGGGTACATTAACAAAAAAAATTTAAAATCGCATTTTTTCTCCGATGAAGTTACAATCCATGATTGTGGAAAAGTAAAGGAATAATGCATGAATCTGATCTAGAAAATCCTCATCATGTGATGGAGTTTGTCCGTTTTCACCCAAAAGTGAACGTTTGGTGCGTAATGTTATTCATCCAAGATTATACGTTCTTTCTTTTTTTATTTAAAAGTCAGTAACATGAGAAGATATATATATATATATATATATATATATGTGTGTGTGTGTGTCAATATATATGTTGGAACAATTTTCATTTCTACATATCTTTTGGCTTGAAACTGACTGTCGTCTGAATACTCTCCATGGCTCCAAAGAGTCATATGTAGAAATATATTAGTTTCTTTTATTTAGTTTGATGAGCTATTCCTTCCAATTGTGCTTCGGTTTTTTTATTTACTCGTTTATAATTTCATACACTGGCACATTCAAATAGGGAGTGTTTGAACTGGACACCTGTATTCAATTACTTTAAAGGTATTTTTTTTTTCGAATTCTCTTAGTGAGTTTATTTCGGTCCTCCTTAAGCTGTTTGCCACCTTTTCATTATACCATGAGGTGGCTTATAACAATTAATTCCTACATGTGCGCATTTAGGCAAATTGCAAGTATTCTGCGTGAGCACCTGCGTATTAGTATTTATTCCCGTGTAGCTATAGGAAAAACACAGCAGAAGAGAAAAAGGAGTTCCAGCCTTGCCGATCCGAATGCTATCCTTATAATTTGTCTATTGTTCTCCTCTCGTGGACCTGTCTGGATTCTCTTTTCCCCACTGATGGCCCAAATCCAAATGAGTTCATCCTGAATGAGTAGAAGACATCTTTCACCTGTAGATTCATAGTTCGTGCTACGCAACTAATCACAGCTCTCTGAGGCGTCTCTTGGATACTCGAATCTTGCGCGTATTTATGCCTACAAGGTCATTTGACAGTTATTCATCTTTATCCTCCACGGTGGCTTAATGACTTTATGATACGAGCTGTATGTTTTCAGTTATCCATTAGCTATCAATTTTGTAAATATTTGAACTAACTTCATTATTGTTTGTTATATTCTTATGCGCAATACTAACTTAAATGACAAATAAATACTGATAGTTTAGTTATTAAATTATCCTGGATCATTTGCAACCTACTGATTTGAATCAGTTGAAGTATGGTATGTGCTTACGCGTCTTATCACCCCGTCAAGTTCAAATGATTGATGTAAGAAAAGCCCGTATGCATGCTACGTTGCTATAAATATTTAAGGTGACTGACTACGTTTAAAACATGATTTTCGGCCAAAATTTACAAA
>BMAW01016429.1:31957-81432 GCA_019974015.1 Nephila pilipes
AAGTTGATGATTCTTCATAATTTCACAGTAATTTATGCAAAATAGTATGAAATTTTTACAGTTATATTTTTAATGAAATGTTCTATAAGCAAGCCACAAAATTTCAGATTATTTTTCATGAATTTCTGCGAAAGAGAATGGCAATAAGCAAACATCTCATATTGTTTACATCTCGCATTTAGAAATCGAAATTGCTATTATATGCTATTTTAATTACACTGCTAATCTTTTTCCATTGATTAATTATTGTTTTATTTCTGAAATATTATTAGACAAAGTATTCTTTTTGAATTTTAAAATAGGAGGATCAAATTGTAGTCGTAGTAAGAAGCGTAAATTCCACGATAATCGATACACTGTAAATAAGAAAGTTGACTCTGATGTAAATGTTACCGTTACTGCAAGTGCTAAAAAACTTGATCAACGTTTGATTGATGATAACCAAAGGAAGGAAAAAACATTGTCTGGCTATCGTATAATAGCTTTAGATATATTAATGAGTGATTTTACTGTTTTATTGTGCCCATCATGTCTACAAAATAAATTGAAATTGGTTGAAGATTCCAAATTTGGTCTCTTTTCAAATCTGACTTTATATTGTGAAAATTGTCCCTTTTCTTTTGGATTTTGCACATCTAAAAAGAACAAATTAAACAATGAAGTAAATACTAGATTTGTGTCTGCGCTTCTACTTATTGGAAAAGGGTATACAGCTGGGAAAAAAATTGCTGCAGCTTTGAATATGCCCTTTATGTCTAGCATGTCATTTAGACAACAAGAAAAAAAAATTATTCGTGCTGCTGCATCTGTCACTAAATGTTCAATGAATGTGGCAGCAGAAGCTGTTATTATAACACAAAAATCAACTAACAAATTCACGGAATGTGGAGTGTCTCTCGATGGAACATGGCAACATCGAGGTTACTCATCATTTATTGGTGTTGTGAGTACAATTTCAGTTTTAACTGGAAACATTCTTGATGTACAAAAATATCTCAGTCTTGCCTCAACGTAAACCCGATCTTTCTTGTGCAAATCACAGTGGATCATCGAGTAACATGGAAGTTATTGGGGTTTATCGCGTATTTGAACGTTCCGAAAGTTACGTTCTCTTCGATACACCGATTACTACTGTAATGGAGACTCGAAGGGATTTAATGCAGCTCGAGATATTTTCGGCAAGGAATCTTTGAGAAAGCTCGAGTGCATCGAGCATATTCAAAAAAGAGTTGGATCGCACCTTCGCAAATTAAAAGCTAACAGAAAAGGACTTGGCGGTAAGGGAAAACCCCTTAAAAAACAGATAATTTTATCAACAAACTACAAAACTATTATGGAATAGCTATTAGGTCCAATGTAGGAAGTTTATCCAATATGCAAAGTGCCACAATTGCTGCATTTGCCCACTGTTGTTCAAGTAAGGGGAAACCAATGCATGGGCAATGCCCTAAAGGTGTGGACAGTTGGTGTAAATATCAACGAGCCATTGCTTCGGGAAAACCTTACAAGGAAACCAGTATAAGTCTATATCCAAATATAATAAATATTATTAAGCCTGTATACATGAAATTATGCGACCAAAAATTGCTCATTAAATGTCTTCATGGACTTACTCAAAATGCCAATGAAAGTTTCAATAATGTTTTATGGTCGGTAATACCGAAAAATGTTTTCGTTGAAACACAAACTTTACATCTAGGATCATACTTAGCTGTTTTCTAATTTAATGATGGATTTTATGGATTAATAAAAGTTTTAGAGGAATTAGAAATAATTTCAGGCCATTATACACTGAAACAATACTATAGTATAGATGACAATCGCATCGATAATTCGAAATGTCTTTCTTTGACTGAAATTAAACAGGCCAGAAAAAAATCGGCATCAAGAAAGAAAAAGTGTTGCACATGAGAAGGAAGAGGGTGTGACGTATAAATGTGGTGGATTTTAAATGTTTGGGCTTTTTTAATTTTTTAGTAAAATACAAAAGTAAACTTTAATTGCTCTTTTCCTGGAAAACATGATTTTTTAAAAATGTTGCTTATTCTAAACATGATTGTACAAATTGTAATTAAGATATCTGTGTAAAATTTGAACTGTTTATTATTCTTAATATTGTTAAGCCTGTATACTAAGGTTTTGGTTTTAGAACTGATACTTTTTAATTTAAAGGTGTTTTTGTTTGATGGTATTGGTAAATTTTTTAAAAATTTACTGAAATTATCACGATAAGCTATAACTTTTAAAGATTTAAATAAATTTCTTAGATTTTATTCCTTGTGTTAACCTATTTCATAGATGTGTACCACAAAAATTACATTCAAATTAATGAAGTAGAATTTTCTATGGAGCGTTTGGAGTTTGGGTTAAATTTCACTAAATTTCTGCTTAAATTTCTTAATTTATTAAATTTTGTTTAATAAATGTAGTATTTTTGGCCTTTTTTCATTATTTTGAGTCATAATTTTTATAAATATGTGGTGAAAATTTATTCAATTACATTTTTTAAAAAAAGTTGCTTCGAACGTAGTCAGATACCCTAAGGTAATCATCTATAGAGGAGTACTTGATACTCTATATCGTACATATCTGAATGTAAGCCTATTCGTTTATTAGCAGATAGTGCGATATTTTCCTTCAAAAGCTACTAAAAATCCGCATATACACTCAAATGAAAAAAGTGGTACTTCGAGCTACATGTGTAACTGTAAGGATGACAGAGAAGACGGCTTGGTACATGAAGAAGGCGTAGATTTTAGTACGGAAAGTATTGAAAGTGATTACGATATGCATCCAAACATTCCGGTGAGTGAACGTGAATTGCATGAATGGTTTGGATCCTCGGATTTTGAAGCGGACTTAAAAGTATTCGAATGACATTCCGCCCCCCCCCCTTCCTTTTTTCATTCATTCATTACATTCATTTTTCATTCATTACATTCATTTACATTTTTCATTCAAAGCACCCAAAATGTATATTAGAAGACTGAAATAATATTCATCTTCCGTTGCTATTTTAATGTGCGCATTATCAACAGCTTATTGTTTCTAGTGAACGTTTTAGTACTTTTCCATTAACCGAATGCACATTTCGCCAAAATCAGTTTTTTTGAACTATTGACCACTCTTCAAACATGTAAAGTCAGCACTTGCAAAAGTAAAACAATTTAATTTCATAAAAAAAAAAGAATTATTATTTCATTTAGAACTATTTTCTCACTAACTTTATATATACGAGCCAAAGAAATGTAAACGTGATATATTTAGCGATGTATCGCTTGTGTGCACTGGGCTGTCGGAAAAGTACCTAGTTTTTTAGCGAACTATCTGATCCGTATATGAACGACCCTCGTAATTTAACTTAGAAAAAGTTCCATAAATTCTGGGTTTATAAAGTAAAATATACAGTAATTGTACCTAATTGTAGTACACAAAACCTAACTTTATCAGAAAAATGTTTAGTTAAGTGCTGGATTCTTATATAATCAAAGCAGAATATTAATTCACCTGAAATATCTTCTAAGGACATAAAGAGGAACGAAAGCTTTTCTTTTTAAAACTGGTAATATTTTCAAAGCAGCGTAACTTGCAAACAGACCACTAGAAATGGAAATAATTTATTAAAAGGGAGCCAAACTTCAAGACACATTAAACCGAAATTATACAAAATAATCACAAAATTAAAGAGGAATATTTATTTAATGAAATGAATTGGATTATATATACATACTATCCTTCATATACATTTTTTTACAAAACCAAATTGACAAATTAATGAAGAGAAAAATACATATTTTTTAAAATCATAATGAATAACATAAATTCGACACATTCGATTGCAAAAAGAAAAAAAATATATTAATTAAAATATAGCATTTTAACAGGCATAATGAAGGATTATTTTCTGCCGTTGTATTGTTTTGGTATATTTCACATTATTATAATTAAATGAATAGTTTCTTGCAAACTTATAAAGTATGAAGATCATCTTACTTTACAAGAAAAAAGGGCTCCACCGACAACCAAGAGTTGAGAATCAGTCCGAATTCTAATTTCTGATATGCATCCGTCAGCAATTTGGGTCTCCCTGAAATTGAAATGTAACAAAAATGTACGGAAATTAGATTGAAAAATGCAAAATTTTGCTTCTAGCCGAATTTTTAAGTCAGGATTTTTATAATCGAACTAACCGGAGTACCCATTCTTTGCACCAATGAAATTTTGAAAATAAAACCGTAATGGATATATTTTTGGAAACAACGTTAGAACATATGGTCATGTATATGTGTGATGTAATATGCGCCGGAGTTATGCGCAGTGGATCGATAAATATGGAAGAAAAATGGACAAAAAAACAAAAAATGTGCTCTCCTGTGAATGTGTAATTATATATATATATATATAGAGTCTACCTATAAATATTTTCTCAGTTTTTTTAAACCGTTAAAACTTCCCAGCATTCTTTGAAGAGTTTATTCAAGGGTCATAGATTTATATAGAGAAACAACAAAACAACAACTAAATATTCAGTTTTTCAGTTAAATTGGTTTGGAACAAAAACTAAAGTGACTCCATTACTTTTAACCGATTTTAAGAAAAATTCACGTTAAAAAAATCATTAAAATGAGCATCTTTTGAGCAAAAACATTCGGAAACGATTGTTATATCTGTTGGAAAACATAAGAGAATGTTGAAAATTGGGAGTATAACCAGAAATAAAAATTATAACAAAAGATAAATGTACCAAACATATGCATAAAAAAATGTAACTAAAAATAAATTTGAAACACACTTTTAGTGAGAAAATATTTATGACTCTTACCACACATCAGCGAAGCACTCTAAAAAATTTAGAATGGTGCAACCAACAGCGAGGGTTTGTGCAAGGAACAGAGATGCAAACAAACTTTCAAATTTATATACTAGATATTTTTCTGTTACACACGCGAATAATTTTGAAAGACTAACTATTGATGATTATTTATTATGATATGATATAATTTGAAATACAAAAGAAGCTCATGAGAGTTTGAGCACTTTTAAAACACATTAAAAAATACAATTAATGATTCATCTGCAAAATTGTGAAGAATACATTCTAAATTAATTACTTTTTAACCCATTCGCGACGGGCTCTTCAGCTACCGAACAGCTCTTTATGGACGGTGCGCCAACAAGATGCATTACCATGTGGGAACTGGCAGTTCATGCTGCTAAGCTTAATTTTGTAAAAAAAAATTGCATAAGTTAAGTTTATGTACATTTCGTGTGAAAATTTAATTCACATAAATTTTATTAAAAGTTAATATAAATAAAAAATAAATTTAGTAAAAAAATAATAAATAAATTAATTAAAAATACATCTAATAAAGAAATAATAAATAAATTCAATAAATAGATAATAAATAAATTAATTAATTATTAATAGATTGAATAAATTAATAAATAAAAATTTAATTCGCATAAATTATTTTTATTTAAATAATCTATTCAAAGGTCATATGTGGCATATCTGGTCACAGAGTCAATATAAATAGTGATTCATATGTGACACACACGGCCGTGAGATAATGTTTGTGGATGATGCATATATGACATGCCCTTCACGCGAAAGGAAGAATTAGTAAGTTCAGGCACTAGCTTTGACTCTGAAGTTTCTATAAATTTAAACAAGCTTAAAGAAATTGAAAAAAGATTGAAGTTTGAAAAATTATTTGATTTCATTTAAAGTAATCAGAAAATTTCTTTCCTCTATTCCTCGTTATAGTTTTTATGGAATATTAAAATCATTCTTGTTAACAGAAAAAAAAAAGCATATTTGGCTGAAAGCTAACAATAACAAACAGTGAAGATGAAAAACAAACAAACAATTTTTCATATGTGAAACATTTTCTTATGAACAACCTGTGACATAAACATTCTCAACTTTCATAAAATTCTTAACCTGTAACATAAAGTAACAACATCGCATGATTCAGAAATTAAACTGCTTCCCATTAAAATAGCAACTTCATGAAGGAAAGCAAATACAAAAAAAGATATTTATTGTATGTAAACAGTCTGACATGAAAAAAAAAGTGATTAAATTTGCAAACAGTTTAGGAGTTTATAGGGGTGCGAAATTAGAAGAAACAGTTACCATCTCTGGTAGCTATACGGCTTTTACGGTTAGGAATGCCAGAGAACTGTGCTTGAATGACAGAAACGGGCAACGTCTTTTTCTATCCATGCTGTTTCATATCTATATCACACTTCATCGACCGTATTGGCTGGAGATCGGTGGCGGGCCTGTCTCTCAGCAAACCATGACCAAATGTTTTCAATGGGTGAAAGATCTGGAGACCATTAAGGTCAGGGCAACAATTAAATACCCTGTGTATCGAGGAAGGTCAGAACCTAATGTGAAACATTTGGTCTTGCATTATCTTGTTGGAAGTTGGAGTTTGGTAAGCCTCGAAGATAGGGAACAACCGCTTGACGTAAGATGTCAGAAATGTATCGACTTGCGTTCAAATTACCGTCGATCCAAGCCAAAGGTTTGCGTGTCGTGTACTTAATGACTGCTTAAACCATGATACCAGGTGCCCGGCCCCTATGCCGATAATGAATGCAAGCAGGTGACGAGTGGTCTCCTCGAAACCTCCAGACACGACCATCAGAATACTGCACGCAGAACCGAGACTCGATGGAAAAGACAACATTGTGCCACTCCTGTATCCAGCATTGCCGTTCGGCGCACAAGAGTCTCTATCTCTTTCTATACCGCATTGTCAAGGGAAGCCGAAGTAATAGTCGCTATACTAACAGTCCACACTGCTGCAAACGTCCTTACACTGTACCAGTGGATACTGGGCGTACTGCAAACATGCTCATTCCCTGAATAATGGTCCGTGATATGGTTGTACGGTTTTGTAGAGTCGACCTAACAATATGTCTGTCATCTCGTGCGTTAGTCATAAGAGGGCGTAACATCCTACATGCCATTCAGTATGAACTCAACAACCCATTGACTCCTAATTCGCGTGACAGTGATTAGATTTCGATCAGTCCGATGGGTGAAATAACGATAGGAACCGATTTTGCCTCTATTGATTTCCGACATTTGCTGGTAAGCATTTCTTCTTATTCGAGGCATTACACGATATTCCGAGCAAACTCCGACCTTAAAAAGCGAGCGCTTTCCCTAATGAGAAATCCACTACACAACTTTTCTTTTATGCAGTGCTTCATGTGTCGTTTTCCCCTCCGGCGTCAATCATTCCCTCTTGGTGTTACAATTTTAATGCCCAGCAATATACAGAGTGATTATAATTAAAGTTAAAGTTTCAAAACGCTTTAAAAAGGGAAGACTAATCAGAATGACGTCAAATTTCAACGGAATATTATTGAAGAAAGGAGAAAACGTACTGCATAAAAAAAATTCCAAATTTTAGTAACAGATGGGCTGTAAGCAACACAATTTAAAAGGGTTCGGTTGCAAATGACAAATGAATCGTAAAGTTACACGTTACACGTTAGGTGCAAGTTACACGTTAAACCAACTGTACTGTTCAGTGTGCATGACTGCACAGGTGTGATATTGTTGGTCAAGTAAGTCCATCCTACACGGCAAGGTCATATCACATTAGATGGAGAAAATCGGTTTTTAATTGTCTTGCGGCCAAAAACCGCATAAAAACCATCCATCAAATCGGTTTTTAAATTTTGCGAGACTGGAGCAAAACATATTCAATATGCTGTCCACCTTTGTGTGCAACAAGATGAAGTCTAGAAACAGAATGTTCCACAACTGATCGAAGTGTCCCCGGGGTCACGTTCAGAATGTGTTGCGCAATGCGTGCCTTCAGTTCAGCTAAGTGTGCAGTCGGAGCACTGAACACAGCATCTTTCAGATAGCCCCACAGCCAGAAGTCATACGAATTAATATCAGGTAATCGGGGCGGCCAGGCAGTAGGGAAATGACGGCTGATAATTCTAGCGTTTACGAAATGCGATTTCAGCAGCTGCTTCACTGGATTTACAATGTGAGGAGGAGCGCCATCTTGCATAAAAATGATCTCATCCACACATCCACGCTGTTGAAGATTTCGAATGACGTGATTGCGCAAAAGACATTCATAGCGCTGACCAGTGACGGTAACAATAACAGGACCGTAAGCACCCGTCTCATCGAAAAAATATAGCCCTATGATAAATGATGCCGTAAACCCGCACTACACAGTGACCTTTGCAGGATGAAGTGGTACTGGTTGAGTCGCGAGTGGATTGTCTGTTGCCCATATTCTGCATTGACATATCCTGTCAGATGGAAATGGGCTTCCTCTGTCCAGAGAATTTTCCACTGCCATTCATTGTCCACTAACATGCGAGCAAGAAATTCTAAAACAAAAGTATCACTTGATCGCTGGTCAGAAGGAAACAACTCCTGCTCATGACTAATTTTGTAAGGATAGCAATGAAGAATGTTTCGTTGAATTTTATGCACCGTGCTCACAGGCCTGTCCAATGTTCGGGCAATTCCCCGTGCACTGCATGGTTGCACACCATCGTTCGATTCCTCCTGCACTGCTGTTGCCACTTATTCAACGACCGTCGAATCAATTTTTTCCCTCCCTCTACCATATTGCACATCAAAGAACTGTCTTTTCAAATTTCTCAATGATTTTCTCCAGACCATTGGCAGTCATCGGTCCAACGCCTTTTTTAATACTCTTGAGTGTCCGGAACTTCTGCAGAGCTACTGGTGCACAGTCATTGCTCTTGTAAAAAAGCTTTACAAGCAGAGCACGGTCCTTCAGTGAGACAATCATGACGGACTTCTCAGACGCAAAACGAGGAAAAGCTGTGTACCCGGCGTTTTTATAACAACTGAAATGAGTCGTACGCATGACAAGTATTTTTATTTACATATTCTGACTCTTTCAGTGCCCTCTGTTGCTCACATTTGGAATTATTTTTTATGCTATACGTTTTCCCCCTTCTTCAATAATATTCGGTTCAAATTTAACGTCATTCTGATCAGTCGTTTTTTTTTCAGCGTTTTGAAACTTTAACTATAATCACTCTGTATTAATAAAATTTTTGACTCGTCGATGGCATCTCCTGTAATTGCTTCGACAGCGCTGAGTCCTAAATCTAACCTGTAAAGTCTGTCATCAAAAATGTTAATTATAAGATCAGAATTTCAACTCAAGTTTAAGCACAGTTCAAGTAAATGAAATAGTCAATTCTAACTTGAATATATGTTTATTTATTCCTCTAATAAGGCGTGAACTCTCAAACAATTTACTTTCTTTATCCGAGAGATTTATTATGCTCTATTATATACCAAAGAATACGTTTACCGGAATATGATGCGAGTACCTCCCGTAATTGCTTCGACAGCGCTGAGTCCTAAATCTCACCTAAACACGGATTAGAATACTTTCACGGCCAGAATATGGCATACTTACGCACTTATCACATCAATACTCTTCTTATAATTGTTAGCTTAATTATCTTCAATTCAATTATCTGTCGCTTTTATACGATTTGATTATATCCATTTGAAACCACTTCCAAAATAAAGTGAATAGTGATATGATATCTGAATAATTGTTGAAAAATTGCGATGTACTGTAAAGAAACTCACACAGGTTTGGAAGTTGTTGAATTGTAATTTATATTGATCAACAACTCTCACTATATTAGACAAGGCAGCGTTAATTTCATTTTTAATTAATCTAATATTTGAATAAGAGTTCCAAATGATTATATCTTTAAAAAATAGTCCGGTTTCACAATTCTTTGTAATGACTTTCTCAATTCTTGTCAAACATAAAGAGAAAAGCAGTAGTCTTAGCACTGAACTCTGGGAGCCTTAGCTTAATCTAAAAACTCTGGATAAGGACTCATCAGAATTAACATAAATATATTTGCCTTCTGGAAATCATGAATACAACAAAATGCTTTTCCATTTAGTTTAAATTTATTAAAGAGCTTCATGAGTAATTTGTTGGTCCCAACCAAAGGCTTTTATCAAGTCTAAAAACACTGCCATTTTAGGGCTGGTTGGTTTTGGGTTATGCAGGTTATGCGAATATCTTACACTCTGTTCAAAGTATAAGATCTGGTCGACAGTAGAATCACCTGTTCTAAGGCCATACTATTTTCTTGGAAGTAAATCTGTAGAATCTAAACAGGATGTTAGTCTGTGAAAAATCATTATTTTCATTACTCTACAAGAAAGGCTTGCCGCTTTAATAAATGTGTAGCGCCTTTGCCACTACGAGCGAACTGTCCATTATCATTATAAATGAAGTTGCATCCCTCGTGTTGAGGTTGCTTGGTACTTAGATTTATGACGAGCTTCCAGAGTTTTGTGTTACGTGTACGTGCATCCACGCTTCCCCACAGCTCACTTTAGTTTTTCTTCTTGAGTAAAGCATAAGTTCTTTTTTATATTAGTATTTAATTTTGAGAGTAGGATCACTTCCAACCTTTAGATTATTATCTCTCTCATAAAGAAGAGACCTTAGTAAAGGCGAATTATGTATAAAAAAGGGATACGATCTTTTGAAATTTCCTCTTAGAATATCTGTCTGTCATATCTTGTTTTGCAGTCTTGGTCACAGTTTTCTCCTTTTGCATCGAGATCCTTAGAAAGTCATTTTGCACTGAAAGCCTTAAAAAAAGGTTCTGCATTCAGTTCCTAATCGATGAGAATACGAAAGACTTCCCAGTTAGCTTTCTTAAAATTCCAGAAATTCTTGGTAACTCTCGAATTCTCTTATTACTTTTGATTTCTAACATATTTGAAAAATGATCGTTTCCTACATATTTTGAAGTCCGGTCCATGTACAGGCTGGATATAGGCCAGGACTAACCACAGTAAAATCAAGTAGAGTCTTTAGAATTATAACTAAACAAATAAAAGAATTTTGTACCATTCTTGTGAGAAATAAAGATATTATCATCGATCGATATAAGCAATTCCTCCCCGCTATGATTGTTAGCTGTGCTACCCTTGGTTAAATGTTTATTATTAAAATCACACATAAGGAACAGTGTTGTTATCGAATGGGTAGAAGAGACACTCAGGAAGACTATTCTATTTTGGAGGGATTGAACACATTGAAGATGTTAAGGTACTTGTACCCAGAGTAAACCCTAATACCTTGCATGTCCAGACCCGGGTTTGTCATCGGTGAGTGATGCATCTATTCATATTTAACTTTTCTAACGAGGAAAGTGAAGCCTATGCCTTCTGTATGCTGTCTGTCATATCTTAATTTTGAAGTGCGTGAATTCTTTTAACCTAGTTTCCTGGGAGGGTGAAGGGCAATTATTTGGGCAATTTCCGTAATTTCCAAAAAAGCATTTAACTTAATCATATTAACACTAGTTGATAAACCGTTGACATTGCATTGAAGAATTTTTAATATATTCCTAAAGGAAGACTGTCGCTTACTTTCTGGACAGGGCCCTCTGTCTAAGCCTTGAACGTACCCTGATTAACCTCCTCGACAGGTGATGCAATGCGACTTTCTAACGACACCGACGTCTAGCTTATGGAAAAAGGGAATGTGACAACTTCTGTTCGTCCAAAGACACGGATCACCTAAAGATAGAAGATTAACTTCTCTCGACCGGGTTCTGAACGTGCCGGATTAAAGAACAGTTGCTGCACTGATGTAGACCTGAACCACCTAGCGCGAAACTGTAGAAATCTTAGAACATGTTCCATAATCCTAAAACGATATTAATTCAAATTAAAAAAAAAAAACCTTAATCAGACTCATGGCTTTTATTGTTCATATTTCTTATTTTCTTTTCGAAATAGATAATGGAAAAATTTTGCAATACCTGGAAATTTTACATAATGTGTGCTCTTACTTAACTTTTAAATAAATTCACAAACAAAAATAACCCAAAGTTATAAGTTTCACTGGTAAAATCTCATTAACGCTTTTCACCAATCCTGAAAATGTCTCCAAAGGATATGTTATTTTGCCAATAACGGAAAGCATGAAATCAAACACCGTTTCTCCTATTTTTCTCCTTCACTTATCACCACAATGATTTGATAAAACAAGGTTTTATGTAAGCTTGTGTAATTATTATTTTAAACAAGAAACATTCCTAAATAAAACAAATAACAGTTCCATCAACTATTATCATTGGTATGATTGACAAGAGTAAAAAAGTTTTAGATTCATATATAGATGAATTTATGTGGAATCGATTTCTCAGTGAAGGGGATTCATTCGTTGCTATATATATCCGGAATGGATTTAAGAATTTTTACTAACTGAAATCATTTGTGTAAGTTCGTTTGGAGCTACGTAAGCTTTCATGTCGATAGTAAATTGTGTCAATTTTCATGGCAGACGGGAAAATATGCCAGCTTTCATGTCGACCGAGAACTACTCCAACATTCATGGTCGATGGAAATGTGTATCAACTTTCACGCATTAATTCGTAATTTAATTTCATAAATTAATTTTCGTGTTAGATGGGAAATTATGCAACCTTTCACGATAGATGGAAAACTGAGCCAACTTTCACGTTTGACAGGAAATAACGCCAACTTCCACAGTCAATAGGAAACATTGCCAACTTTCATGATCGACGGAAAAATTATGCCAATTTTCTCAGTCGAAAGGAAACTATGCCAATTTTCATGGTCGATGAGAAATTGCGACAATTTCCTGACTACAGGTTATTGCACAAGTATCGTATTTTCTTAAAAATAATTTTTACAATTTTCAATAAAAATGAACTTTAAAAAAATTCTTTTTAACTTTTGAGTTCGTAAATTAACACGAATTTTTGCATGAAATATGTAATATCTGGTTCTAGTTGACGGGAGAGAATAATGGGTGGTCCTCACTTGTTGTCGAGTAAAGGTTGCCAACTAAGGGCAACTAACATAGGAAGAATGCAAACGGGAAGTAGGAAAGCAGAGCGAATGAATTACTGATGAATCTTAAATAAACCTTTTCATTTTTGTTAAATAATGTGATTATTTATTATGTCTAGAAAGAAAAGTCATGACAAAATAAAGAGAGTGCACTTGCAGTAAAAATTGTAACAACGTCAGAGAGATTGTTAAAAATTACTTACGTGCTAGAGGAAAGTTAGTCCAAGCATAATTATGTCCAAACATGACCCAGGCAATGCTAAATGCTTTTATTCCCTGGAGCACCTTCAATTTATCGGATCTTTCAGACGAAGCTATGAGATGCTTGTAGTTGGAAATCAAAGAAAAACACAGGAGTATCTTCTCTGCCTTTCCTTCTGATAATAAAAAATATTTTATTAAATTTTTTAAATTTTTTTTAAGAAATTAATTAAATTTTACGAAGTTTTTATATTAAATGAAGAGACTGGAAGTGTGACGTTTGATTTGGCAACACTACAGACTTCCCATTTAGAAGGAACGAGTTATGTACTGACAGCATGAATTAAAACTGCAAGCAGTCACGTAATTGTCTATGAAATTTTTTTTCATAAGATGTTTTTCATTCTAAAAATGAGTACTAACAATTTAAAGTAATGTTGTAGTATCAGATTTTGTTTCAGAACTTAGTAGAGGCAACAGAAACTTTTACAAGGCTTCAACAAACCTATGGAGATAATTTTTTGTGATAATCCATGTTTTCAGGTGGCAAAGGAAATAATTGGAGTCGAACCTCCAAGCAGATGTCCGACATAAAAAAAACTGATGAAAATGTTATCAAGATCTTGGATTTTGTGCTATTTAGTCGTCGCTTCGCATCGAAATGATCGGAAAAGAAATGAATTTGAGTCACAACGCCATTCGTCATATTTTGAACAACGAATTGGGGATGAGGAAAATCTGTGATGAAATTGTTCCGAAAAAATTTATGCAAGAACAAAAGAATAACAAAAGGAGCTTGTATTTTTGGCAAAAAAAATTTGCTGGGCTCCTTAGATTCTTATTTTCCGATCTAAAGAGACCATCGAGTGGTACTGCTCGCGAGCTCGTAGCTGACACAATATCCAACAAGTCATGGGGTCAAGCCCTGCTACCACGACGGATTTAACATATAACAAGACTGATGCGCATTAAATCTAGCTAGGCTCTCTAGTCCTATTGATGTAGAGAGGAAATTCGGAGATTAAAGTGTCTTCCTCACCATTTAACCATAGCATAAGTGTGAGATCCGGCGCCAATGGCCTTCATGTTTCTTCTTACTGCAACGTTAATCAGCAGTAAAATTCCACAGCTTGATTTCTTTCGAATTTTTCTATTTCAAAAATTGAAATTCTACGTCATATAACACTGATGGGTACAATTGAAAACATTAAAACGGCGATAACGGACCAGCTGAAGACAATTATAGAATTCTGAATTCCAGTTTTGTTGTGAAGAGTGGAAGAATCGTTTCCAACATTGTGTGTCTTTCTAAGGCAATTACTTTGAAGCAGACAGTAGGAGATTGTAATTTTAATCGAATAAAATGTAAAAAGTTCAGTTCTGTACTTGATATCCAGAAAAAGTTGCGATAAAAAATTTTGTGTTCTAACATTGGGTGGTGGTAGAAGAGGGGTACCCAAATCCGAAGATTCATTATCAATGCTTGTGAGACATCAAGGCCGTATGCATTCTTCAGAAACAGGGGTCTCAAATGGTGATTTCTCCAGAAAAACACAGAATTTTATAATGGCACGTTGTTCTGAAGACGAGAGTTCAAAATCTGGCAATGAAAACCCCGCTTTGTTAGAGTGATTGTTTATTAACATCGCCTTAGGTAGCAACACGAGGGCTATGGGGGACAGACTTCACAATTTTGAATTTCGTTCAATTGTGATGAGGACGACATTCAAGCTGGCACTTCCCTCTCCAAACTTCTACTTCACGTCAATGGGAGGACATGGGAACTTTATCAGATTTAACTCGAATCAACTCCTCTTCATGACTGGTCTTTGGAAGCACCAGGACCCGAATCAACGACTTGGCCGAGACGAAGCCCATCTCGAGTTCGTGACCATGACCATTAGGCTTCCGTTGCTACTCTTAACTATTGGAGGGAAAGGCATAAAATTTTAGATTTAGAGGTTTTAAGCCACGAAAAATTTAAAAAGGGTATACGTTTTAATTCACCTTTTTTTCGTAACTGTATAAAAATTCATATTTTAAATTGTACTCGTTATATGCATTTCTTTTATTTTCTTTTTAATGTTTGTAAAATTGGAAGAAAGTTATCTATATCATTTGATCTAAAAATATTTAAAAAGTGTTGAATAAAAAAATTATTTATCTTCGAATATTTATGTCACTCATCTATTATTGAGACCCATATTTTAAGCTCTTACAATTCTGATACTTACGTACAAAGTATTACAAATTTCAAATTTTTTGGCATTTTTCTTAACGTGTGAAATCAAACAGGGAAAACTTTTTCCAACAATAATAGGAAAATTTTATTTTAGTAGAATTTCATGTAAATTAAATTCACTAATTAATCCATTAGCATAATTTATTTCGCTTGAATCATTTAGACTTACAGAAATCTCGTCTGGCTGTGATTGAGTGATGGTAAAATTTAATGACACGGGAGCCAGATATGGCTATGCTGGTTGATAACATGAGGACCAAAAATAGAGAAGGTTCTCTAGGCTATTTGAGATGCACGTGTTTACCGAAGATCATGAAAAAAATCCGTGTTTACCATGAGAAAGAGAAAATATCTCAATAGTGCCTCGGATAAGTGATGCCCATATTTACCTGAAGAAGGCAAGCAACTGGCGGCTTGCTTGTCCAGTTGTGATGAAAATTGCGGAAAGTATTAGAGCTGTCTTACATTTTTTTACTATACACATATTTTTGCTCCTTTATTATCATTTCAATCTATTTATTCACAGATATGTTCATTTCTAGAATATATATATATATATATATATATATATATACATATAGAGATTTCTTTTTTTTTTTAGTTGCTGAAAAATGATTGTAAAGTACATCCCGATTTCGTTGGGTATTTTTTACTTTTATTGTTTCATCTCTTCATTTCAGTAAAAATCTTAGAATTGATCAAAATCATTTCAATTTATGCCAAAGTAATTGCTCATTTAGGAACTAAATTGCTTCTATTTTTTTGTTTTTAATTATTAAAAACAGATAGACTTTGAACTAGAGAAAAATATCACTGAACTCTTTATACTAAAATTTCTAGATGTTGAGTGTTAATTATATTCTGAAATAAAATATTCGATTTTAGTAGAGTTTTAAAATTTTTATTCTCATGTACACTTTTGTTTAAGCACAATTTAAAAGTGTGAGAACTGAAAATAGAATAAACTTACTTCATTGAATTACAGCAATGATAAGAGATGAAGAATCGCTATTGCAATTTTTTGTTTGTAAATAGATGTTTTTAAAACATATTTTCTTGTACGAAAATTTTCACTGTAAAAATCTGACCCATATTTTAACCAAATATGACATAATCAAAAATAACTTTGATGATTGTTGATTATGTCATATTTGGTTTTTATATAATTTTGCCAAGTATATTAAAGAAAATTCTAATATATGTATATATATATATATAAAAGAAATTAGATATAAAAATAAACCAAATTTATGGAACCGTAAAGTTTTTGACAAAGCAGAAAAATGGAAATTAATGTATTTTCAAAGTTGTAACAGGTCTTAGACTGTTAAGATGGGTTATACTAAAATTATTGGCCAAATTATTCCCATCAACAAAATGTGTTATTTAAAAATGGTTAAGAAAAACCAAGCATACAAATTGAGAAGAATTCGAAAGAAAAATCTTAAAAATGTAATTAAAACTGAAAAACATACAAGATGCTAAAACAAATCTTTAAAAACCAAAAGCTAATATTAGTAAAACTAGAAAGTTATTAAAACTCAAAAGAAAAACTAAAAGTACATTTCTGTTTTCATGTGTATGCTTATCATGCATGTTTTATTATGTATGTGTGTAATATATATATATATATATATATATATATCCCATTCCCATATTCATTATTTTAAAAAGGGTGAAATCCATATTTTCCTGAGCATCCTTTAGGACTACAAATAATTCATAGCAATTTTTAAATCATGCGTTATCCCCTTTAATGATAGAATTTTTTTTAGTTTTCTGGAAATAATATGAAAGGATTTTTTTTTTTTTTATTTTCCTGTAACATTTGTAACAGCTTTAAAAAAATTTATTTTTCAGAATGACCAATTCGGCTCTATCAAATGTTTTTGGACAATCATATAATTAAGGTATTATTTGAAAAAGCTATAACAATAATTTAACACTCACGTTTTTCCATATTAAAAATTTCCGCTTTTCCATGAAAAATATTTAAAATATTTTCTTTTGTTTTATTGTCACACAGCTGACTGCAGGAATGACTTATTATTCGCGTTAGGTTAGTGAAACAAAGCCTTATTTGTTTTTGCTGAATGTCTCACCAACGGTACTTATTTCTATTGTTAGAAAGTAATGTATGACTGCAATGTTTCACATTCAGTGAAAGAAAAACTATTTTAACTCAACAGAAAAAAAAACCGCGAAAAATATTTTGAAGTAATAAATATCGCTCTTATTAAAATTTTTGCTTAATTAGACCAGAACTAGATTTCATATCAGGAACTAATGCAATACAGTGTCAAAAATTTAATAAAGTGTTATATATATATATATATATATATACTGAAAATTTATGAAAGAATAATTTAAAATATTTAAAAAAACAAAAATCCAGAAAGAAAAAATAAATGAAAATATGGAACCCAGCAAGTCAAAAAGCAATATCGGGTTGAGGACCGAATAAGCGGGGTTAAACTAGTTTAATGGTACCAACCTTCCCCCTTTGCGACTTGGTAGGCTGAATTGGGAAATCCAAATTACAAAAGAGTTCAATGATTAAAAGATGCAAAAAAGTTCAGCGATAAAATCTACAAAAATAAAATCTATAATTCTAAAAATTATCAATAAATCAAAATATAAAAATTACTTACAAAATTCAAAGAAATGAAGATTCAAATATATGAGTAGTAAGACGGATTTTTCTTTAAGCTTCAAGATGTATATCACATACTCAAAATGAAAAAAATATAACACGTCATCACCATATAAATTGAAAAAAGATTTAAATTATTATTTGATTGGTAATAAAATGTAAAAGGATGCAAACAATTGGTTGGTAATAAGTTGTATGGTAAAGGAGTATAATGGTCCAGAGAGTGAGTAAAAATGTAAGCTGTGTAAATGTAAATAAATAAATAAATTCTTCACGGCTAGACCACTAACAAGCTGACTTTGTGGACCTATTGTTGTGTGGTGGATTTGAAATTGGATCACGATTCGCAAAGATGTTTAATATATTTGTGATGTATATAAGTATTTAAGAAATTTATTGGATAATCATGATCTAAACAGTTGTTGAAGAATTTCTTAATGTTATTAAACTTGTCTATTTTATGTGTGGTTAATTTGTTATTACGTAATAAAAAGTTTAATAAAATATTCCTATAAATAGATCTGTGTAGATTACTGTTCCAAAAAGGAATTTTGATTACAAGGAATTCGAATTTTTCTCTTGTATCATAAATATGAATAATTAGTCTATTGTCATCAATTTGCAAATCAAGATCTAGAAATTCTACTGTATTAGAATTAAGATTAGTTTTTAATAATTTGAGATAATTAGGGTAAAACGAAACATTTGATTTAAATTCCTCAGTTTTACTAAAAATAACTAAATCATCTATGTAACGATAAAGAAAGTAAGAATCATTATCAATCTGTTGTAATTCATAAAAATGTAAATAAAAAGTGGCCAGACAATTACTAACTGGACCTCCTTGAGGGAGACCCTTAATTTGCTTATAGAGATTTTGACCGAAAACTATTAAATTCTCTTGTAATACAAGTTTAATATTGAATTTTTCCCGTTTTATTGTTTGATTAAAATGATATTTATCGTATAAAATTGCAAGAACCCTAATTAAATCTTGAATATCTATTGAGTTAAAAAGGTCTTCAAAATCATACCCATGTATAGAGAATACTTCTCGTTCCTTCAAGATCTTAACAATTTCAAAGCTGTTTTTAATAATAGCAGTTTTTTCAATATTATCAATAGACTTTTGAAGAATTGACTATAAAAGTTTGCCAGATTTAGTGATATAGGTGTTATAGCCATTCGTAATACTTCGAAATTTGAAAGGATTTTTGTGAAATTTTGGCGTTAAAAAATATATGGAAATTTAATGTTTGTAAGATGTAAACCCAACTTCTTATTGAATGCCAAAAGACGATTATTTATTTCTCTGTTACTATATTTGGATAACTGGAAAGCATTATTATTCATTACATGTTCACTCAATTATTTATGATAGTAAAATTTGCAAATAATTGCATAATTTGCAGGAACCTTATCTACATAAACGATAACAAAATCCTTCTGCAAATCATCTATAGCAAGTTTTAGATCTTTAATTGTAATTTCCCTATCCACTTTAAAATTCAAATATAGAAATTGTATATATATATATATATATATATATATATATATATAAGATTTGAAATTTATATTTAAATTAACAACAAAAAATGTTTACAAAAATAAGCTAAGGGGTTATTTTAAAAATTAAAATTATAATCACACCTGAGCGAACAAGAAGAAAAAAAGCCACAAAATAAAAATAGACATATCAAAATTGTAAACAGAAATGGTAATGTAAATACATTATTCAAATTTAACATAACAGAAGAATTATATAAAATTCATGACAGTAAATTGAATGAAAATTAAACCGTTATGTTCAAATACCAGAAATATCAAAAAAAGATAATTTAATTAAAAATACTTTAAAAAATCTTTTGAAGAAAAACAAAAATTGGAGTATAATACGAGGTGTGGCTATTAAACAACGAGATGGGCGTTGCTACAGAAGAAGTTCGCATGCGCCAAACGGAAGCGACCGACAACGGTTCAGCTCGAAACCTTCTCTTTCGAATTCAATGCTTCTGTAAGCAAATCCGTATATCCGTAGTCTTCGTTCGTATTAGAATTATTTTTCTTCTTCGTTGGAAAAATGATAAATGTGTAAGGTTTTCAATATTCATGGGATTGTGTACCTCCTCTGGATTCCTGAAGGTCAAACTTTTAATCAACATTATTACCTTCACGTTCTTCCTGAACTCCGTGAAAGAATAAGGAAGAAAGCGACCTGAATTGTGGAAGAATAAGTCATTCCTGATTGTCTGTCAAAGGGTTTCTAGCCGAGAACAGCATCCCAGAGTTAGACCATCCGCCATATTCTCCGGTTCTTGAGCTTGAGACTTCTGTCTATTTCCTAATATGAAATCTGCATTAAATGGAGAAAGATTTGAGTCGATGAAGCTGTGAAAGGGGAAGCAACACGAGTCCTGAAGGAGTTGACAGAAGAAGATTTCAAGCATTGTTTCGAACAATGGAAGATTTACATAAAGCTTTGTAAGGATAGAAGAAGGGTATATAATGAAGGAGATAATAAGTAAATGTGAATGAAATCAAAATAATATGTTTTACAGCATCAGTCTCCTTATTTAAGAGTCACAACTTGTATATGTAAAGTTGTAGCATGTTTTAGACTCTTAGGGTGGATTATTCTAGAAAGATCGATAGTAGTTAAGTTAATAAGATTTAAGTTTGTGTGAGCCCCAAGAAAGTGACGGACTATTAAAATAATTTTCAATTTTCTTCGGAAAATATCTAGAAAAAAAGCTTAACATACCCCTAATCTCAGCTACCTTCTTTTCTACTTCGGGGTAAATTTTGTTTGTAGCGATTGCTTTCCAATCTGACCCAAGGTGATTTTCAGAAATTTTGAATCTGATAGGAGACTTGCTTCTATTTCATAAGTGAAAATAACTGGTCAAACCGACAAGCACATCCAAACAAAGGAATTATATCATACGAAAGTTCTCGAGTGTTTTCAAAATTAGCAGGTAAATATTTGAAAGATTCTGGTACTCCACTTTCATAGAATTTCATCTATATTTCTAGATCCAATGTATCTCAATTACCTCTATTTGCATCTCATTTGGGACCTATTCTATCTTTATTGAATAAATTGAAGGTTATAGAGAGAAAACTTATTTTGTAGTAATTTAAAATCCACAAGTCGTGTTTTTTTGGATAAAATTCGATTTCGATATTTTTTGTGTCATTTCGATATAAGACTCAATATTTCTCTCTGCTTATTTTTTATAAGATGCGGTTTCGCCTAAAGTTATTTTGTTCATTTTGCATGCCGAAAAGTGCAATAAAATTTTCATATTTTAACTGATTTTCCCATAGTAGTACATTTAAAAGTTTTAATTTGACAGAACTTTGTTATTATCTGATATTTTCCTTGCAATTGTAATTAAAATAATAAAAGGGTTTTGCTGTATCGACCATACAGGATAAATCTCATAACCATATTGTGTCAAAAATTGGCTCATGTCTAGATATTTACTGATTAGGACTTGGCATATTTCTTCTTCAAATCCCAGAATTATTTAAAAATCTATGAGCAGGATGTCCAACGAGCCTCAGTATTATATGAAAGACTGGAATAATCAGTGTTAGATTCACTTACGAATTCAGAGAACTACCTCTGATTTAAACCTCTAGATTATATGAAATTGATGATTTTTTGATAGGCATTAATACGTGTTCCATGTTCATTACCCCCATCGCACATAATAACTACTACTAGGTATATAATATACAGTATGTATGATGCATTTTGGATCAAACAAAAATTTCAATGTTTTTTTTTTCTTTTCTTTTTGCAGTAAGGTAACGAAACCACGTTTTTTTTCAGGTTATCGAAGGAGTTCCATCAGTAGCTACAAAAGTTAATTTTGTCAGAGGCAGCAAAACATTAACATTTTTGCAAAAAAATGTTAAAAACACTATTAAGTACATCTTATTTTGTGAAAGTATTAAGCATAGGTACTAGCCTATCTTGGTATCCGACTGAACCTCAGTAAATATCTCTTTTCATTCATAAAAGTAACTCTGCAGGAATGCGTCATTGCAATTTCGTATGTAGCAATATACATACACACACTACAAACACACACATATATATATACATGTGTGTACATACATATATATACATAACATACATATATATGTGTGTAATATTTTGCTAGTGTTTTTTAAAGAAATTTAATTGTTAATATTTATGCTTTACTATCTAATTTTATTTGTACTTATTTCTTTTCCGGTTGAATTTTTTAATGCTTACTTAAAAATGTAGATGATACAAGAAGTTTTTCATTTCCTTTTTACTGAGGGAGAGCTTTTTGTTTTTCTCAATGTCTCTAGTTTTATTGTTGTATTGCATGTGTCCGAAGTTTTTTGAGTAAGATTTAAACTTTTTTGTAGTTTTTTTTTAATTATTTCCGTTTTGGTTTTCGAAACAAGTATTTTTAATCTTTATATGTGTGTGTGTGTGTGTTCAACTTTTATAATTTTTCTTACTACTTTCTGTGTTTACTTTTTACTTTTCTGTGATACAGATCTCTTTTCAATCTTTTAATTGATTTTGGTTTTCAAACTGCAGAAACAGCTGTTCGACAGTTCAGCATTGGTCGTCCATGAGCAACCATGCCAGGGGATGATCGGTACATTGCCCTGCAGGCCAGAAGGAACAGGCGGGAGGCAGCGGGAGAAATCGCTAGACACACGGCACAGGTGATTGGACCATCGATATCACGTTTAACCGTGGGCAGGATGCTGCAAAGCGGTGATCTGTTTACACGACGACCTGTACGGTGTGTACCTTTACGCCTGCTCATTGGAGAAGGCATTTTCTGTTGTGCCGGGAATTCCAGAATTGGACAGATAATCATTAGGGTCTAGTACTCTTTGCGGATGAGAGCAGGTTTAGTCTAAGCAGCGATTCTGGACGCATACACGTCTGGAGAGAGTGAGGAACCTCCTAAAACCCCTCCAACATCATCGATAAAGACTGGTTTCGAGGTCACGGTGCTCTCGTTCGGGGAGGCACCGTGTTTAGTTGCCATACTAACGTTTACATCTTCGAAATAGGTTCGGTCACCGGGGCACGCTACTGAAACGAGATTCTCCTTCCGTATGTCCGTCTTTTTAAAGGCGCTATGGTCCGCAGTTCCTTTTCAAGGAAGACAATGCGCCAGCTCATCGTACAGTACCTGTCGAAGAGCTGTTAGAAAAGGATGATATTGAATGCATGGATTGGCCGGCATGGTCTCCGGATCTAAATTCCATCGAGCAAATATGGGACTTTCTAGGGAGACACTTGGCAGCACGTAACTTACCACCAGTAAGGATTCTGGAACTCCGATTGGAGTTACAAGGCAAATGGGCTGCAATACTTCAACAACTCATTGACAACCTCATACTTAGCATAGCCATACGATGTGAAACCTGCATAGTAGTCAGGTGGGATAATATCCCCTACTAAAGGGTGAATGTATCTAGCTGGACACAGGTCACATGGATGTTTCGGCCATCAGTTGCATTGTGCTCCATGCTACAGTTTCAATAAAGTTCTTTTTTGTCATTTTAATCTCTTTTTAGTAAGTTTTGTTTACATTACTCATGTCTTGAGGATCTTATAGTATTATCTGTGTTCATTTGGAAAGCTTTTGCATAACGTTATATTAAAAAAACCATCTCGTCCTTAACTTTTCACACCAGTGTGTGTAGGTATATATATATATACTTAAATATATATCTGTGTGTGTATGTATTGTTACGAAAATTTCTAGGTGTGTGGGTGTGAAATCAGTTCAACATGGATGATAATGACAGACAGCACTTTTGCAGCATAGCGATACGGATACAGGGACAAAAATGCATTTGAACTGTCAGTCGTAAGCTAAATTAGCAACGTTCAGCTCACCAGCTTATTAGTTCTCTCAACGGACAAACTTCCGCAATATTACTCTGCACTTCCAAATGCAAACACATGCCTCTCCGCAAGTTCACTCGGCCACGCAACCGTCAGTTCCTTGGCAGATCTTCCAAATGCAGACTGTTTCCCAATAGATTTTCCGATCAATTTCCAAAGCAGACTTCAAATAAAAACAAACTCACAGATTGAGGTTTTCGGTATATTTATACCTCTTCCGCAAAGGAATGACATCTTATCGAAAATTCATGAAACACTCGTAATTTTCTTTACAATCGATTTTTTACCTAGGTTCCATCCCTTTCAGAAACTTTCCATTTGTAACCGAAGTCGCCAATTCGGTCAAATTGTCATTAAATCCGTTGACAAGGTTCAGGGGTCATTGCTTAAAATTTCCTTGTCTGACTGATGACATCTCTTTAAATGTTTCTTTTTCTAAAAAAGAACTGTTACTGGGAAGCACTACCTCGTGTAACTGACAATATATATATATATATATATATATATATATATATATATATATATAATATTATATGATATGACTGTGTGTGTGTGTGTGTGTGTGTGTGTGTGTGTGTGTGTGTGTGTGTGTGTGTGTGTGTGTGTGTGCGTGCGTGCGTGCGCGCGCACGCTTACGTGTAACATTTCTTAAACCACAGAACGAAAACTTTTAAACAGTTCATAAAGCTTTATATTAAATAAATTGATTTTATGAATAAAAATAATTTTAAATATTTTAAGTGGAAATATAAGAGAAAGAAAGAGAAGAGAAGATCTCAAATCTTATAAACTATTTTTATTCAAATGCTTCAAAGCCGGTTCTCAATTACATAATAATGAAATCATCTCAGATAAACAAGTTAAATTATTTTCTTAAAAAATCTAATCTAAAATTAATCATATAAATAAAAATTTGAAAAAAATAATTCTACGAGTGTTAACTTTACAAATGTATGAATATAATTGTTTGTATTTGTTTACTTACTGGATTCTCCATGTGTAAAGGTATCTTTATTTAATTTATATTCCAGGCAAGAGCCGCAGATGCAGATTACCAGTAATAGGCTTAGGATGCAACTAAATATAAAAAATATGTATAAATACAATCTTTTTATAAGGTTAACACTACATTATTTTCGTAACAAAATAAAAAATCATGAATATACTATATTAAATCTTCATAAAAATCACATTCTTTCTCTTTAGGGCTATCTTCTCAATAAAAAGCAGGAACTGAACTAGGAATATTCTTAAACAAAGAAAAAAAAAATCATTTTTTTTAATAGCAGATATATTATGTCTTCTCCTTCTCATAACCATTTTATTGTACTATTTCTGCTCGTATAAATGCACTTTCCCTTACAAAAAGTATAATACATGCCATATTTCTTTTCTTTTAATTTTTATTTCTTTTCTTTTCTTTTTTATTTTTGTATGTTGTAAAATAAGATGGATTTTAAACTTCATACGCTTAGGTAAAAAAAAAAAAAAAAATGAGGGTTTTAAAAACTTCCTTCTGAATTTTTGTGACTTTTTGACTTCCAAAGCGCTTAAAAAATGCATTTTTTTTAAAAAATTTACGTGTAAAATTTGATATCCATCTGCTTTTAAAATATACAATAGATGAAATATGAAGTTCACTTGAAATGAGAAATCATCCACTTTTCCACGTGCATAACCCACCACATATTTTATCTTTTGTGTTCTTTAAATCCGAATGAATATATTTTATGCTTCACAAATTAAAGTCAAAAACAGCGTTTTTCAAAAAAAGGTCCTTGAATAACAGTTATATTCCTACTTCTTTTACGCATAGAGAACAGCTCATTTTACTGTACTCCTTATATTTCTGTCTTGATAAATTCAACATTAATCGTACAAAAAAAAAAAATTTATATTTCATCCTTTATATACTGTAAAACCAGATTATTTTAAAATCCATTTAAATAATTAAATAAGTTTTAATCCATTAAAATAAGTTTAAAATCCTTTTGATTTTGTAAAAAAAAAAAAAAGAAGTTGAAATATGGGATACATTTTGTACAAGGTTAAACGGATATTTGAAGTCATCCATTTCGATAAATGAACCCATATTCTATCTTTTGTAAATTGTACAGCTGGATGAATTTGATATAAATTGCTTATAGGTTTGAATTTTTTTTTTAATACCCATAAAATACAGTAATATTTTTCCTCTCTTATGCATAGACAACAGCTTATTTTATTGTACTGCTCATGCCCTTCTGAATATATGCTTTTTCCTTCGCATAAAATGTATTCCATTTGTCAACTTTTGTACACTTTAAAATCTAATGAATTTTAAACTTTGCACATTTAAGTTAGCCGAACATTTTTAAAGAACGTCCTTGAATACTGATATATTTTTATTTCTTTATAGGATTAGAGAACAACTAAACTCTGTCTGAATGAATCAACTTTTTCTCATAGAAAATATATTCCAAATGTTACCTTTCGTGCACTGTAAAATAGATGGATTTTAAACTTTACAACATAATCGTAAAACTCTTCCGTTAACTAACATTAGGATCTTTTCTGACTTTTCATATAAGTTTCCAGCTGCTTTCCAAACAAATAAAACATGGTTACAAAAATTAATTAAACTTTATAAGGGGAGTGAATAAATTTAATCAAATTGTATAAAAGCAACAGAGAATCGAATTTGATGCATAGAAAGATTATGGTAATTAGAAGATTGCTGTTGTGAAGACTTTTGTATGAAATAATTTATATGGATGCCTCGAGGAGGCGCCTTGTCACGTCTAAGTGAGAGCGCACGAGTTCATGGTAAAATTTTTCCGAGTACTTTTAGATCTTGACCCTGTAAGGCGGGTTCTTCCTTGTTTTGATGTAATTTCTTCTGACCGCTAAAGTGGGTTAGTTAAAGTATGGGCTGTTTCGAAGCTTTGTAAATTTTGTAAATATCTGTTTATGGATAATTGGAGCTTAGAGACGGTAAATGGATGTTATAGAAAATATCCTTTTCCCTATCTTCCTTGTTGGATTATTGTTTTTTACAGTCTTGAATAGTGCACACGTGAGTTTCTTGAGTGTCTATGTGATTTATAAAAACTAAGATCCGGCGCTATCTGATTGGATTACTTCTTGGCAGATTTACTCGCATCGTATTCTGGTTAGAGGATTCTTTGGTACATAATAAAAGTTGTTTGTGCTTGCGGCGAGAGACATTGAATTGGGAGAGAGCATTCCTTTTGCAAAAGAAATAATAAGTAATTTTTTCGAAAAGCAAGCAAACTGTCGTCCTGAACTGTTGGCGTATGACTATTTCAGTTATTTTATTTGTTCTGAGAATGCACTTGAAATTTAGAATCGCGATTAAACTAATATGTAGGATGAGAGACGAGTCGGGTAGTAGTGATATGCCACAACTTTACGCATTTAAATTAAAAATTGTAATTTTTTACAAAAATTTCTTTAAATTACAGTTACATTTTGATTTCTTCAATGCTTAGAGAACAACTCATTTTACTGTAATGTCTGTCAATCTGTCATTTCTGTCTACTGATATCCCCTTTTTCTCTTTATAAATAATTAAATATTTTCTCGTCCTGTACATTACATATTTGAACCTTTGTATATTGTAAAATTTGGTGGATTTTGAACTTAATACGTTTAAGTTAAAATTTCAGATATTTAAAAAAAATACCTTTGAAATACAGTTATATTTCAGCTTTTCTTAACGTATATATAAAGAACATATAGCATTTAATTATACTACTCACATCTGTCTGAATAAATCTACTTCTTGTCGTATAAAATGTATTCCATATGTCTGTTTTTGTAATCTGTACAGCCTGATAGATTTTAAACTTAATACGTTAAATGTGTGTACTTTAATGCTTTTAAATTTTAAGTACATAGTACATAATTCGAGATAAAAACCAACGTTTTTAAAAACAACGTTTTTATATAGTGGCAAAATTTATTAAGAAAGATTATTGAAATATTAGTTAAAACTGGTCGCAAATATCTAAATATTGCATTGTTAGGCAAGTAAGAACGGTTCCCGAAATTTCAGAACTCTAGCTTGATGGGAAGTTGGTTAATTTAACGATAGAAAATTTGATGACACACACACACAGAAACACGAACCAAGTGAAATACATAAAAACGTTAAAACTAACTAAAATTAATTAATTAATTCGGTAAATTAAATGGTTGGAATGCAGTTTAACCCAATCACTCTTGGCGACAAGAATTAATTGGCAGTATTTTGCCAAATGTGGCTACCCTGGTCCGTTTTACGGACTTAACGTTCAGCCAAACAAAAAAATCGCCAAGTTTGATGCCAATTTTTGAAATCGCGCCAAGTGGTTGGGATAAACTGCATTATTGAAGAAAATACTAGCTAAAACTTGTCGCAAATGTCCAAATATCGTATTGTTAGGCTAGTGAGAACGATTCCCAAGGTTTCAGATTTCTAGCTTGATGGGAAGTTGGTTAAATTAACGATCGAAAATTTGATGACACACACACACACACCCACACACACACACACACCAAGTGAAATTCAGAAAAACGTTTTAATATAAACATGCGCAGAAGATATTACACCGCAATAACTCACAATATTATTTCCTCATTTGCATCTGAAATGAGTGTCAAGTTAAGTCCTGTACTTAAATATAAGGTAAAGAGAGCCTTATAAATCAATTGTTATTCACCAAAGTTTCATCATTTAAATCCAGAAAATGAAAAATTATAAGAATATCGACAATTAAGCCAAATTTGGCCAAATGTGGTGTTTTTGGGTTAAGCTGAAAGTCAGGAACTAAACTTTTTTTTCGAATTCAGAAAGCTTCCTAAAAGAAAGATCTTTGATGCATTATTTATAGGAAATAAAATAAAACAAACCATAATTTAATACCCGTATACCTAAGATATATTTGATTATAACTTCTGATTTTAGATGCATTGCTTTTTATTAAATTCTACCAAAAAGTACTGAAATTCTCATCAAATCAAATTGTTGCCAGTAGTAAAACATAAGATTTTGGTGAACTTAGCTAATATTTATTAATAGGTTTTTTTTTTTTAAAAAAAATGGCTCATTTGTTTCTTTAGCATTATATAAATATTACTTATATATTTTATTAATACTATTCAATTTTTTTTACATTAATGTTTGTAAATTTGCCTCTATTTATTGTTAAAAAATATTTCCTGACATCAATATCTATCAATCACAACTTGAAACAATAAAAACTAGTTGATAATTAATTGTTTTTCTGGAGAAGAGAGAGAAAAAATTCGAATGTTTTTATATTTATATGATTCATTACAACATTGATTTTATTTTTTAAAAATTTACAAATTACAAAAACTTACAATTACCAAAGATTGCAAATATTATTTTAAGCCATTCGTTATAGTTTATTTGCTCGAATCTAAAAAAATAATAATTTTAGATAACGGATATGAAATTTAGGGGGAAAACCCAATCGAATTTTTTCCTTTCATCTATTTGTTTCCACTTGGAAATTACTTTAAGGTTAATATATACTTATCTGTTTGAAATTTGCGTTACGTAGAAAGAATTTTCCTATTTTTTTTCTTAAAATATTTACATAGGTGACCGGCATGAGCCCGAATAAAATATTTTAAAATGTGGATTCAGTTTGTCCTGATTGGACTTGATCGGTAACATTTGGAATTATTCGCGGTTTATTCGTATACCAAGTATGAATACTGAATGCTAAATAATGATAACACAAAGATTCAAACTCCTGCGAAAAATATAATTTATTTTTCCTTTACCTATTCCTTCATAAAATAATAAATATAATCATCCACAATAATTATCATAATTACTTTCAAATAAATAATTGTTAGAAACATATTTAAAAAAAAAACAGAAAAAGTTAATTTTTACTTACAGAACAGCAATGTGGATCGCTTCGAATACAACAGGCTCTTTTTTGTAACATTTTTGAATCAAAACTTCCATTCGAATTTTTTTCGCGACTGAAACAAAATATTCAAACAAAATTATTAAGCTAAAAAAATCTTCGAGTATTTCATTTATCTTTTAACTTTTCAGATCTAACATTATTGGACAATTTGAAAAAAATTTCAATGGTAAAAAATATAAAACTGAGTAGCGGCCCTCTTCAACAACAACGTCAGAAGTTAAAACGCTGTAATAACTAGCCCGACCGGAAAGTCTCCTTTTGTCTAGTTGATAAAGGCATGGCAAAAAGCGACCGGTCAACTTTTCCTTGCACCCAATGGAACAGTGCTCAAAACGCCGCAAGCTTTTCAGGGGGTTGGAAAATATCTAACACCGAAACTGAATTGACTTATAATTTACATTACATAGTTTGATTTTATCATTTGCAAGTTCCATTTGCAAAAGAAGTGCTACTTAGTCACAATTCAGGTTAAAACGCTAAATTCAGAATTTAAGAAGAAAAATTAAAGTTTTGAATTAAATAAAACGGGGGAATTTAAAGCTTTTTATAACAGCAAATTTAAACTGTGAAGAACCGTTTTAATGAAATTGTTTGAATCATCAAAATATTATCTTAATTATATAATTCACAATTAATTATTTTAATTCTTGAAAAGTATTCATAAAATGCTTCTTTTACTTTCATAAACAAATTTTACTTACCTTGATGAGCTATTCGTTGCATATCTGGTAACGAACACTTAGAGGGTACGCAAACACCAAAACGGAATTCTGAGTAGAAGAATATTGACCCCATATCTTTCACAAATTCTCCGATCTAAAACGAATAGGTTTTTAAAAATTAGATATAAGAGTGTTTTTTAGAAGTATGATGACACCAGGTAGATTTGACGTTATGTTATACCAGATGGATTATTGAAACGTAAAAATAATTTAATTACGGATAGAAATGTTTATTTAGAAAAACATAAATGTGAAACTCCGCTAAGTAACCATTTTTGAAGTTCTACAAACTAAAATCTGCCGCATCAAACGAAATTGAACACATATTAAATCGACCGTAACTATTATAAATAATTATGTAAAAGAAAAATCATTTGAAACTATCGTAAAGAATTGCTTTGTGAGTAATGATAAAAACGCTTGATTTTTTTTATTGAAATAAAAAGGGTACTTGCATACCATACTCGTCGACCATTTTCACTAAATGATCCCCTATTTTACCAATAATGGAAAAGCTTTTTCACCTTAAATTTTGGTAAAAATAATAACAATTAGGGGCTTGTTTACTACAGAACAGAATGCTGTAGAGTATTCTCAAAAGTATGGAATATTTGCTTTAAAAATGTGTGCTAACCGGCACGATAAATCACCACACTTGAAAAAGGGCAAACAGTGAATTGGCAACGTCAAAAATTGCGTTAAGACAACATTAATTGTTCAAGTTTCCCATAGAATGGGGACTATCCGTTCCAAGTAATACAAGAAAATGAGTGAGTGAAAGTGGCATCAAGGTTCGAACTCACGACTTGACGAAAGCCGCAGGCCGCGAATCTGCGATCATGACCACTAGTCTACTGAGGCACAAAAAGTGCTTGTCGAACTTACATTTGCTATGCAAATATGACATTTTGGATGCAAGGGCATGCTAGAAAAGTATAACAATATCCTTGGACACGACATTCTAGTCAAACCCTTTGTAGATATCTGGTGTCTCTTCTCTAAGGAAATTTTGTGTGGAACGAAGAAAAAATTGGCCACCCCTCTTCTTTAACTACGGGACATTATCCTTTCTTTTGTTTTGATAGCTGAATTAATAAACCCAGCACTGGTCACTGAACACCTCAATCGGGCCAGGAAATAACACCTGCAAAATTGTAGCACAGCATCTATTAAATGGGATTATAGCCTTTGTTGCTCAAAATCCCACAAAAATCAATCAGTCAATCAACTGTATGCACCTGGTGAGGGGGTGCTTTGGTTCTCAAGAGATCGGACTCTAAAAGGTCAAATCTCATAACTCGTGGAAAACTGAAATGTTTCTTTCTCTTTCACACTTGTCCAGTTATTTTTAATGAGAACCTTGTGCGGATGTTAGGGGGCCACAAAAGAACACAAATGCATACACAAAGGCATATTTTTACGAATGGATACATGTAATCAGTGCTAAGCTGTGCTGCCATCTAGTGTTCAAGTCCTGGGTCATCACTTCGGTGGTTTATGTTTTCCAATCCATGACAGGGGATGCTTGTTTGTTTGGTTGAATTTTTTGGGTCGAAGCAAACTTATCCGGTCGTTTATTGCTGTGATCTTATCAACTAGACCAAAAGGGAAAACAGTTTCCACAATGTTTATGGTGCAAAAGTCATGTTTTGTTGTGCCAAATAATGTATATTTGTGATCTACATATTAAATGGATGAAAGAAAAAAAGGAAAAATTGTTGACTAGAGAGAGAATCGAAAATAGAGAAGGATAGCTAGGGTACATCGAGGTCAGAATGGGCACACTTGCTTAAACAAAATAATATCCAGAGAGGCAATACAAGAACATATCGAAAAAGATTCTGAATTCTTTTTTCATACTCATAAAGAGCAGGTAAAACTAGAAGAATCAAGATCTGCGAAATTCGAATATTTCGAAATTATAGCCACCGTTATAAATCAGAATCACCATAAAAATCAGAAGTGATGTGAGTGATATTTATTAACTTCCCACTGAGAAGTTACACGAGGGTTAATGGCGACGGACGTCGCAATTTTGAACCTAGATCAAGTGAGAGGAAAACACCTGATGTAGCACCTTCCTCACCTAGCTTTCATATCCCGCCAACGGAAGGACTTGGGACCTCGACCAGATTTAACATGCATCATCCTTGTAACAAGGCAAATCTTTAGTGGCTTTGGGACTCGAACTCACCACTCGACGAAAACAATACCGGTTGCGATTCATGTCTACCAGACTACCGTAGCCCTTTGTGGACCCGATGACAGTTAGACGTACACAAAAAGTTGAAAAACTGCAGGGTTTCGCCAAATGGCTTAATAAGAAACATCGGAGAGCTACTCCACAACCATTTTGATTCATATATAGATAAATTCATGTCATGACCAATCAGTTTGATAATAGATGAATTTATGTGACATCAAATTCTCAATGTAGATGATCCATTCTTTGCTATCTTGAATGGAATTAGACCGTCGAAAAGCGTGGTGCGTCAACTTAAGTTGATCGATGGAAAATTGCTCTAACTCTCATGGTCGACGAGATTTTACACAAGCACCTTAAAAAATAAAATCAATCTTTATTAAAAATGTAATCGGCAACTCTAATTTCTAATTTTCAGACAAATGTTATAAGCTTTATCCAGTCGGTATTTCTCCTCTGAGAAAATATTTTTTAAAAATTCTTTCTTTCTTTTTCTGAAAACAATTTTGCTGGTGGAAATGCCCTTGATATTGACACAAAAATTTTATTCTCTATGCGTGTGTGTGGGAGTGAAAATCAAATCCAACTCGGAGTATAAGACAACTGACGCTTTATTTGTAAGTCTGCAGGATATCACACTGGTAGCACAGCTTGCACAACAACAGATACACGGCACTTTTACAATTTAGTGATACAGATACAGGAACAAAGCCCAAGTTAAGTACATTCACAGTTACAACACAGCAATATTTAGCTCTCCAACTTATCATGAAGGCCAACAACCTTCACAGTAATATTCTTCACTTCCAGGGGCAGGATCCAACAATATCCGGCAGGTATATGTTGCTTCTTCGAAAATTTACCTAGCACGCTCCACTTCAAGTGCCAACAGTTTTCAGTGGATCCCCCAATTGATCTCTACAGCAGAGTCTCCCAAAGTCAGGCTCCGACAGTTCCACTAGATTCAGGCCGAATCTTAGGTTCCAGTACCTTCGAGTATTTTCCATTTGTCGCTATAGCCAACTTTCTCACCAATTCACCAAATGGTCGCCAAATCCGTCGCCAAGATGAAGGGGTTATTGCTTAAACTCTTTTGTTAACTGGGGACGACTCTGTGAATCCATCTTTTCCTTTGTAAGAGAAGCATTTCAGAGAAGCATCAACTCATGTCCGTAACAATAAAAACTTCATCAGGATTATGATTGAATTCTCAAATGAAAACTCGACTCATACAATGGTTTTCCATTTGATTTGTTAGGAATGACAGATAGCACGAGTGCAACACAAGTTTCAGATAAAATTCTTTTGATTCAATTTAACGTAAGAACGAAAACTTAAGCAAATGAGTTATACAGGTGCAGTTATAAATTATACAGTCATAAAAATATGGCATCACTTAATTACATGTTCTTGACCTAAATGAATATAAATTTTATTGCTCTCATGACTAAAAAGAGACCAAATTACGAGAGGGAGAGAGAGAGATGTTAATGGATTTGTCTGTTAACTTCTAACATAAGTTTCCAATTACAGAAGCCATTGCATAAAAAAGGAGAATACTCTAAAAAGCTTATATTTCAAATTCCATTCGAATGCAATTATTTTCAGAGATATCCGGGGGAAAAACTATTAAGGGCCAGAATACTAAATTAATTCATATGAACGATTAATATAAAAAAACGGTTAAAAATTTACCATGAATATTTCCTGAACTATTGGTGGGAATTGAATTAAATGTTGAATGCAGAGGGTGGATTTTTCAAAATACAGAGTCCAAATTTATAAAAATTCTGCAGTGGTGCAATTTTTTTTCATAACAGTATTTAATGCTTCCTATTTTTTATAATAATATTTACTTTTCATTCTTTTATGTTTATCTTATTGAAAAATAATAGTCTACCAGTTGTTGTAAACATATATGAAAGGTGTTGATTTGGAAAGTTTATATCGCCAGAATGCTTTGAGGCTTTCAAACGTTAGGATGCATTTTTTTTTATTAGGAAAAAAAAAAATCTGTAACTCAGAAATTTTTTAATGAAATCTTACAAAATTTTAAAAGTAGACTTTTCAGGGGATGAAAAATCAGTTGCTTAGGGGAAAAAATAGCATCCGTTCGAGAGAATTTTTTCTACAAGAGTTAATTAGCTAAGGTAATAAATTTATTCCTAAACACAATAATTTGTTCCTTTTAGAATTTCGGCGAAAGTCGCTTATTATTCGGGACAGTTCCAAGCCGTCTATCTGCGGATCCACAGTCATGCGTCTTATATTATTGAGCCTGAAAGAAATTCTCTTCGGGTCAGTTATCAGGTACTTTTTTTATTGCTAGTTCCTAATCGGGGAAGAGGAGCTATCACCCACTCCTTCCTAGGATGGATTTTGAAGATCATTTTCCTAATTTTTAAAGCTATTGATATGCATCCTCTTTCCTACTGAGTGTCTTTTAGAACGCTTCCGTTCATGCCATTGCCAGTCTAATTAAGATGATCGCTTTATTTAATGTAAGCGTCATGCTCATTTATATCACTTGAGTGATTATTTGATAACGTCGGAATCAGAAACAACTCGAGAGTCATATCGAAGGGGATCTCGTAATTTAAAACCTCAATCAAGTGACGTAGAAGACATCTGAGCTGGCACCCCCTCTACAAACTTGCACACCTTGCCAACGGGAAACAAGAAGCCTCAACAGATTTAACGTACATCAGCCTATCTACATGAAGGAGCTTTAATGGTATCAGGACTCGAACCCATGACTCGACAGAAACAAAGTTGGTCATGAGTTCGGGATCGCTACCGTGCCCATTCATTAATTTCACAAGTTGTGATAAAAATGTCTTAGACTCATGTCTGAGGGTATATTCAACCAGCAGTGGTGACTTGGATGTACTGCCATTCCGTTTTCAAATTCCGAGCCACCACTTCGGAGGCGGCTGTTGATCTTGATCCGTGGGTCCTCAGACATGCAATCTAGACATTTGAGCTAGAAAGAAATTCTCCACTGAGTCAGTTATTAGGCGCTTTTTGTCAAGTCATTGCTAGTTTCGAGCCACAGAAGAGAATTATCTCAAAGTCATTAACATTAGACGTCACTTTTGTCTTCCTGCAATGCAAACTGCAAAAAAGTATTAAAGATGTACTTTTTACGACTGTATAATTTCTCAATTTGAAGGAACAATAATAATTAAACAACACTCACGGAACTCATAGGTCTGGGCTTGTGCTTTGTACCGAGATTGAAATTAGTCGGCAGAGGGGGAAGGATTCGGTTGATTTCGAGTCCACAATACTGCCCTTGAAACTGTTGGCTTCCGTTTTTGTAAGGCAGTACGATTTCCAGGCATTGGTCGTAAGACCCAAGCTCCGACAGCGTTCCTTCTAATATTCCAGATGGAAGTTTGGATGTAGCATCGAACACTGAAAAAAAATTAGTTTTATTTAAGTATTTAAAATCATTTTTGACATTTCATTAAATTGTTTTTATTAAATAAATATATTACTAATACATAAGTTAATAAAAAAAATCTCTCGATATTATAGATGCAATTTAATTTTAAAACTAATATTACTAGATTTGTCTATTAGAATAAATCTCTTTCAGTGTTATTTTTTTCCAATGGTTATTTACAAAAAGAAATGGTAATTTAACATTCAAAAAATTTTTAATTAATTTTTTCAAAACAATTTGAAAAATGCTAATAGAAAATCCGTTTAAAAACTACAAGACATATTTGGCGAAAATGCAGTTTATCCCAACCACTTGGTGCTATTTCAAAAATCACCAAATATGGGAAAATCAAAAGGGTTGCCACGCCTAAAGCCACCACAGTGAAGAGAAATCAGGATAGCCACATTTAGTAAATGCCAAATGCACTGCCAAATAATTCTTGTCGCCAAGGGTTGTTGGGCTAAACTGCATTCCAACTGACATATTTATTCTCCATTACTCTATGAGAAAGATACCTATTACTCATGACAGATTTCCTGTATTTGTAAGTAATAATACAATGGTAAATTAATTTTAGGAGAATTTTTAATGTTATCTACATCATTTTTGCGAGGTAAAAAAATAATTATAATTCATAGTCGTTTTAATAATATTTATTCTTATTAATATGAAAATTACTATAAATTATACAAATATCAACATACAAATATTATGATGCTTGTAGAAAACGAAACAAGATGAGAAAATGCATTTTTGATGAAAAGAAAATAATAAATACACGTTTATATTATAAATTAACGAGATTTGGATAAAATTTAACTTGATAAAAAAAACTGCATAAGTCTTCAGAAATTAAGTTCTGCTGTTACTAAAAGATCACTATATTTAGTGTACTGGAAAGTTCTGTCTGATAATGCCATTACAAGTTTAAATACTTATAAACGTGCTAATTTAAGACACGTATGGCTGTCATTCTTCATGATTGTATTTATACACATGTTCTCTTCTAAGTTAACTGAAATAAAGGTATCTCATATCGTTATTAAGTAAGACGCGATATAGTAAATATGGTTACCGATAAAAATCACTTACGACACTGTATTTTGTACGAATTCCAACAGAGAACAAATGCCCCGTGAAAGTCTAAAGCAGAGGCGCAGTTTCAGACAGAATGTTAGCGAAACATCTGCGTGGACATCTTTGATCGATAGCAATATCATAAAGACTGTAGTATTCGGCACCTTTTGGCGTGAGAAAATTATAGTGACTCTCCCTTTCTGTCGAGGAAGGGTTGCGAAGATTATGTAACAAGAGAAAGATTGTACTCATGAGAGAGATGTAGGAGCTGGAACGAACTCTTACACGTAGTCAATACAGATCATATATATTGTTTAGGTATCGCTTAAGGCAGTGGATCCTTATTGAGTCTAGCAAGAAAAAGCCAGCACCAAAAACATGAGGGAGCAAGATCTTTTCTGATAACTTCGAAGATTGAGAAAACCTTAACTCAGTTCAACAAAACACTTCAGAACATATTCAGAAACCTGAATTGGTCAATAAATATTCTAGAAGGGTGCCTTACGATTTAAGTGAGAAACATTTGCTTAATCGAGTCGACATATGCACATCTGTGCTTTCTTGGAGCAAAAATGAACCCTTTTTAGATTGTATAACTGATAAGGAAAATTGGAATAATTACGAAAACATTGTCAGAAAAAAAGCAAACTGAGCAGGACAACATGCCCCCTCCCCTTTTAAGGTGAGATTGAGTCTGAACGAGAGAACGCTGTGTATATGGTGGGATGTTCCAGTACCAATATATTACGAGCTTTTGAAGCCTAAAAGAAAGCTCAATTTGAAAAAATACTGTCAGTAAGTGAATGATTTAAACAAAGCACTCAAAGAAAAAAAGCGGACAAAAATTAACATGAAGCATATCATACTGTTTTTTGCTAATGCGAGACTACACACTGTTTAGAGACTCGTCAAAAAATCGCAGAACTAGGCTGAAAAATTCCGTCGCGCATCCACCCTAATCCTCACATCTAGTACTCTTTGATTATCTTCTGTATCTCGCCGAGCAAAATTTTACGAAGGGGAAAAAATCAGAAATGAAACAGATGTCAACAAAGCCCTACTTCAGTTCCCTACATCTAAAGATAAGGTATTTTTCAAAAATAATATTAACAAATTATAATCCCGCTACCATACCATCAAGAACATTCTCATTTAAAAAAAATGTTTTATAAATACGTCAATATTTTTATTCTAATTTAATAAACGTTATTGAAAAGCTAGAGAATACTCTTTTGAAGATCTGAATATTAGAATTCAGTTAGCACTATCTGACTAGACACACACACACACATATATATATATATATATATATATATATATAGACATTTATGCCATATTTCCGGATTTGATTCATTAATTTGACTAATTAATTAATATTTTGAAGTATTTTATTCTTAAAGAAAAAAAAAGGGAAAGTCATGACAAATGGCAAAAATAGAAAAAACTAAAGAGAGATGTCACACATTTATACTTGCATCTTATAGATAAAAAAAAAAAAAACTTTACAGCCAAAAGAGTTGATACAATTTAATTCTATTTTACCCATTAATGGGGCCTTTTTTTCAACCCAAGTTAAGTGATTCAACTTAGTTTCTTCTAAAGATAATAAAATACTGCAGTTGAAGACAAATTATGCATTACATCAGAGATCTCCAATTATTTTGTATATTAGAGCACATTCTAGGCTTTAATGGGGCAGAGTGCACATTTATTTCTTCAGGAAACATATATATGCTGACATCATTATTGATATATAAGAACTAATAATTATATGAATATATAAATTTAATGTGAATAATTTTATACACAAAAATTATTCCAAAACATAATTGTAAGATATAAAAATTATTATTTGTATTTTGTGTGAAATAAATAATTAATGAACAAATCAGACAAAAGATTATTAATTCTTTGATTTAGATTTCCTTTATATAAAATTCTTCATAAAAAATGTAATTCTTTAAGTGAATATAATTTTTAGCATAGCATTCCGTTGGTCATTGTTCCATAATTAGGATAGCATGGCTATATTCCCGCTTAATTTTGAACCTGCTTTATTTTCAACAATTAACTGGGACAAAATGGCAAACTAACAGGGACCATATCTTCAAACTGGGGCAATATCGGTCAAACCGAGACATGTGGTAAGTCTAGTAAGTTAGTTAAAGTTCTAGTTAAAAACCGGGACATGTTGAATTCTAGTTAGTCTTTATAATTTAAGCAACATAATTTTAATATAATTTAAGCAATATAATTTTAATGTAATTTAAGCATATAATTTTAAGCAACTAATTTTTCAAACGAATACGCTTGTATTTAAGCGCAATGGTGACCACGAGTATATGTTTGAGAACCTCTGCTTTGCATTATAACTAAAATTACTGAGGAATAAAATTTTGGAAAATTACACCAAAAAATAATTCTTATCTTTAGAACATTTGTTTAATGAGCATGAAGTAATAATTTAGGATAAAGAACATAAGCTTAAAATACAAGTACAATGAATCACTGATTTCAGTTTAGAAGTTTCGTACATAACATCTGAATTATCTTGGTCAAATATGTCTTTCATACAAACAAGACCGAACTACCAACCAATCACATTGAACGACAGAATAATTCAAAATGTGAAAAAATTATGTGGACGAAATATCGAATGAAAAAAGAATTGACTTACTTTTCATGGCCCAAGTTCTCACATTAATGAGATCAAAAGCATACTTGGTTAACGATTTCATGCAATCACTTGATACTGAAGATGCATCAATTATGTCCATTATAGCAGGAAGAGTGTAGTTAAAAATTCCTCTAACTATGTTTCTCATTTCGTTTTCAAAATTTGTATAGTTCCCAAGGTTAAACGGATGTTTTTCTTCATTTAATTCAGCATAAACTTTTTTCATGAGAATAGAATTTGAATCGGCTGAGCAATTTTTATCAAACGCCAGTAACATGAGAATAAGAAGGAATCCAAGGTTTGAAAAAGTACTTGTACCCATTTCGAATCGCCAATGAGTTTCTTATCAGTAAAGAGAGTTCTACACTATAAAGAGATTCTCGTCAAACGAATTAATGATTTCAAACTTTGAAAAGGGCTGCCATTTTTTCATGCTCTAAAACATTCTTATTTTTATTGAATTAAATGCGATTAAGAGACAAACGGTAATTTTAAGCAAAGGTGCATTCTCTCTCTTATGCCTTTAAGTCTTAGAATTTAGAATAAATATTTCTGTAGAAATTAAAAACAAAAATTTAGTCTCTTAGAAACGTAGCGTTTTAATGCCAAGTTTAAAAAGAACACATCTTGCAGACAGAACTGATAATGATACTTTGTTCATTCCCGTGTATCCTCTTTCAATAAATTCCATCTCTGACGGAAGGGAAAATTATTCTGCTTCATTGCATTGGTTACAACGATGTACACGCAAACAAACAAAGACGCATAAACACAAAGGGTGTAATGAGAAAATAAACAGGCAGATCTCTTCAATTTCGATCAACGCTGCAGCAGAAAATCTAGTATTTAACGCGTTAGCTAGTTTGAACGTCAACTGTTGCACGTGTCAAAGGAAAAAAAAAGGAACATTGAGAAATAATTTTGCTTCAACACAGAAGACAATAGAAACGCAGCATAGGGTCATGATATATTCAGATCTTTGATCGGCAGCATGTATTTCACTAGAAATGAAATAGAGATGCATCTCGTATTTTTTAGGTGCGTTACTACCTGCCACAGCTGCTTCGTGCCAATAAAACTGGTTTCAGATGCAGATGAATCGCAGACAGGAACATAGAAATTTATTCCAAATATAATCTCACGTCTGTGAATATTATCTGATCATAAAAAAGTTTCTATGTTTCGCGTCATATAATTATCTATGTATTTGGAAGTTTTTAGGATTTTTGAATAAATTACGAGGAAATAAATTACACGATATACATAAGTAAAAAGAACTTGTAAGAAGTGAGAATGAGAGAAACAGTACAGATAATTAAAAATCACTTCTGGGAAGCAAAAGAGTAAAAAAGAACAAAAAATAATTTTTTCTTCGGACAGTCAAAAATAAAACGAAAAAGTACTGAAGATGACAACTCATCATCATCAGAAATGAAAAAAATAAAAAAATTTCAATCCAGCTGAAAATTTTTGACTAAAATCTAAAATGTGCGCACTACAACTGTCTAACTATTCTAACTTTTGATGGAGTTTAACATTTAAGTTTATAGTCAAAAATTTACAGATTTATTGGACATTCTACGCTTTCTTTTTTAAATTTATGATGAAGATAAATGGCCATTTTCAATACATTTTCATTTTATTTTTTACTAGTCCGAAAAAAAAAACATTTTTTTTTTTGACTTTTTAGTTCTTTTACTCCATTGCCACATGGAAGTGTCCGTGGAAAAAATTATACCAACTACTTTCTACTATTTTGGTCTTTATTTAAAAAAAAAAATAATGCTTTTTCTAAATTTGTTGTTTTATAATCGAATAATGTCATCCAAATTGAGCTTGTGTATAAAGCTTTAAGGCTCCAGATTATCGGTAAATGGTAGAAAAAGTGATGAAAAGATTTATGTCAAACTGATATGAAGTGAAAGATAATCAAAGTGTTGGTAAAATTTGGAATTTATAATTTGATTTTTGATCACGATAAACGTAATCATTTATTTTTTTCTTCAAAAAGGGACATATGTTATGTTCAAGTAATTGTTATTAATACGACCATTTATTTTGCTTTGAAACAGGACATATATTAATTCTTAGATAGTAAATTGAAGAAATAGCATTTTCCTTCATGGCTTTGATTTATTGTTTAAAAAAAAACCAATTATATGCATGAGAATATAAATAACTTATGCAAATTTATATTTTTCAGAAGAACAAACTTGATTAAGTATGTTTGGTTACTGATTTCAATTAAAAATGAAATTTTTGACAGAACTTCTTAAAATTTACTTTGGTAATTAATACATCTTTCAGAACTGTTATTTGAAACATAATTTTTTTTCATTCGTCCACTAATTATTCATTTTTATTCGACATTAATTTAGAATAAAAATTAAACTCTTGTCAGAATATTTTAACATTTTATTTGAAAATTAGCATAGTATTAAGAACTGTAACCCTCCGTAACCCCCCCCCCCGCAGCCATTTCATTAGAGAAAATACTTTTTCTATGGGAGTATTAGTGCTTTTTTGGAAAATTACTTTAGTAATTTATTCTTTTTCTGGAAACAGGGTATTTCAGTGTTCGAAGCTTTCCTTGGGGACAATGGGACAAACTACGTAAAAAAAAAGGGACGATCTCGTTCAAAGCAGCCGTATGGTCACATGAATCAAGCATGAAGAAGGTATATCATGTTACAAATTAAAGTTTAAATGAATTTCGATAGAAATCAGAATGCAAAACTTAATTAGCCTATCAAAGTTATTGTCTTAAGAACTAATAAATTATCAGGATTGAAAAGTCTCCGATCAAAATTTGCTCCTTGAAATATAATTTTATTTTCATTAATATTGTTCTGTTAAGAAATGTACTTTTGAGTGCTATACAAATTGATTTTTTTGTTTTGGTCATTTTTTGTAATATATAATCTTATTTAAATTTTAATAACATAAATTATAATTTAATCTATATTCTAAATAATAAATAAATAAAAAGAAAAGATTAGACTCACAAAAAGACCTAGCATAACTTTATTGCTGGAAAATGTAATTTTGCACATTGAAATTGCAAAGCAAGTATGTGGAAATGGCTCTAACAGTTTTATGTAAACACTTTTTTACGTCATATAAGGAAACAAAATCAATAAAAAAAAAATAGCAAAAGAAAGGGAAAAGTATACTGAAATGTTGAAAACACAAGGATAAAAATAATAATCCTTAAACACAGATAAATGCCATCAGAATTAACGAGTCCAATACATTAATAATAAGAAGATTATCAAATTTCCGACTCAGAAAGCTAAGGTTCAAAGAAAAGTTATTTTCTTAATCTACAGCAACATCGGGAAATAATTCGGATGTTTTAGAAACATATTGACTGGACAGATGACCAATGGAAGCAGATTATTCAGTTGGATGAGAGTAAAATATCCTTGTGGAATACCTTTCCACATGCATAGTTGATGGATGTAATTCACCTTTACTAGTGATTCCTTGAAGTTCGGAGTAAATTCACCAAAAAACGGCGAATAATAATAAAGAAATCAGTGAAAAAGATAATGAAATAAAGTATAGTGATAATCCTACATATGTGAAGTAAAAATCATTAGCTGAAATAATTATAATCAAAGTTAAAATGCCTTTTTTGCGACTTTATAGAATTTATTTATTTGCATTCTTTGAGAGCTCTCTTTCAAATTCTGGGTTTACATTACAAGCAAAAAAATGATATGTAACAAAGGCATAAAAATTTACTACCACTTAGACGCTATTTTGTTCTGTTATCTCTCTATTGATGTGCTCATTGCTCTGTTTTGGTGACGTAATTTGGAAGGGATAATCGAAAATATGTATTCGACATTAAACAGGGAAGAAATTATATCTAAATTATATTGAGTCAAATGTCAAGCATCCTACTAGGTCAGTTCTTAAATCTTTGTCAACTCATGGAACTAAAAGGGTTTTTGAAGAGCCTCATTTTTTCTTCAGAAAATTGTACCTTTAAAATAATATTTGAAGTAGACCAGTATGGCTACGGAAAAACAATTAAAAAAATATTTTATCTTTAATAAAAAATTTAACACATAAAACTAATGTAATTGAATAATTAATAGCATTAAATCGTGCTCTAGGGGTCACTTATCCTTTCCATATGTTTAGTGATTGGAGAGTGCTTGTATTGTTTTGCACATATCCAAGTCAAACTTTTTGATGTTCAAGCTTTCTATCCAAGTCACTCTCTATTGATGTTATTTTAAGTCGCACTTTGTATTCTGCATTTAATATTTTTATATTTTGCTATTTGTTACCACACATGTTAGAAATTTTTTTTAATGGGACAAACAAGGATATATTCGCCTTTAGATAATCGTGGACATTCAAAACCCGCAACGGACTTGAATTTATTTTGCATGTACATTAACGAAACAACTGAAAATCCGGAGCTACCTTTGCACGAATGTCCTTGCTGACGTCACGTTATGGACATTGGTAGTCCACACGCGAAGCTTCTGATAAATTTTCAAAGATAGCTAATGAAGGATAAGTAATAAATATAACTACCAAAAAATAACACTAATCAACCAGTGTTAGGGTTCAATAATTCCCTTTTAGAATTTTAATTCGCAAAGTTCTGGGGTTCCATAGAACACAATTTGAAGAAAACTGTACTAGCGTAATGACATGGGCATGTTAGTCTACAAATGGTGTAGGCTGGCTATAAATAATTCAAAACGCCTTGAAGATGGGGAATTATATAGATACAATCCTGAAGCCAAAACTGCTACTTTCTATTAATGATCTATTTACTCAAACTCTTCCAGGTATTTTTATCACGATTTAACTGCTTACCACACAGCAAGATATGATGGTTTTCTAAGCATTCATTAGCTAGACTGAGGAAACAGTCCTTAATAGCGCTTAAAAAATATTAAAAATAATTGCGCTTAAAAAAATATTTATGCGAATTCATATAACTACAAAAAATAACTTCAAGTATTTGTCAGCTCAGTAAGACACTACAGAAATCAAGTATAAAGAATTACCAACTAAATACTGAATTTTCAATATCGTAATATTATTTATGATGTAATTTTCAAAAATTAAATCTTAATTTTTCAAGCTTTAAACGGGTTTGAATTACTTTTTATTTTTCAATTTAACATAAAATATACTTTTAAATTATTTATAAATATTTGCATTTCATGAAACAGTTCATTTACTACAAGCAAGCATATTCGAAAAATACTGTGGCGACTGTCTTCAACAATTACGAAAGAAGTAAAAAGGACTTAATAACTAATCCGAGAAGGAATCTCTTTGGCCGTGTTGTTAAGAGAACTGCAAAATAAGACCGGGCGAGTTTTCTCCTGACCAACAAATTACGAGTTCGAATCATCTCCGACACTCTAGGTCTGGGGTGGCGAACCTTTATGTATCAACATGCCATTTTTTCTAAAAAAAAGTTTAATGAGGTCATAGACCTGCCGTCAAATAATTTTATTAATTATAAATTATTTCCTGATTATTAGGAAAATAATAATACTAAATACTATCAACTCAAAACTCTTTATTTACTGCAAAAAAAATTGTAATGTCTCAGTTATACACGTAATTCAGATTAAAGTAACATTAGTGTGACTTCTGTTGTTGCAGATTAGATGACAAATAACTTATATTAGGGTTGTAAGATGTTACTTTTAGCAGAATGCATGCTGAACAGGAGTCATCTATCTGTCAAACGACTTCTAAGAGAGTCTTTAATGTTATTCATCTCTGAAAATAATGACTCGTAGGCATAAGTAGATGAAAATATGGTTAAAATAGCACAAGCCAGCTTTTTCAAACAGTAAAATGTGTCTGGTAATGAATTCCATCTTTCCAAAATTTTGTTATTGGCATTTTTACTTACATTTTTTGTCAGTCTTTCTGTTTCAATTAATTCCATCTCTTTCTTTGTTTCAATAAATTTTTGGATCCGTACTGAACTAGACTAGAAATCAATTAGCTGCATTTCAAATTCTTCAATTTCCGACCATTCGAATTGGTACAAGTTCAGTTTATCAAATGAAGTCACATCAGGGTACATCATAAACTTGAGTGTTTCCGATAATTTTTTGAACTGAGAAAATTTCGCTAAAAATTCGTTGATTAAGGAATCATTACATGAATAAACTCTTCAGTGACTGTTTCTTCGCCTGGTTTTTCATGTATATCTAAATCGTTGATATTTTTTTTTCAAGTTTGGTAAATACTTGTAGTTTCTTGTAATAATATCTTTCTAGAGAGAGAAAACATGCAGTTTAGTGTCCAAAGCGTGAATGAGATCTATCATGACGATAATTGTTTTATTTGTGCCTCGAAGCTTCAAGTTCAATTCATTGAAACTTTGGCATATGTCTGTAAAAAACATCATCAACATTTGAGACTATTGACATTACATTATCGAGAGACGTTTAACCCCTCTTAGCACACAAGGCTTGATGGGGAATGATGCAGGGGAATTCAAGAATCGAATGCCCTACGTCTGTTTGAAATAAACTTATCAAACCATTTTTTGCCTACCGTACTTGGAGCGCCATCAGTTGTTACTGAAACAATTTTTTTCAAATCAATTTCTTTCTCAGCAAGCGAATTTTTAACAGCCGTACAAATATATGTGCCCTTTGTAGTTGTTAGCAACGATGTTATCGCAATAAATTCTTCTTTAATGACGTTTCCTACGCAATATCGAGCAAAAACAGCTAAACGTACAGATTCAGATACGTCAGTGCTTTCTTCAAGACAACGATATAAAAGGAGAGGAGTTTATGTCAATTTTTTGCTGATCTGCTACATTTCCAGTCAGTTTCAAGATTTTTTTCTTTTATTGTGTTTCCAGATAGAGGAGTATTTTTGATGCGCTGAATTATCTTATCTTTATTATCGAAATCATCAAAAAGTGAGGGTGCGCAGGCTTCCTTCAAAAACTCTCTTTCTTGAAAAGGTTTACTATGCCGAGCAATGACATTTGCAGCCAAGTAACTTGCCACTCTCGTATGACAATTTTTGCCAACATATTTAATTATAGACGTCGACTGTTTATTTCTGTCTTTCAATGCACTTGCAATTAATTTCTTTTGCTCTGATTCGCTTTTATGACTAACGAATTTGTGATTTGTTTCAAAATGCCGTTTTACAGACGATATTCTACACACCACTGTTCCAGAACATAAGACTCGCATCGCTTTGTCGCCTTTACTAATCATACCATATCACTTATACACTAACTATATTTCATTTTTTTGTTTTGTTTTTCTGCTGAACTAGCCATATTAAATAACAGTTGAAAATAGTAAATATAACGTAAATAAAGTTAAAAATACAGTTGTGTCAACGAAATTGACTATTATGCTATGTGTAAACAAACTATGCGTCATTAGCAATTGTAGTCCTCAATGTAACTACAATAACAAACGAGAGCGCATCCTGCCTGCCTCTCAGCTCCCCAACACTCCGTAGCTTAGGATAACTCGCGTTCGTTCATAATATGCTTCATTGTGAATTTTGTGATCGGTGGCGTGCCCAAAATATTGTGTCGTGTGCCATTGGTTCACCATCCCTGCTCTAGGTCAACTGACATTCTTTCCCCGCTAGCATATATCCAAACCCTAAACCACGCATAACACTTGGCGATAGATTACTCAGCGAAGCGGTTTAGCGAGAAAAGCTTCGATGCTCATGCGTACTTATGTTGAGTTATTTCATTGAGTAACATCTGAGACAAATAGGAAGAAATCTATCGCTCCCGGAAAAGTATTCTATTTAACGATTTTAATAAAAATATTTTTAAAAAGCTATGAATGAACACAAAATTAAATGAATTCGCAATAATAAAAAAATAAAGTTTGTAAGAAATGAATAATGTAGGTAATTATCAAAATGATGAGACAGTTTATATCAGTTGGCATATACGGAACATTAATAAAAAGTTATAGAAAGAAAACCTATTTAGAATAATTTGAAACTCAGTTAATGTATTTTTCTTAATTAGACCTTTATGTATGCTGAATTAAGTAAGAATAGTACTCTACATTATATTTGAGTAGTGTATTTATTCATATCTTTTGTGAATCTTTACTTAAATAAATTGCAAGCTAAAAATTGCTTCATTACATTCCTTTGTGTTTTCTGTTTCCTAAGAAAGTACCTAAGAAAGTAAACATTCTTATCTATGTAATGAGCAATCAGTATTTCTGTCGAGGTTAGGGAAATAAAAAGACTTGTATATTTGGATATATAAATGCAAAGCCTTTTATGTAAAATTTGTGATTGATCATCGAAAATATATTCCAATCTGCACACACTTTTACTAGCAGTAGTTTTTAGACGATAGCAATATATTTGTTTACATTTAAGAAGTGGTAAAATAATTAGAATGTACATAGATATCTAATAATAATATATAATAGAAACTTGAGATAAAAATAATATAAGTGTTAAAAGTCCCAAAAAAAGCAAGTAGCATTTTAGGTTCTTGGTTTTAGGTGACCGTTATATGCATGTTATTCAGTAAAAGTTTTGATCGTGAAAAAAAGTTTCTAGATTGAAAAATGAAGAATTCGAAGTGAAGTTCTACGACAAAGGCAAAGAGTACGCATTACACTACACAACAAAATAATGCAAGTAATTTTTTTGGATGTTGCATTCAATCAGTTTGTATTAAAAATGAATTTATTTTTCCTAAGTCCTACAACTTTTGGGCATAATTGCTATCATCATCAAGTTTTCTTTGTATTCTGTCTCTAATGGGATGACAATTATCAATGTTACATGCATAGATAAAACACAAAATAAAATCCAAAAAATATGAAACATATTTTTCTATTTTTTGTAGTTATATAAATAATACATAATTATTTACTTTGCTTCTATTCCAAAATTTTTAACTTGACAAAAATTTTGATAACATGTATATATGTATACGTTCTAATCAGTCCACATATATTTGAAAATACGAAGTCATTTAAATTTTTTTTCAAACTATTATAACATTTTAAAATATCTACTATTTTTACAAATTCAATTTTATAAAAACATTCGATAGTGTCCGAAAAAGCTGACTAAAGTTTTTTTTTTTATTATTATTATAGTTCATACCTCAACTTGTGATCTATGAATTTATATCTACTAAAAACAATTGTCCACACCGATCTCTTTTCAAATACAATGGAAAAACGGTATAATAGAGTTAAGAAAAATAAATGAAGACCTAAAATATTGTATGCATTGTTATATATATATTGTTATTCAGGTTAAGTAAAATATTTTGAAAGAAAAATCCATCTTAAATTACATATTTACTTTCTAATATAGGAACAGTAAGTGGAATGAAAATATGCAATATGTATCAAATGCATTATCAGTTTGTTTCTGGATTTATTTTTCTGTTTTACTTATAGTGGAAATATATATATATATATATATATATATATATATATATATATATATATA